>JAZHFQ010000442.1:1800000-2308183 GCA_038387885.1 Spodoptera picta
ATACCGATAAAGACACTCATAATTACATATATTAATGAACTGAAATAAAATATCGGTACCAGTATCGATAAAGAGGTACCAAAATATCTGTTCCTATATCGATATTTCGATATCGATACAGGAATCAAATCGGTATTACAATCTCTGGTTCCGTAGAACAATTCTATGCCGCTAAACTTTAACTTACACCAGTGAAAAAAAATGTAGGTAGGTACCTATGTGTTTTGTACAACAAACGTAAAAACTACCTCGTTTAATGGTGATGTATTTATTTAATTAGAGGTAATATGCTGAATGCACTATAATCTACAGTGGGTTGATTTAATCCCGCAGGCATTTTCTCCCAGTCTGGCCTTTGGGTGATGCAGAGAAGACTAAATGGTAGATGCAAGCCGTGCAAGAAGCAAGCAATGATTTTATTGAACAAAAGGAAAATATACTTGCTTAGTTGCATATTTCAGAGATATATGTACATAAATAACACATGACATACATAACATCACACCTTTTTACCCCGAAGGGGTAGGCAGAGGTGCATATTACGGCACGTAACTCTTTGAGTACCGTCATTAGGTTGCGGTTACCGGTGTCCTTGCGGTGTTTAATGCCACTGTACAACATAACAGTGACATAACACCCACTTTCACTATTTATGCTATGATTTTGAGACCCATGTAATAGCGGTGAGCGTATTGCCACATACCCGGCACATTGGCAGACTTCGTGCTACCTGAATGAGCTTCTCAGAGAAGCTCATTCTATAGCAAAATTGCCTGTACGGAAAAGGAAGAATGAAGATATTTTACTGTGGTTTGCGCATATAATATTAGAAGTAACCTTTTAAAGGTGCCTAGCTTTTTGGGGATATATAGAGCAAGGCTGCAAAATGTTCGCAAGAGGCGTGTGTATTAATCAGGACAAAGCAGAAGGCGGAGGATGGTAGTAAACCTATTCAAAAGTTCGAATTGCTATTATCGATGATCATCACGCACGAATCTTCTCACACGTAGGTTCCGTGACTTCCAGCGTTCCCAAAAAGCCGGTTTTCGGAAAGGTTATAGACACCATAGACCATACCCATACGCTGCGGTAGGTTAAACAGAAGACCGAGGAGTAGCTATAAATCAAAATCATTTATTCATTACATTTTGGGTAAATAATTATGATCACGGTATTAAGTTAGTACCACCAAAATCTGCCCTCACAGGCGTATGAAATATTGTTAGCTTAAGTCAATAAAGCTATTATAACAAAAAAATAAAATCAAAATGTCATAGTATAATACATTAAAATGTCAGTGCTTAAATAAATAAAAGTTAAACTTTTAAATGTCCTACAAATTACCGTCATTAAAGAAGTCATTTACATTATAATAACATTTCTTGGATAGTACGGATTTTAATTTATTTTTGAATATACTAATATTGAATTGTTTTATGTCGTTTGGGATTTTATTGTATATTTTTGGCGCCATACATAAAAGACTCTTTCCCATAAGACTCGTTACTGCTGTGTGAAGACAAAGCTTATTATTGTTCCGCCGATTTCGCGGCACAATATCACGCAGCCGTTCGAAAAGGTGAGGATTTCTATGCACAAACATTGCTACCTCAAATATATACAGAGACGGAAGTGTAAGGATGCCATGCCTGATAAAGTGCGGTTTACAGCTGTCTGGTGGTTGAAGACCAAACATAGCTCGTACGCATCATTTTTGTGCCTTAAAAGCAATATCACTATCTGTAGAGTTTCCCCAAAAAACTATTCCATATCGCAATCTAGACGCTGCAAGTCCATGATAGGCGGTAAGCACAGCGTCAGTATTAACTATCGAGGCTATTTTGTAGAGACCGTAAGCAGTGCTACTTAGTTTTTTGGAGAGGTCAGCTACATGGTTTTTCCAGTTTAGTTTTTTGTCAATAATTAAGCCCAGAAATTTGGCTGAATCTGCTTCTTGTAAGGGCTGACCATGGTAACTAACAACTATGTTTTGGTATTGGGGTCTTTGACTGAAGTGCATAACTTGGGTTTTTTCCAAATTGATTTTTAAATTGTTATTGTCCAACCAGTGGATTATTGCGGATAGACACTTATTTATGTCATTTTGGTACATTTCACTTGCTCTACATTGGATGGAAACTGTACTATCGTCAGCAAACAATGACATTGGATGGTGTGTAAATTTAGGTAGATCGTTAATATATATTATGAATAAAATAGGGCCTAATACACTTCCCTGCGGAACACCATAGCTGCTACCTCGCGGTTCTGACCTATATTCAACATCGAACCTGGTTCTTAAGTTCACTCTATATACGATTCAATCAATTTTAAAATTGTTCCCCTGATTCCATATGCTTGTAATTTATTTAAAAGTATGCGATGATCCACATAATCGAATGCTTGTGTCATATCGCAGTAAATAGCGCATACTGGGGTCCTCTTATCGACGTTACCCATTATTGTCTTATAGAAATCATAAATAGCCAAATTAATGCTTTTACTTTTTCTAAATCCCTTCTGTCTTGACACAGTAAATTATTTTTTTCTAAATATGTATACATTTTATTATGAATGTACTTTTCGAAGAATTTTGATATGATAGGAACTAATGCAATGGGTCTGTAAAATTCCATTGACTCTTTGTCAGCTTTTTTAAATATAGGTTTTATTATTGTGGTTTTCAATCTATGCGGAAAAATACCATTGCAAATACACAAATTTAATATATAACTCAAATGTCCAGAAATACTTATGTTAACTAATTTTATTATTTTAGTACAAATGTCATCAATTCCTACACTATTTGTGTTTTTTAGTCCAATAATAATTTGTTGAATGTCATTTGGTATGCTAGGAGGTATAAAAATAGAATTACTAGTACTTACAATTTTTGATGTCACATTTTTGCCGCAGTTTGATATTGGATTTATTTTGTCATTATAAAAGTTATTGAAAGCATTAGCTATTGCACCAGGATCGGTAACAATATTGTCATTTACCTTAATTCTATTAATTGAGTCGCGAGGAATATTAGTCTTTGATCTGTTTATGAAGTTCCACCACTGATATGATAAGAGTATGGATAAGAAACAACTGGGAAAAAATCGTGCCTACATAAACTTCACTTGGTCACCTGTAATGGCGGATAGAACTAGGGATGTAACTTTTAAAACTGTAGAAATATCGATATTTTAGAATTGGTTTTAATTGACTTATCAATAAAATATCATTATTTTATGATTCATCTGGATTTAATTTTTATCTAGCTGCTAAACATTACCAACATATTAGCGAAATATATTTAGTAGTTGCTGCGTGCACTGTCACTCCAGTCGATCGTGCCTATACATTCACATTATAACTTTCACGATACTTATATATCGAAATTCATGAAAAGGATTTTCCATCAACTGGTCAATATTTATATACTTAAGGTTAAGTAATTTTTGAGGGTTGAAAAATAACTGTATCAAAGTATTCATACAATCAAGATTTATAATATACAATATCTTCGTATTTTTCGTAGTGTTTCCCTGTAGGTACCTAATGTAATCTGCAAAACCATCTTTCGAGAATACTCCAGAACTGGTTCCAAGTTCATTTTCATGCACATATCTGGCTAGAGGCTGCAACATAAATAGTATAATTTAACTTGCTTGATCCAATTGAACATAGATTTTTAGGAGCTAGGTAGGAGAGCCTAGTGTCCTAGAGGAGGTTTCTTCTTTTCTTCTAGTAGTAGTGAAACTCCGATGAGAGGTGTGGACTAGAATGATTTAATTCACCAAACTATGCTACTTATATTTCTATTTACATATTTACAATTAGACAATATCAGATATAGTTAGGTGATAGTTTCGACCAATAGCGGCGCGCCGGCGTGCGCGGGGCGCGCGGGGTGCGGGGCGCCGCTTTGCACACGGCACTATCGGTTCCTTCCGTATAAGTATGACCGCGCGGCGCGAGCGCGCGCATTTCTCCGAGCGCCGGCGTCGAGTGAAGACTGAAGACTACCTACAGATGAACCAATGAAGATACGACGAATGCAAGTGCTCCGGCTCCGGCTCCGCTTGCGCTGCTTGGCTGCTTGCTTAACCAAACCGCTTCTTTCGAAGCGATCGCTCGCGGCACGGTGTGATAACGCTGTTGCCGCAGTGATTATTATTGTTTCTATGCGATAGAGTCGTAAACTGTCTTTTTCAAGACAATTGGTTTCTTGTTTCTAAAAACGGAGTCAAAACGTAAACTGTCTTTTTCAAGACAATTTGTTTCTTGTTTCTAAAAACGGAGTAAGTCTAAAACTTTGGTAAAGGTATTGTGGAAGGTATATGGTAAGGTATTCGGTGGTACTGGTAACTGGTAGGTATGTAGTCGTGCGGTGCGGCTACAGTACTCCCCCCCGAGCGAAGCGTACTGGGGTCTTGACGATTCTTCCTGTTCGCGTTCTTCGTACATCGCTGATGCTCGACGGAGGTTGACTGGGTTGATCCTGGATAGCCTCTGGTGGCGTTGCACAGTTGTCTGAGTTATCGTGATTAATGACGTAGGCAGGCTTCAGACGCTCGATAGACACGTTGGTAGTACCTCTAGGTGTTTGTAACGTGAAGTACTTGTTGCTTCTGCTGGTGACTAGGTACGGACCCTTGTACGGACGTTGCAGCGGTTTGCGAACTGCGTCGTCACGTACAAATACGTGGCTGCATGTTTGCAGGTCTTTGTGCACGAAGATATTCAGTCGATTAGTGTGCGACTGATAAGCGGGCGTTAAGCTTGTGATAACACGATGCAAGTCGGCCACATAGTCGTTATCCATCTTCGTGTAGGTAGGCGATGGCGATATGAAATCGCCGGGTAGCCGTAGTTCTTGTCCGTAGGTAAGTTGAGCGGCACTAGTGTTAGTGTCGGTGCGCGTAGCGGCTCGTAGTCCCAGTAGCACGGTAGGTAACTCGATCAACCATTTGTTATTGCCGGCGAGTCGAGTCATGAGTGCGGCTTTCAATGTACGATGCCAGCGTTCTACGATCCCGTTACTCTGCGGGTGATAGGCAGTAGTACGAGTTCTTTCTATTCCCAATAGCTGAGCGAGATTTTTAAATAAGCTGCTCTCGAACTGTCGTCCTTGATCAGTCGTGATTTTGATAGGACAACCAAAGCGTGATATCCATGCTTCATACAGCTTTCTTGCGACGACTTCGGCTGATACCTCTCGCAGAGGGACGGCTTCAGCCCAGCGGGTGCAGCGGTCGATCATAGTGAGTAGGTATCGATGTCCGCTCGAAGATGTAGGCAGAGGTCCGACGATGTCAATGTGTACGTGTTCGAAACGCTCGCTCGGTGGGAATGATGTGACGTCACTGTGCGTATGTCGATGTACCTTTGATTGTTGACACTCAATGCATGACTTTGCCCACTCGCCAATCTCTGTGTTCATAGACGGCCAGAAGTATCGTTGCTGCATTAGTTTGCGTGTAGTTCGAATACCAGGATGACTTGTATTGTGCACGGCGTTGAATGCGATGCGACGAAAGTCAACTGGTAGGTATGGGCGGATGTGAGGCGTCGATACTTCGCAGTAAATCAGCTTGTTTGAAGTAGGTATGGCGATTTTCTTGAGTTGAATATTTGTTTGTTTAGATAATTTGAGAATATTGCTGTCCTTTTCTTGTGCTTGCGATAGTTGATCGTAGTCTATCGGCGATGGTAAGTCGATCGTTTCAACGCGTGACAGTGCGTCGGCGACTACGTTGTTCGCTCCGGTCACGTGACGTAGGTCGGTCGTGAACTCGCTTATAAACAACAGCTGACGAGTGCGTCGTTGTGTGTCGTTGTCCGACGGCGGCTTGCGTATTGCGTAGGTAAGTGGCTTGTGATCGGTGTAAACAATGAGTTCTCTTCCTTCGAACATTTTTCTAAAATGTTTGATCGCCATATATATTGATAATAATTCTCGATCGAAGGTACTATAACGTTGTTGTGTTTCTGAGAATTTCTTCGAGAAATAGCCGAGGGGAACCCACTTGTTGTTTACAAGTTGTTGTAGGACAGCTCCAGCACAGGTGTTCGATGCGTCACACATGAGTGATATTGGTTGAGTTGGTGAGGAGGATGGGTGAGCGAGTAAAGCTGCATTTTGTATGCTAGCTTTACACAACTCGAACGCTTGAAGTGCTTCATTGTTCCACTCGATTTTTGTTTTGTCGCGTTTCTTGGAGTTATGTAGAAATGCGTTTAGCGGCGCTTGTATGTGGGCCGCGTTGCGTATGCTGTCACGGTAAAAGTTCACCATGCCGAGAAATCGACGTAGGTCCGCTATTGTTTCGGGTTTGGGGTAGGCAGTGATAGCGTTGACCTTATCAAGTGGAGGTTCGATTCCTTCGCTCGACACTTGATATCCTAGGAACTTGACGTTTTCTTGACCGAAGACGCATTTTGACGGGTTTATAGTGATACCGTAGTCATTTAATCTTCGTAGTACTTCTTGTAGATCTTCAATGTGGCGTGCGTTGTTTTCTGACGCGATGATTACGTCATCAATAAATGGAAATGCGAAGTCTAACCCGTTGAGTACTTGATGTATGAACCGTTGGAATGTCTGTCCCGCGTTTTTTAAGCCTGGACACATTCGGGGAAACTCGAACAAGCCAAACGGGGTTGTTATGGCTGTTTTCTCGACGTCGGGTTCGTACACGGGTAATTGTTGGTATGCACGATTCAGGTCGAGTGTGGTGAAAATCTTCTTGCCGTGGAGTAGGTATGTGAAGTCTTTGAGGCGAGGTACAGGGTAGCGGTCGGGCTTAGTTACGTCGTTGAGTCTTCGGTAATCGCCGCATACCCGTATGTCGCCATTCTTTTTCGGGACGACGTGTAGTGGGCTGGACCAGGGACTTTTGCTTGGACGGCATAATCCCTGCTGCATCATGACTTCAAATTCTTTCTTCACGGCCAAGTATCGATGTGGGGGTAATGGCCGGGTTTTGCTATGTACAGGTGGACCGGTGGTTTCAATGTGATGTTCCACGCGGTGTTTGGGAGTGGTCTTCATGCATGATGGTCTTAGGATATCGGGGAATTGACTCAATATTTGATGATACGGCTGTTCGACGTCTATGCTTCTTACAGTTGGCTCGGCGGAATATGAGATTGGCGCTTTGACGGTGAGGTTTGTTACTTTGTCGACAAGACATCGACCGGCTATGTCGACGAGTAGTTGGTGGTGGCGTAGGAAGTCGGCGCCGATGATTGGCTTGCTGACTTCAGCAACGATGAATTTCCAACTATAAGGTCGGCGTAGGTTTAGGTCCAGTTGTAGCGTCTTCTCACCGTAGGTAGGTATAACCGTGTTGTTTGCGGCGTATAAACAAAAGTCAGTTGGGGCTATCTTCACGCCTTTTCGTTTAGGGATGACCGAGACGTTTGCGCCAGTATCAATTAGAAATGACAGACGTGAGTTTCTGTCTGTTATAAACAGGCGGTATGACGTAGTTGTTGCGCCGGTTCCCGCCTCATCCAACGCAGCTCTTAGTTTTCCGGACGGGTGTTGTTGTTCTGGAAATTACACGGACGTGTGCATCGCTGTGCCTCCTTCCCGAACTTGCGGTGGTAATAACAAATTCCAGAAGATTCCGTGCGGCGTGGTATGTTATCGCGCTGTCTGGACTGGGAGCGATATCGGTTCGATGGTCGCGATCTGTTCTGAGGTCGTCTCGACTGACGGTTGCAACGATGGCTAGGTTGTGCTGCTTTGAGTTCGGCGATTTCCCTCGTAAGTATATCAATTTTGTCTTCAATACTTGTAGGTACACAGGGGAAAACGGGGTTTTCAGTCACAGCAGCGACTGTGCCATGAGGTTGCGTCTGTTCGAGTATTTTGTCCGCCATCATCGCTAGATCGTGGATATCTGTGTGTTTAGCGATGTTGTCGCTGACAGCGAGGACTGCGCGCACGGACTGGGGGAGGTGGTTTGTCCACATAATACGAAGCGCAGCGTCAGATATATTATCCGCGGCGAGATTCTTCATCCGGCGAAGTAACTGTGATGGTTTTAAGTCGCCGAGCTCCATCTCGGAGAGAAGGCGTTGAACTTGACGCTGTTCAGACTCCTCATAGACCTGGAGTAGTCTGTTTTTAAGGGTTTCGTAGCGGTCTCTCTCCGGTGGATGAAGGATAATGTCGGATATTTCATCGAGGTCTTGTCGTTCAAGATGACCGACGACAAGCTCAAACATGGCTTGGTCGCCCTTCTTCTGCGGAGACATAATCGCCTCGAACTGCGCAAACCATAGGCGTATTCTGTCGCGCCATATAGGTGGAATGCGCAGCGACGTCGACACGCTGGAGAGTTCCGGCGTTTTTTCGTTGGAGTTGGACATTACGACGAGCTTGACTTTCTGCAGTACTGGGCGGCGATTAATTCTTGCAGAGATCCGTTGGCAGCGTCGGGGTCACCAGTTTAGGAGCTAGGTAGGAGAGCCTAGTGTCCTAGAGGAGGTTTCTTCTTTTCTTCTAGTAGTAGTGAAACTCCGATGAGAGGTGTGGACTAGAATGATTTAATTCACCAAACTATGCTACTTATATTTCTATTTACATATTTACAATTAGACAATATCAGATATAGTTAGGTGATAGTTTCGACCAATAGCGGCGCGCCGGCGTGCGCGGGGCGCGCGGGGTGCGGGGCGCCGCTTTGCACACGGCACTATCGGTTCCTTCCGTATAAGTATGACCGCGCGGCGCGAGCGCGCGCATTTCTCCGAGCGCCGGCGTCGAGTGAAGACTGAAGACTACCTACAGATGAACCAATGAAGATACGACGAATGCAAGTGCTCCGGCTCCGGCTCCGCTTGCGCTGCTTGGCTGCTTGCTTAACCAAACCGCTTCTTTCGAAGCGATCGCTCGCGGCACGGTGTGATAACGCTGTTGCCGCAGTGATTATTATTGTTTCTATGCGATAGAGTCGTAAACTGTCTTTTTCAAGACAATTGGTTTCTTGTTTCTAAAAACGGAGTCAAAACGTAAACTGTCTTTTTCAAGACAATTTGTTTCTTGTTTCTAAAAACGGAGTAAGTCTAAAACTTTGGTAAAGGTATTGTGGAAGGTATATGGTAAGGTATTCGGTGGTACTGGTAACTGGTAGGTATGTAGTCGTGCGGTGCGGCTACAGATTTTTCTATAGATTCTATAGGTACTTACTGTACTAAGCTCTGAACCAAAATGTTTGTACATTACAATGATAGTGATAGATAGCGGAGGAAAACAGAAACATATAGGTACAAGAACCCGGTTAGTTATGAACTTAATATAATATAACATAACATAACATCACGCCTTTTATCCCCGAAGGGGTAGGCAGAGGTGCACACAGAAGTAACACCCACTTTTCACTATTTATGTTATGAGTCCCATGTAATAGGGGGTGAGCCTATTGCCATATACCGGGCACATTTCCAGACTCCGTGCTACTGAGAATTTTTATATAATATAATATAAATGTTGTGGTATATCCTTCAATATTGTCGGCTCTTAGCCGCGCGCGCCCTCTCACTCCCACCGTTCACAGCCGACTAGATTGTTAACGGTCGCACGCGCGCCAGAGATGACATAATGCTTCCCTCTCTTTCACTCACATACACTACATCCCTTCCTTCTTTTAATTTTTCAAAAGCAATAAAAGATCAACCAAATTAAGCAATTAATAACTTTATTATACTCATGACTACTTATTTAAGTCAATATCAATCACCTAAGATCAATATCAATCATCTCTTTCTATTTTTAATTCTGGTCTTCTGAGTAATTGTTTTAAACGTCTGCAACATCCTCCTCTAAACTCTTTTCTACTGCAGTTTCTGATTGCTGTCCTTCGATTTCTTTATTCATTGATTTCCATTCACCCTCTACTTTCTTTAGATGCAGTATGTTTCGTCTTAACTGTTGACCCGTTTCATCATTCTGTACTTCCACATCTCCACCGGTTTTAGATTTTACAGTATGTGTAGTTGTATCAAAATTTAGACTCAATTTACCTTTATTGGTATTCTTTACATATACTTTATCTCCTATCTGTATATCTACTTCGCGTGCTCTTCGTCTCCTATCAGTATATTCTCTCCCTTTTTCTTTTTGTTCTTTATCTTTATCTCTTACATCAAAATCTTCAAAATTCTGTTCCGCATAATCTATCATGGGGATCTTGTCCTTAAACTTCCTTTGAAAAAATAGTTCTGCCGGAGCTTTGCCCGTCACCCGATGTGGGGTGCTATTGTACATAGTCAAATACTCAATCAGTGCTTCTTTCCAGCTTTTTCTTTCTACTTGGCATATTTTGAGACGTTTTAGGATATCCCGGTTCTGTCGCTCCACTTCACCATTCTGTTGTGGCCAGTAAGGTATTGAATTAAACAGTTTTATATCATTTTCACGACAGTAAGTTTTGAACTCTGCGCTAATGAATTGTTTTCCGTTATCGGAAGTTATGGACACTGGATGTCCTAGGCGGCTAAAAATCTCTTTAAGTAAGCGGATCATTTCCTTACTGCTTATGTCTCGACAAATTTTGATTTCTTTGTACCTTGAGTAGTAATCAATTACCACTAATAGGTGATCGCCACTTTGTAATGGACCTAAAAGATCTATGGCGATATCAACCCAGGATTGGGTAGGTAATTCTCTCCTTTTGAGTGGGTGCGGTGGGTTTGGTGCCGATACTAGTGTACACCCTTTACAGGACCGTACTAAGTTTTCCACGTCCTTATCATACTTAGGCCACCACACTTTCGCTCTAAGTCTCAACTTCATTGCGACTATTCCAGGATGGCCCTCGTGGGCAGCGTCCAAAACAAGTCGTCGTAATTGTTTCGGTATAACTATTCTAGTGCCTCTTAACAATATGTCTCCAAAAAAACAAAACTCGTTCTCAAATAGTTGGTATCCCTTCACTGAATCATCCCACTTTCTGTTAAATATGCCCTGTTTTACTTTTTGTATGTCAATGTCGGTCTTTGAATGTTCTTCAATATCTTTTAACGATACGGCTATTGGTCTAGCATGGTCAATTATATCCTGAATGTAATCTTTTTGCTGAGTCTCATTATGCTTAAATGTACACAATCTGGACAAGGGATCGGCTATGTTATTCTTTCCTGGACGGTATATGACATTGTATTTATAAGATTGGAGTCTCAGTATCCAACGTTCTATCCGTGCGCATGGTTTGGACTTTGGACCAAATATGACCTCAAGAGGCTTATGGTCAGTGATTAGGTCAAATACCTTGCCATACAGAAACATGTGAAAGTGCTCCACAGCCCACACCAGTGCTAAAGCCTCTTTTTCGGTTTGGCAATACCGACGTTCGCAGTCACTGAGAGTTTTGTTTCCAAACGCAATAATACGTGGTCCATTTTCGTTTGTCTGTACCAGAATTGCTCCAAGTCCGACCGGACTAGCATCTGCAAATACCATGCTTTTATCGTCTACATTGTAGTACCCCAGATTTGGTATGTCACTCAAAGCAGCCTTTAAAGCACAAAAGGCTGTTTGCTGACCTTTCCCCCAAGAACCCTAATATCAGCATTTTTGGCTGATCCTTGGCGAAGCAATTGCTTCAATGGCTCTGTGAGGGTAGCCATATTTGGAATCCATTTTCCAATATAATTAATAAGTCCTAAAAAACTTTGTAGTTCCGAAATATTAACCGGGGTTCTAAAATCATTTATAGCCGATAAATATTTGTCTAATGGTCGAATTCCTGCATCAGATAATTCGTGTCCTACAAATTGAACTTTCGTTGTTGCGTAGATACATTTATCTTCCCTTAACATAATGTCATTTGCCTTCAGTGTTTCTATTACTTTTTTAAATCGTCTGCCATGTTCTTGCTTGTCTTTTCCATATACTAAAATGTCGTCGATGAAATTTACCACCCCTTCACATTCTATTAACACTCTTTCGAGTGTTTTTTGAAATATTTCTGGTGCACAGGTTATTCCAAACATTAATCTTTTAAAGCGGTATAATCCTTTACCAGAAATGAATGTAGTAATGTGCCGTGAGTCGGGTAGAAGCTCCAGTTGATGAAAAGCATCCTTTATATCTAATTTGCTAAATATTTTAGCATTTTGGATCTTTGGAAGCAGCTGGTATCCATCCATCGTTGGTAAAGGGTGATTTTCTCGCTTGATTGCCAAATTGGCGCGTCTCATGTCGATACAGAGACGGACATCACCATCTGCTTTTAAGATCGGTACTACTGGAGATATCCATTCTGACGGTCCTTCTACCTTTTCTATTATATCCTTTTGAAGTAGTTCATCTATTTTATTATTGATTTTTTCTTCTAAGGGATTGGTATACGTCGGTACGGTTGTGCGACTGATTTTACATCCTTATTAATTGGTATTTGAATTTGAATATTTTTGAATTTTGGGAAGCGCGTCATCTCAACTTGATTTATGTCCAATCCTAATTTTAGTACGCCTAATGCAATCGCAGTTATTTTGCCTAGTAGATTACGTGTCCCTTTCTCTATTACATAGAAGGTGGCGTTTTGTGTTTTTATTCCAACACGGATATCCGCAGTAAAGGACGTCAATAATTTGAGAGGGACTTCACATCCATATGCTACGAATGTTTTTCCTGGATTCTTTATTTCTTTTCCTGTCTTTAAAACGTTTTCTTTTATTTTTTTCCACGTTTTATCTGTTATTAAGTTATGTTGACATCCTGAATCAATGAGCATCTCTACTTGATTTCCACCTACATGACAAGAAAGCGTATCATTATGCAGAACATTAAAGACGTAATCGATTTTATCTTCTATCGCATTCGTCTGTTTTATATCTTCGACTTTGTGCTTTGACTTCTTTCTTTTCGCATTTTCGCTTCTATCCGATTTGTTCGCTTCTTCATAACTTCGTTTTTGGCCTGTTCCTCTGCATTGAGCCTGGAAATGCCCCACCTTCTTGCATTTGTTACAAATTTTACCTTTAGCTGGACACTTCGCATCATACGCTAGATGATTCCAGCTACCACATCGAAAACATGCCCTTTTATTGTTCTTTATAAATATCGTTTCCTTCTCTCGTGTCTCAATTTTGCTTACAGTGTGCTCCCTTCCTTTCTGGCTAAAATCACCTAGTTGTCGTTCCACTACTTCTAAAGTATTCGCCTCGGTTATCACTTCATTTAAAGTAATTTTTTCTCCTGCACGAAGTACTTTCTTTCTGAGTTCTTCCGATGTACACTTCTCAATTATCTGGTCAATTAAACTGTCATCCACATCTGGAAATTGGCATTTTAATGCTTGTTGCCTTAGACGAACCAAATACTTCTCAAATTTCTCGTTTTCTTCTTGTTTCATTTGTCTGAATAGGTGTCTTTCATATCGTTTATTTTGCTTTGGCGCGAAGTATTCATCCAACTTTTTTATTGCTACTTCAAATACGTCTTTGTCGTGACCATCTTCAACAGACGTGACGTAGCCACCGGGTATATTAAACAGTATTTCTTGAAGTTCTTGTCCTCCCCAATGTAACAGACTTGCACGTTTTTTAGAACTAGAATTAACATCTGCAGCTTCCAGGTAAATATATAAACTCCTCTTCCAGCGTTCCCATCTAGCTCCAACAGAACCTGCTTCGCCATCGCACTCAAATTTTTCTAATGAAAGACTTGACATTATTTAATCTGTGAACAAGGAAACAAATAAAGAATGTCTCATTTTGGTTACCAAATGGGCATCATCCTTTGAACAACCTGACACATTCATTATCCATTCCTCACGATCTCTCTTCTAACCCCATGTGTACTGATATTAATCTTCAGTAAACGGGCGTCACCCGTACAGATTTTCAATAACGGGCGTTACCCGTACCAACTTTGGATTACGGGCATCACCCGTAAAACAACACGTCACGGGCATCACCCGCACAAATATCACGTTAAAGGGCATCACCCGTATGAATTCTACATCTATACTCTGATAAGGCCGATTCGGAGTCGCGGAGAACCTAACGGGTAACCGGGGCTCCGGCTCGACGTGCAGGAGAAGGAACGGGGTGGTTTTTAGTCAGTAAGAGTCTGACACTCCCTCCCGCCTCACCCAGGCGGGAGAAGTCATTCGATGATTTTCCCCCCTTAAAAAAAAAAAAAAAATACTCTGATAAGCCTCAATTACATCGCATCTTGTACTAACAAGTATTACCCTTGTTTAACTGCATTACGAAGTCCTTACAGGCATCACCTGTTTGCGGACTACCAGGCATCATCTGGTAACATCACAACGTAGTTGCAAACATCACCCGTCCATTTTTGTAGTTAAAAGAAACCACGGTCAAAACATGTACGCCTACCTGATAACATGATAAATACTCAGGCATCCGGTAAGGTATGTGAAAAAAGATTATCCTACATTTCAACAATATAAACACATTTTAAACCTCAAATGGAACACGCCTCTTAATGCAAGACAAGAATTTTATTATTTTATTCATATTATGTCAATCACTATTACACAAAAACTATACAGTAAAACTTAAGACTACCAAGTAAGTACCAAACTATAAAAATCGTACCAGTAGTTCCGAAGATCAGTTTATACGCGCCGAGGAACCTAGATCATGTAGGACTTTATATTATTATGTAGGTACGTATAACACAAACAATGTTGATCGGCGCAGCTCAGATTCACTTAGTCAGTAAACAACACAAATACATGATGTAGGTAGTCGTTTCGAATTAAGATAACTATATACAATAATAAAATAAATATCTACTTGCACTTCATACTAGTCATTTTGTTTACTCGATTTTATTTTTGAAATACAGCACACACTCTTTTCTTTTCTTTTTTTTTTTATATAATCATATATAATCACTCACTAAAATATCCTCGTCGCCAAAATGTGGTATATCCTTCAATATTGTCGGCTCTTAGCCGCGCGCGCCCTCTCACTCCCACCGTTCACAGCCGACTAGATTGTTAACGGTCGCACGCGCGCCAGAGATGACATAATGCTTCCCTCTCTTTCACTCACATACACTACAAATGTTAAATAAAATGTTAAGTTTGCACCTCTTCAAAAAATGCTACCAAAACTAATATAACAAAACACATAATGAATCGTTTACATTATGATTTACCAATAGAGCTTGTAGCGATAGGGCCCCATCACGTAGATTTACTATTAATTTATTGTTCGGTTAAAACATTAATCTTCAAAATAAAGTTAACAAACAAAGATATGTTTCCTTCTAGTATCTATATTTCCCACATTAATTATTTCCAGCCAAGAACTTCTGCGTGGTTCAAGCACAAACTAAAAAGAAAATTTATAATATTACTAGCTTATGCCCGCGACTTCGTTCGCGTGGAATAGTGACTTCCGGCAGATTTTTGGTTTTACTCACATAGTTCCGGATCTTTTCAAAAATTAAATGTGGAAGATATTCTAGGGAACTCTTCAAAAATCAACATAATGAGCTCTACGTTTGAATTGAAGATATGTATACTCGCTTTTTTTTTTTTTTTTTTAAGGGGGGAAAATCATCGAATGACTGCCCCCGCCTGGGTGAGGCGGGAGGGAGTGTCAGACTCTTACTGACTAAAAACCACCCCGTTCCTTCTCCTGCACGTCGAGCCGGAGCCCCGGTTACCCGTTAGGTATACTCGCTTAGGGCATTAAAGCCGATCGAAAAAGGCGAAAATGTTATTCCCTTATTTTCAAAATAATATTTTAATTTGTCATTTCAGAAAAAAAGACTGTCTCCCTTGACAAATTACCTATTCCCTTAATAACCAAGCTTAAAACTATATAATTTAAAAGGAACGATCTAATTAATTTAAAAATTAAAATGAATTTAGACATACAATTTTAGTATCTACTAATAATCGAGATCAAACTATCAATCAATCGAGATCAATCCTCAATTCCACGACAGTACCGAAGCACTCGGCCGATACCCAACCAAATGGGTGTAATGAAACCATAGCGCGATCAATTTCAATCCCAACGCCATCTATCGAGCATAGTGACAACTCGGATTATTTATCTATACTCCGTTCGGACATTTTCTTTGTAGTAAAAGTTTGATTATATTGATATTATTTTTTTCATACCTTTTAACTATTTATTTACTTTTTTCCGATGAATTAAAACAATAACATGAACCGAACTCGTGTAACTATCGACACCATTGCGCGATCACCAACTCGACATAATAGAATTATCTATGCTCCGTTAGAGCATTAAAATTTTCTTTGTACTAAAAGTTGTATTATTTGTATTTGTATTTTTTTTTTTTTTTCGCGGGTAGGTGTTCTAAGAGAAAGACACAGGGAAAGCGTCTCTCCCAAAAAAAAACATTTTATTTGGTTTTTTTAGTATATATCACAATTATCACAATAAGTACTGATTAAAAGGCACTACCTGCTGGTATAGTGTGTTTACATCACTTTCCTACTGTATAATACTACCGTAACATCATCGGCATCATAAGCATGGAGGCAGTGGAGGCGGTCAATTGCACCCTGGCTGAGATGAGGGCAGAGTTCAGGGAGCGGATGTCTAAATTCGAAGCCGGGCATAGCAGCACACCGTCCAAACTTGCCTCTGGTGGCACTTCGGGTCTGGCACAGGACTACTGGACCTTTAAGCGGTTCATGTTTGATGCCCTTGAGTGTCTACAGCGGCAGATGGAGTTTTTTGCTCGGGACATGGATGCGCAGGAGATGAGAGGCTGGAGAAAGATGTTATTGATCCACGGAGTTCCTGAAACCCCAAAAGAAAACACATCACTAGTGGTCACTGGAGTCATACAGGAAAAGCTTAAAATGGACAATATCACTACCTCAGATGTGCGTAGATGTCACCGGGTTGGCAGCTTCACCAATAAAACACGTCCCAGACCAATACTGGTGAAGATGCAGGAAGTAGATACTCGAGACAAAGTGTGGTACAACAAGACCCAGCTCAAGGGTACGGGTATCACACTTTCAGAGTTCCTGACGAAGACACGACACCAGGTCTTCATGGCAGCGCGGGATAGGTTCGGTGTGTCGAACTGTTGGACTAAGCAGGGCCACATCTATGTTCTGGGACCGGATGGCGTGAGGCACCGCATAGTAAGTCACAGCGAGTTGCGTGCGATCGGCGAGCCTGCAGCAGTCCCCGAGCGGTCTCCTGCGACGGTCCCCGAGCGATCTCCTGCGGCTGTGGTTCGGAGAGGGAAGCGTGGCGCCAGTAAAAAGTGACTTCAATGATCCTACTTCGTGCGGGTAACAAATTCACCTCTTATTTCCTTTGTCTTGAGGTAGTTATCCAATACCCTCCCATTATATTTACTACTACTTAATGTATTTATTTTGTTTCTACCCATTAGAACAGATTAATTTTATTACTCCTCTACCCTTACTATTTATCTTTACTTTACTGCGTTATTATTTATAAATGAATATTTCCAACCCTCTGCTCACTCTAAAATATTTTATGTTTATTTACTGTTTCTGACGTTTGACATTTTGTCAAATGTCACGTTAATAGTTGCGTTCCGTTTGACATCGGATGCGTGAACTGTTTATGAAACCATAGACAGTTTCAATGCAGACGGTAATGACGAATACGCTATTTATTATTTGTATTATGCATTTATTTTATTTTATCAGTTTCTAATTATTGTTCTTTTAATATTTGTTTTAGTTGGTATATTTATTTATTTTTATTGTTCTATTTTCTTTTGCTCTCTTTCACTTTCACTGTTAAATTAGTTTAGTTAATTACTTATTTAATTATAAACACTGGGTTTTTTGCCCGAGCGAAGTAGCATTATGTCGTACTCGTAAGGTAGTCCTACATTTTAATAATGTTATAACATGCAACCGGCAGGTGGATTTAAAACAGTTTACGCAAACCGTCTTTATTTTATTTTATTTATTTTTATATTTTATTTTTGCTTTTATACATATTTACATCTTATTTTAATAATATTATTGTTTTATATTTATATGATATGATGAGTAGTAACACGCAGAGTGATAATGAAAGTTTTGCTTCTGCAAATGCTGATAACGACAGCTTTACTAGTTTACCTTCTCTTGCTGATGTACTTGAGTCCCATTTCTCCGATGTACCGAAAAATCTGAATGTAGTCCATATAAATGCACAGAGTATTCCAGCTCACTACCACGATATGCTGGCAAATCTTGACTGTAAGAATATTCATGCGATCCTTGTTTCTGAATCCTGGTTAAAACCATGTCTTCCCTCCACTTCCTACTCTTTACCTGGATACCAGTTAATAAGAAATGATTGCACGGGCTGCGGCGGTGGGGGTGTTGCCATTTACCTTCGATCAAACATTTCCTTTAAAATAATTGACGTGTCACCACAGCCTCCGCCGCAGAACGCTGGCGAACATCTTTTCTTAGAGTTGACTTTGCGCCACGCTAGAGTATTGCTTGGTGTCTACTACAGCCCTTCCCTACGTGTTGATTACTTCTCCTCCTTCGAAAATTTACTTTTGAAATTAACCCCCTCTTAAAGCCACAGCATAATTATGGGTGACTTTAACACCTGTCTCCTAAAACAAGATTCCCGCTCCTCTTCACTTCAATCTATTGCTCATTCCTTCAACTTGTCTCTACTTCCTTTGAGTGCCACTCACCACTTTCCTAACTGTTCGCCTCCTCTTCTTGATCTTATCCTTGTGTCATCTGACAAACATGTTGTCAAGCACGGACAATGTTCTGCAGACAATTTTTCCTATCATGATCTTATCTTCCTCTCGTACAAAATCTGTCCTCCTAAATTTAAATCTAAAACACACTTTCAGCGCAATTTTGGTAGCATGGACCATGACGGGCTTCGTAGGGATGCCGGCAGCATCGACTGGTCTGAGCTCCTTGCCGCCGAGTCAATTGATGACAAAATAAATATTTTTAACGAAAAACTTATCGGGTTGTATGATATTCATGCCCCGATACGACCAGTCAAAATTAAACATGTACCAACGCCGTGGTTGACAGATGAGATCAGGGCCGTAATTCGCAGGAAGGCAGTAGCTAAAGCCAAATTTAAACGCCTATCTAATCCGATTAATCGCGAAGAGTATATTGCAACCCGAAATCGGAGCAACAAGATGTGTAGGGATGCACAACGTCGCCATATTCATGAGTCTGTAGAAAATGGCGACCCGGCTAAGGTTTGGGCATTCTTGAGATCTATGGGAGTTGGAAAACAGCGTCAGGATGGTACCTCTAAAAACTTAGATTTCGAATCCCTCAACAAACACTTTTCTTCTTCACCTTATATTAATGGGTTTGTCAAGGCTAAAACCTTAAACTATCTTTCTTCTCTTTCCTCTCCCGACTATTCACCATTTTTCTTCGATCAACTCACAGATTGTGGTGTTAGGAAGAGTATAATATCCATCAGTTCCAATGCGGTGGGGAGTGACTGTGTTAGCCGTAAGATGGTGCTCCCTATCCTGGATGAGATCCTTCCTGTCATTTGCCACATCCTTAACTATTCCTTATCCCGTTGCGTTTTCCCTTCTGCATGGAAGGAAGCGCAAATCACACCACTTCCCAAAAAACCAAATTCAGAATCCTTTACCGACTATCGTCCTATTTCTATTTTACCCTTTCTTTCTAAAGTCCTGGAGCGTCTCATCTATAACCAGCTTAGTGCCTTCCTCACCAAACACAGTCTCCTTAATCCTTACCACTCCGGGTTTCGTCCGGGACATAGCACCACTACGGCACTAGTCCACATCACTGATGACATACGATCTGGTGTTGAAAACGGCAATTTAACCCTCCTCACCTTGCTAGATTTTAGCAACGCCTTCAACACCGTTGATTTTGATATACTGCTTGGAATACTGGGCTCTCTTAACATATCTCCAACTGTGATTGATTTCTTCCGTAGTTACCTGTGTGGCCGCCGACAGCGTGTCGCCATTGAGGGTTTATACTCTTCCTGGTCTGATACGACTACTGGCGTACCGCAGGGGGGCGTTCTGTCTCCTCTACTGTTCGCTGTTTTCATAAATTCCATCTCAAATAATCTTCTATCTTCCTACCACTTGTATGCTGACGATCTACAAATTTACTCTCAGGCACCACCTAGTGAATTCTCCGAGGCGGTCAAGATGGTAAACACCGACTTGGCACGGATCTCGGAATGGAATACGGCTTATGGTTTAAAGGTCAACCCCGCGAAGACCCAAGTCATTGTAGTCGGTAGCCCTCGTCTGCGCTGCAAGATTATATGGTCCCAAATCCCGCCGATTGTCTTTAACGGTGCTACAATACCATATAGTGATGCGGTAAGGGACTTGGGTATTGTCATAGACCAGGACTTCTCATGGGGACCTCAACTGGGACAAGTCAGTCGAAAAATTTTTGCGTCGGCGAGGTCCTTGTTGAGACTCCGAAACTTTCTTCCAACTGCTACTAAAATTGTGCTTGCTCAATCACTTCTCCATCCCATCCTCGATTATGCTGACGTCAGCTATCCAGATCTTACCGAAGTGCGGTTAAATAAACTTGAGCGACTCCAAAATTTTAGTATAAGGTTTATATTTGGACTGCGTAAATATGACCACATTTCCGAATATCGTGCTAAACTCAAGTGGCTGCCGATCCGCCTTCGCCGGAATACTCATATCTTATCTCTACTCTACAGTATACTGTTCAATCCTTCAACTCCCCATTACCTCAAAGAACGTTTCAGGTTCTTCCATGACACACATTCTAGACCAGTACGTTCATCAGAGGATTTGAAGCTTGAGATGCCCCAGCACGCGAGCAGATCCTTTGACCGATCCTTCACTGTTCGAGCTATTCGACTGTGGAATACATTGCCTCTTTCTGTAAGACGAGCACAGACACTCGCTACGTTTAAAGCACTCGTGAGGAAACATTACCTCACCACGGTGTAGTAAATTACTATTTCTTTTTCCCTGCTGTCTCTTATCCGTCATGTGTATATATTTTATTTTTATTTATTTACGTATCCTTATGTATATATGTGTGTGTATGTATATGTATGCATGTATGTATGTATGTATGTTGGTATGTATGTATGTATGTATGTGTATGTATAGGTATGTGATGTAAGTACCTGAGTATGCCTAGAATCACCTCCACTATCATTCAGTGCTCCATTCACCCAAAGGTTGCCTGGTAGAGATCGCTTTTAGTGATAAGGCCGCCTTTGTGCCCTACTATTCTTGATTGTAACTCTACATATATGTTTATATTATTTTAAGGTGTACAATAAAGATTATTTATTATTATTATTATTTTCGGTTCCTTTTTCTAAGCTCGGCTACAGCGCCGGATTTGAGGGCTAGTACGGGCCGAAGCCAAGTGCTAACCCACGTGGACGTTTCAATTTTGGGTTGGGGTGAACGAAACTTTGTCGGTTTCGTTCAAAAATTTTCGAACAATATGGCAGGTATTTAAAATGGCAGCTTTTTGGAGGATTCGATATGTGTATGGAGGTAGTTCGAGTGTTTTTATTATTATTATTATTATATTATATTTTTCATACCTTTTTACTATTTATATACTTACATTTTCCCGTTGAATTTTCAGTACTGAATTGATGCCGACTCTATACCAATAGATGGCGCTGTATGTACGCAATAATTTTTTTTATGTTTTTTTTTGTAATAAAAACTACCCTATGTCCTTTCTCAAGTTCCAAACTATGTCTGTACCAAATTTCACACAAATCGGTTCAGTAGTTTAGGCGTGAAGCAAAGACAGACAGACAGACAGACAGACAGAGTTACTTTCGCATTTATAATATTAGTTTGGAAGTTTGGATTAAAATTATCGGCAGAGTTCGACAAATTCTAATAAATACTCTAAAAATACCCTAATGTTATATTTCATTTGTTTGCTTCATTTGAATCCCTCGAGCGGTATTTGATAAAAAAATCAATTTGGACAAAAATGCATTTCCCACAATATTATTCCTTATCTCATATTGTACAAAAATTATTATCTATTGTATTAATTATTTATTACATTACGTAGGTATTGACGATGGTAGAATTTTGGCGATAAAATGAAATTTTTGACGAGTACTTAATGTTTTTTGTATTTTGTCATTATGTCAAATTAATGCACTTTATCATTCAGAATTTAGTATAGTTCTTTGTTCTGCTTTCGACGCATTTATTATGTACGATAAAATTATCGATACAGGAACAATCATGTACATCACTATTTTTTAATGAAAATTGTTTTAGACGTATTTCAACTAAAATTAATGAAAATAAGCACTGCATTAGTTAGAAAAGTATTGTATTTAGTCAATTTGCAGCAACCACACTTGAATAGTTTGAAAAACAGAGATATTTTAATGAAAAATAACAGTACTTACCGATGTAATGTTACACCTGCCGGTTTAGTAATATTTTTAGTGCTATATCCAATAACACTGCACCCGGGCATAGTTCTTCTCACTAACCAATAATTTCTTTGTTTACCACGCACAAAAACAACAGGAATTCTACAAATTTTCGTAACAAAATATTGTTGACCAATGCTTTGACAGCTGATGTACCATTGACATGCACTGATAACAGGGGACTAAGATGGCCAATTCGGCACAACTATGTTTTTCTGATGACGTCAAAAAATTATGGCCAGAATGACAATAATGTGTTGTCTCTTTCTGCATAAGCAAAGAGACATAAGTAAAAAAGAAACCACAGTATGTTTATGAATTTACCGTCAAGTTGGATCCTAAATTCTACCCGTAGACAATAGCCAGACATCTATGTTATATTTATAAATCTATGAGTTCCACATAGTTTTGGGTTTGTTGAATGAGGTTTTAATTTTATAATTATTTTGAGCAAGTTGTGTTAATATAATAATATTTTTAAACAATTTTGAGTAAGTCATGTATATGGTTTTATTGCTGACGGTAGGTTTAAATTTAAACTTCCAAAGTAAATGTTTTTGCTTTGCACTACATTTCTTTAACCCACGAGATATCCATTTTGGTTTCCCATTAACACGTATAACAATAGTTTTATAAAGAAAACAGAGGTCATGATATAACTTAAAGCTATCTACAAAGCAATTATATGCCTTATTTGCATCACACTCGCAATACATATCAAACATCAATACACTCTTTGAATTTCAGGACATTTTCACTAGCGAAATCACGAATACGTTTCTTCCATAATTTTATGACAGGTACTTTAATAGGAATGTTTATTAGCTGTGCAGTATGATCTGACAAAGCAAACTCCAACACTTCCGCACACACTTATAACTTACCACTATGCTTGGCGTTTGTGAACTATGAGAAGGCCTTTGCTTCGATCGAGACTTGGGCAGTGTCATGATCTCTCCAGTAATTAGTAGGTACATTTTGTATGTAATTTTTATATTTGAGTTTTCCATTTTTTACCCAAAAAACAAATATCAATTTTTTGAGCTTGTTTTTGTTTCTAGAAAGAAAGAAAGAAACGAGCAGACGGATCATATAGTTTCCTAAACTGTTTTGAGTCTGCCAGTTCTGCCATGTTATCTGCCAATTTGATTTATTGCCATTCTGATTTCCTTAGGCAGCGCATTCCACAGAATGAATGAAAAAAGAAGAGTGGAAGAAGTCAGTGCGTTGAGAGACACATTAAAGGTGTCAATTCTGAGACGACCAGTCGTTACTCGTTTCATAGTATCTACTATGGTTTCCTTACCTTCTACCTCACGACGTTGCTTACCTGAACATGTACGATGAATGTTTTGGTAGGTATTTGTTTCAAATTCAGCGAGTAAACACCCGGATGTCGTTACTGCGAGAATCCCCTGGAGGACGCGGTGGAGTTTATGGTGCTGGTGTGCCCTACGCCCCTACTGGGGCTAAGCACTGGCGTGTTCTCAGGGAAGTGACCTCGCAACCTGCTTTGTTTCAGGCCATAGTGCGGAGCGAGAGGAAGCAGTGTCTTCTTTGTTCTTTTGCAAAGCGAAACAGTCATGCCAGCAAAGAAAGAGGCAAAACACGTGAGAGAACTAGCAGTAAAGCTGAGCGCGAGAAGCGCCGCCACTGATCACTTCTCTGAAGACATGGTAGTGCTTGACCCCTGTAGGCTATCGCCATTATATACTCCACCGTGTCCCCCTATACTTATTATACTCTTAGCAGCGGTAAGTCCCCTCTTTGAGGAGTGGCTTGAGAGACGCTACGGCGTCCTCACCTACCGCCTGACGCAGGTCGTCACCGGACATGGAAGTTTCGGGAGGTACCTGTGTCTGATGGGGCGGGAGGAAACGCCCGGGTGTCATCACTGCGAGGACCGCCCTGAGGACACGGTGGAACACACAGTGGCAGAATGCCCTGCGTGGGCTGTTAGGCCCCATCTGTGGTGGTCTGATGGCTCCTTGAGGCGCGCGCGGAACGCGACGTGCCGTACGCTCGGGCCTGGTTCTGGTCTCGCGATTCCCGACGCCCGGAGTGTCTCTCGCGACGGCCAGGTCGTGAGGAGGTTCGTTCCCTCACGCGCTCCGCCTCCTCCTTAGCTAGCATGACTGCTTCGCAGAAGGAGGAGACGGCATCCCAGTCCCCCTCGCTCCGTACCATGGCCTGCACTAGGCCCGGACGCGAGAGGTCGCCATCGCCGATCACATTCCTGAGAACACGACGGTGCTCAGTCCACGCAGGACACACCGCCACCGTATGCTCCACCGTGTCCTCCGGGCGATCCTCGCAGTGATAACACCCGGGCGTTTCCTCCCGCCCAATCCGAAACAGGAATCTATAGAAATTCCCGTGTCCGGTAAGCACCTGCGTCAGGCGGTAGGTGAGGAGTTAAAGATTACACTAATAGAAATATGTGTGTGTATGTAAACAAATGATTTTATTTCACATAAAAAAATATGAATGCGTTCAAGTTATCTAAAAATATTGTGGTGTAGGGTGAGCATACAGAAATGATCTCAACATTTTTTGTTGTTTTGGTTCGTTAGGGCTGAGTTTCTTCTCTTTAACAGGTTCTTCATTTAGTATTTCGTCTTCTAAATTTAATATTTGTATTGCATGTTGGAATAGCAAATCTTCTTGCTCTTCAAAAGTCAATACTTTTCTTGGTTTTGGTGGCTCCCAATGAAATTTGCATTGATTTTTAATATTATTTTTTAAGCGTTGGTTATGTGTAGCTAAAATAGTTTCAATACCACAATCGACGTCATATTTATTCGGTGCAGGAGAACGCTGAGCTAGTTTTGGAAAACGTTCAGCTCGATACAAGGGTCCACGATTAAAAGCTGGAAGACATTTTGGCTTTGTCAAGGAATATGTTGCAGGCCCAGGTGTTTGCATTTTACCATGTACAGGTAACCAACAATGCCACGGTAAAAAACGCCCTTCAGATGAATAGAATGGGGCTACATATTGCGATACAGGAGATCTATTTGTTTCAATTGCATTTTGCGGCAGATCGGCTGGGCTAGGCTCATCGTATTTTTTTAGCAACGGTTTCATTCGAATAGTTTTAGATTTAAATTCCCAGGTACGTTGAATGCATGGCTTTACGGTTTGTTCCTCTTCCTTTGGTATATCTCGTATGTCTTCTACTGATTCTAGTTTGTCAGCATAGCTTTCTTCTTTTAGTTTAACTTTAAATCTCGTTGCAGTACTTCCAAAAGGGGCTTTACTGCAATGAACATAATTGCAAAGTTTGTTTCTTGTATTGTAAGAAGCCGGACTTGGCCCATCAGAACTTTTATTACGAAACCGGTCTGTTTTGGTTCCGAAACAAGGTGGGTCCGGTAATTTAGCATGACAAGTTGTTCCACTAGATTCAATTGGATCAAAATCTCTTCGAACCCAATGATCTGCCGGACCTGGAGATACCTCATATTTTGATAATGGGAACCTTTTCGCTTTTGAGCCTATGAAACTAAGATCAGTGCCTTTTGGTACTTTTGGATCATACGTTGCAGGACCAGGTCTATTTTCAGACAAATTTTTTTCATAAACTAAGTCCATAAAACGTAATTGCCTTGTTATTCTTTTTTTATATGCGCGTATCTTTTCTATACAAATCTTATCTTCTGTAGGCTCCCTTTCAAAAGAATAATCTCCAGGACCAGGTTTAATTCCAAGCAGTTTGTGAGCTTTTGACGACGTTCTTTTACTCCATTTACATCCCTGATAAAAGGCTGTAGATTCGTTTACTCTAGCATCATAAAATGGTGGGCATTCTTCTTTAATTTCTTTCATTAATCTATGTTGAACACCATCTGCTACCTCAAAACCACAGTCTTTCCTTGATGGTGCCGATAAACCTTCATCGCCCAAAACAGATCGAGGAGTAGGACCTTTGAAAATGCGTCTTTTCACTTTACCTTGGCATATTACAATATTTTCTTCCTTTTCTTGGTCATTGGGACATTCACATGGACTAGAAATACCACACTTACACAAAATTTCTTCTAAATCTTCATTACTAAAGGCTTTGTATGGAAATCTCGGCTTTTTTGAAAGCATTGCTGAGCAATTTGGAATATTTCGTGGCAAATCATAATCATAAATTGCTTGAGTCCACAATTGAACACCACTTTGTGTGTTACGTGGTGTATTTGAAAGAAAAGGAACCACATTCTGTTTTCTTCTGCTAACATCACCTTGATATGCTCCAGGATCAAGAATTGTATAATATTTTGGGGGAGGTGGAAATCTTGATCCTAAATTGTAAGCCATTAGGTATTTATGTCTGTGTATCTTATTTACGTGAAGATATCCATACAGTAAATAGCAATTCTATAAATAATTTGAGGTGAACACAGCAAAATTAAATGACCATTATTTTATTATGATACCAACATTTTATTATTATATAGAATAAAATATTGTTTACTTCGCTTGCCTATTCTTATTTTTATATCTATGCTCCTGATACACACCATTGATCTTTTGTTCACTCAAAAATGACATGTAAATACACTTAAATGTCATTATTCATGCATTTTTCAGTTTTGGAGTAAAAAACTATTCAAAGTAGGTATGGTGCAAAGAGTATAATAAGTATATAGGGTAGGTATTCAGGATGACTTGTACGAAATCGACGTATTCCTCTCGGAAGGTGATAATCCCCTATACTTATTATACTCTTTGGTGATAATACAAATAATTTCCTACAACATTAACCCTGAGGTCTCTGGTCCGAAAGTGGCTAGTTTCTGAGATATTCAACATTTTCGGTTTTGGTGAAAAAATCCCGATCGAACTACAAAATTTGTTGCCCATACAATAATAAACAATTTTATTATATAATACTAATACTGGCAGAAATATTAATATTTTATTATTAGTAGTAATAACATTCGTTAAAAAAAACATAATTATAGCCCAATTGAGAACCTCCTCCTTTTTTTGAACTCGGTTTAAAATAGCAAGTAAATTAGTAAACAAGATGTCTTGATAATGTGAATGTGTAGTCTTATATTTGTTAATCAATCTTATTATAGGTAGGTAATAAATAGATCTCACTGAACATGGTGGTATAGTTGATATAATCACAGGAGCGAAATATTGTCCTGATCTATAACTTTTATGTTTTTTTTTTTCTTTGGCAACCGAGTCTCCAATACGATGTTGTCGACTATACTGCCAGTGTCGAGTGGTGACGGCAGATTAGGGCTCCGTCGAGTTTTAACTTTGCGGTAGTTTTTAGTTGTTAGTAGCTGAAAAGGACAAAAACAATTGGGTTAGTAAACATAATATCGTCAATAGACCTAAAATTATAATAATATTAACTAACACAATATATAATTAAATGCATAAACACACACAATATTTACATAATTGCACACAGTTATATTTTAATATTATTTTCTTTCATAAATTTGGACAAACACTTTTAATTTGAGAGAAAAATTAGTTAGGAGGGAGTGGAAGTTGATTGGAAGAGGGATTTGGATATTGGGAAGGATTCCATATAGATCTAAGGACTGGGAATTTAGAGGGCAAGAGAAAAATATGTGGTCTAGGGTTCCCTCATCAAGACCGCATTCGCACAGTGAGCTGTCACGCACGCGGATCCTGGCGAGGAATACCGGGCTAGAACAGTGGCCGAGTCTGAGTCTGCACAAAGACGACACAATACATCTGGGGAGTTTCTTATGCTTGGAAAACCAAGCTTTCCGCTGGATGTCGGACTGGATACGTGCGTAATAAGCTCCTTTACGTTTAGAGGAGTCCACCCACACTGCAGCCCACGAGTCGAAGAGCTTGAGTTTGGTATCCGCGCGTATGTCATACCCATACACAATGTAGTGGTGACGTTCAACGTTATTTGTGGACGCAAACTTTGCCAATCTGTCAGCTCACTCGTTACCGCATATACCAGAATGGCCAGGAATCCATGCAATCTCAATATTTAGTCCGTCTTTTTGGCAGGAGAAAAGCAAAGTTTTTATTTGTATTATTAAACTACTAAGTGTTCGGGAATAGAGCTGATCTTGACCGAGCGCTTGTAAACTGCTTCGAGAATCAGAGAAGACAACTGAGTTACTGAGGTTGTGCGATTTAATAAACTTGATGGCCTCCAGAATGCCAACACATTCCCCGGTGAAGACAGAGGCTTCAGGGGGACATTTAGACAGCAGAGCAATTCTTGAGTTCTGGTAATATGCTGCCACTCCTGTGCATCCGTTTCGGGACAATTTAGATGCATCCGTGTAAAACACATTCCAGCCGTTCCAGTAATTGCTCAGCGCGCGTCCAAAATCACGCTTGGCGTCCACTGATGATTTTGAGATGCCCAACCTCAGAACTAGCTTTGGCCTAAAGTGGATAATTTCATATGCGGAAGATAAAACCGGGAGAATAGGGAATTGACTGATGGGTGCAGAGAGGTTTTTAAGCTCCCTATACCTAACAATCACGGGTGGGACAGGTTTATTGTTCCAATATGGAGAGGAACCATAGGAACAATGGATTTGTTCCAGGATAGGGAGGAGGGGATGAGAAGAGCGGGTCAGGACTTTAGAAACGAAACGATCTGCCAGGTATTGTCTTCGAAGGTCGAGGGGGGGCTCTGCACATTCAACCTGGAGAGCGTTTATGGGGGACGACTTCATTGCTCCAATAATTATTCTTAAGCATTTGGCCTGGATGGAATCTAATTTTTTAAGTGCTTCCTTATTGCATGGCGCTATAAGGAAACAGCAATAATCCATCACACTTCTGACCAATGCATTGTAGATGAGTTACAGTGTGTAGGGGTGAGCGCCCCACCATAATCCAGCTAGTGCTCTAAGTACACATACTGACCGCTCGCACCTTTTAACTACAGCGTCCACATGATCTACCCCCGACATCCTAGAGTCGAGGATGACGCCTAGGAACCTAGCCTTCTTCATAACTGGAATAGGCTGACCGTCTATCTCTACATGAATGTCTGGGAGGTGACCTCTCCGTAAGAAGATGACTGCTGAGCTTTTTGGAGCTCTTAAAGAGAACCCATGATTGAGAAGCCATTGGTGTAATGAGGACAAAGAGACATTCATGGAGGTGGTAGCATCTGTTATAGAGCTGCTAGTGACCATTAATGCGATATCGTCAGCATACTGGAGGACTCTGCAATCATAATTTAGACAGGAAGGGAGGTCATGAGTATAGATATTATAGAGGATGGGACTAAGGACAGACCCCTGAGGTAAACCTCTCCAGGCTGTTCTCTGTGTTGGGTCGTCCTCAGGAGTCCTTAATTGGAGGGTACGGTTGGAAAGGATGCAGCCTATAATTTGGCAAATCCTACTCGGGATTCTCAGCTCTTGCAGTTTCTGCCTGAGAAGGGGTAGGAGGACCGAGTCATAGGCCGATGAAACGTCGAAAGACCGCCACCAACGACTCATTCCTGCTAAGGGCCAGTTGGATGGCTGACGTGAGGGTACCCATACTATCAGCCGTACCCAGACCTTTCCTGAAGCCGAATTGAGCCGCCGGAAACAGGCCCCGGCTCTCCATAGACCATTCCAACCGGGTCTTTAAAAGGTATTCTAAAATTTTTATAAGTATGGACGATAGGGCAATAGGTCTATAAGACGAATGGTCACCAGGATCCTTGCCAGCTTTTAACAGCGGCATAATAACCTGAACCTTCCAGGTAGGAGGAATATAGCCGAAAGCAAGACAGAAATTGACCAAGTCAAGGTAATATTGTTTGGTTTTGGCTCCTGCCTTAACCAAGAAGGAGTAGGGGAACCCATCAATCCCAGGTGCGGAGTCTTTTACATGGTTTAAAACCATTTGGAGTTCGTCCATGGAGAAATTCCCATCAAGTGGGTCAAGCGATTGTTCATGATGTCCTAGGCAAAATTCATCCTCACCGGGAACATACAGTGGAGCAATACTGGTAAAGAATTTGTGGCTCAGACCTTCAGGCAAGATAGAAATTGAAGGAGGCTTTATGGAATTTCTAAAGCTCTTCACCCTCCGCCAAACTGTTGCTATCGGTGTTGATGGGCTCAGGGAAGAACAATATCTCTGCCACCCCTGCTTCTTCTTTTTTTTAAAAAGTTTCCTTGACTTAGCCAATAGCCGCCGCTTAAGGAGATTTTCCAGGTTCATGTCTCGGTTATATGCCTTTTCGGCCTCATTCCTGGCTTATCATGGCAGTGCATTCACTATCCCACCAAGGAGGGGACGGGATTTTGCCCTTTGGTGTGTTTTTCACTGGAAAGCAATCTTCAGCTGTAGAAGATATAAGCTCCGAAAACTTTGAAAAACACTCCAAAGCATTCTCAGTATTAATAAGTGGGAGAGAAGAAATGCGGAGGTCTAACAATTTTGAATACAGGTCCCAATCTGCTTTTTCTAATCGATATTTTAATAGAGGGGGGAGGGAATTATCGGGAGTGGATTTAGAAGGGTTTTTGATTATCATGGGATAGTGATCACTACCATAGGTCATATTCAAACAGCTCCAATTCAGCATGCTTGCCATATTAGATGAGCAGAAGGTTAAGTCAACACAACTGTTTCTTTGCCCAAATGCAGGGTTGGGCTGCCATCATTAATGGTACATAAGTTAAGCTTATCCAACATTTCCACTAACTCGTTACCAATGTTGTCACAAGTATCTGAACCCCATCTAAAGTGATGACAGTTGAAGTCGCCCATTACAAGTAATTGGCCATTTACTGACATTAGTAAATTTTTAATTATAGCCAAATGATTAATATGAGGGTGCGCAATATAAAACATAAAAATATTTATATTTATTTATTTATTTATTAACACTTCTGTATAACAAACATACGATGGCGGACTTAATGCCGGGTGGCATTCTCTAACAGTCAACCATGGGGTGATGCAGAGATGTGCAACAGTAGGTGTAATAGGTATAATGGTTTATGTGATGCATAACTGTAAATACATACATATATCCTCAGCCTTAACAGCGACAACATTTATGTCATCGCCAATGAAGGGTAGAGGAATCTGAGAGAAGGGTACCTTGTTACTTACTAACAAAGCACAACCTCCATAACCATCAGATCTGTCATGTCTGACAACACTGAAACATGGGACCCCGAAATTAATATTCGGTCGGAGCCACGTCTCAGCAATGCCACAAATAGACGGTTTGAATTTGTTGATTAAGTGTAGCAAGTCACTTTTCCTGGGAAGAGTATTCCTCACGTTCCACTGGAGAATTGTTAGTGGATGGAATTTTGTAGATATAATCTAAGATGGTAGCTAATCTATGGGCGACGTGGTCCGGTACGGTTTGAGCAGGGTTGGATAACACTGCCATGAGCATGCTTGAAATTATGTCTAATATGTTGGAGCTCTGAGTGTTGGTTCCGGATTCCCTAGGGAAAGCACAACCGTTTTGTGAGGGAGAAAATGAGTAATCATGGATAAGGGCCTGATGGGCCTTCTTATCATAACTGGGAGAAAGAGGAACATGGGATTTGGGTTTAACAAAGACAGTTTTTTTATAAGACTGTCTTTGTGGGGATGATTTTTTGGTTGGTGTTGGTTGGATGTAGTTAATGGATTTGGGTTTGGATACCTCGGCATACGATTATTTAACTGCAGGGAATACTTGGCTTGCTTCCGCATAGGAAATTGCCTTTTCTGCCATTAGAGCTTTAATGCTCTTCTGGCGGCCTAACTCAGGGCAAGCACTGTTATTAGCAAAGTGATTGCCATTGCAATTAATGCAATGTGCAACTTCCTCTGATACTAGGCATCCATCGCCAGGGTGATCCTGACCACATCTAAAGCAACGCGGCTTCGAGCTGCATAAGGTGCGAGTGTGACCAAAACGACAACAATTGAAACACTGTATTGTAGGATATGTGTATAACTCTACGGGGCAGAGTAGAAACAAAAAACTTTCTTTGGAAGAATTTGCCCATCGAAAGTGAGTACCACAGTTTGGGTAGGCTTCCATTCCGTACCGTTTTCCGATGACACTCTGCGGTTCATCCTTCTTGCTTTGATAGCAATACCACATCCAGAAGGAACCTTGATATTCCTGATAATTTCTTCCTCTGTCCACTCAATGGGAACATCCCTCACAATGCCCATTCTTGTTATGTTGTATTGAGGGATTGAGGTGGTATAATTTTGTGCTACAACACAGTTAACCAGAAAACTATTTGCATCTTGGTGAGAGACAAATTCGACGGACACTCTGTTTCTACCGAGTCGTTTCACGCCTCCAATTTTTATATTGTTTATATTTCATATATAAGATTTCAATTTAGTTCACTATGAAAAAGATCACTAAAATTGACAACAATCGTAGTACCAATAAAAGCACGTGCGTAACCTTCACCACTACCAACGAAAGTCAACTTTTATGCTAATTGATACTCTTATAGAAACCAAGGAGAAAACCTATACCTCTATGTGCGAAATAAGAGAAAAAAGTATTTGGTAGCATACAGGTGCAATTATTTTTATTAAATATTTTTCAATTTAATATTAACTATTACACAATTAAATATATACAATACAAGATAAAAATTAATATATACAACTTAAAATATATAAAAAAAAAAATTTAAAACTAAAATATTTAAACCTTAATAAAATAATATTAATAAAAATAAATCATAGGGCATCAAAGAAAACATTTTCCTCATCGCTACTTTACAAAGATATTGTAAGGAGGATGGTTGACACTTCAGGTGATCGAAGGGCTGGCTACTACCTTGGGCAAAGGTTAAGCATTGCCATTCAACGTGGCAATGCTGCCAGTCTTTTGGGCACCCTACCTCACGGTAGCGATGAGGAAAATGTTTTCTTTGATGCCTTATGATTTATTTTTAAAAAGTATTTTGAATACAGTCCACTGTGTTTTTAAACGGTTTTATTTAGCTCACCCCGTTTGTTTTATTATTTATTATTATTCAGTCCACTGTGTTTTTTGTTTAATTATTTTAGTAACAAATATATCATTTATAGTGTAAACGTAGTTTCAGATAGAAAATCCCGCAGAAAACATAAAATTCTATATTAAATAGGTGTAAGGTTCAACATTTGAAAAAATGAAAAAATGAAATCAAATGAAAGCCCATAACCTCTAACTTTCTTAACATTATATAGTACATTGATAAACTAATTATTTATTCCTATCAAAATTTTCTAAAAAAATTCCTATTTTTAAATAAAAAGTGAATTATTGTTAAATTTGTACTCGAAAGTGTGTATTATCTTCATCGAGACGTGATTGTCTGCTGCATACTTTAAATCATTCTATGCGTTGACTTTTATCTGCTTCGACGTGCTGACAAATTTGACTCATTGTCGAAAAACGATTCTAACAGTCTCCGAGCATTTCTTCCAACATTGCCGCTTGGGCGAACAGTCTTTCTTAAGATATGGACGGCGTGGAGGCGCGGAACACCGCGACAGCGCGGCGCTGCGCGACAGCGCGGCAGCCCGGCGTCCTTGACCAATTTTTCTTTTTATAAGTTTAATTATTAATCATTATTGTTTAATTAGTTTAATTTTAGAATTTTTTGATACATTTTTGAAGGCTTTCGACCTACATGCATTCATGTGATGCAGCCGTTGAGTCTGGAAGTGCTCCTCAATGTGCCCATCAACCTCTAGAGAGCCTGGTAAGATGTTCTTTGTGCTCTCAGCCTCGATTTTTTAAAGGAGAACGCGGGTTAAGAATACATTATGGAAAAATCCACAAATCTCATAGTGTGTCCTTATCCCCCTCTAACACTACTCCTCTACAAAATTCTTTTCCGGTTTCAAATCAGCCTTTATGGGAAACTTTATCCAAATTCAAAAATTCAACACCTGTTTTAAAAAGAGTTCCTCGTGGTGCAAGACGGTCCGTGGCTCTTAATTTAGGAAATTGCATTCGTCTTGCAACTCGGGAGAACTCTTTCTCGGCTTGGAAGCAGTTACTCACCTTCCCCTACAGGATTCTACACGTGAAAAAAAATTTGGCTGTTAAAAAAAACTTAACCTCACAAATTAAAAGTAATTGTAGTATTTTGAACCCCATTTTAGATCCAAAATTTCCTAACTCCTTTAATAATATTAAAAAAACTCGTTTTGACTACGTAGAATCCAAATTAGGTGAAGGTGATATAAGCGGAGCCGCCAGGCTTTTATTCAGTAGTGACGTGGTTGCTCCCTACTCTTCAGAAACTTTTGAAGCTCTGAAGAGTAAACACCCGCCTGCTAGGGCTGACCTCACTTTTCCCGATCCTCCTGAACCAATTCATATTTTCACCGCAACTGTCCAGCAAGTAGCCGCAGCCGTTGGCTTCTTCCGATGTGGCTCTGCTGGTGGACTTGATGGTCTGACTCCTCAACATCTTAAGGATTTGACGGGGCCAGACGTCGGGGAAGCCGGTGAGTCTCTTCTGAAGGAGTTAACGGTTTTGGTTAATTTAATGCTCTCCGGTAATGTGACGGATGCCGTTATCGACATTTTGTACGGGGCCAATCTATGTGCCCTACGCAAAAAAGATGGCGGCATACGTCCCATTGCCGTAGGTTGTACTTACAGGCGTTTGGCAGCCAAGTTGTGTTGCAGCTATCATAAAGATGCGCTCATGTCGCACTTTCAACCCCTCCAACTAGGCTTCGGCTCAAAAGGGGGTTGTGAGGCTGCCGTACACGCCCTATCATCTTTCTTGAATACAAACGAAAGTGAGGTCATCCTTAAGGTTGATGTAAAAAATGCATTCAATTCCATCAATAGGGACACTTTGTTGGCTGAAGTTAAAAAAGAATTACCTGAAATTTACAGTTTTATTTGGCAGTGCTATAGACAACCTTCAAAATTATTATATAAAGACAAAGTTTTGGATTCTGCGGTAGGCTGCCAACAAGGTGATCCTCTTGGTCCAGTCATTTTCAGTCTGGCCATTCACCCTATTATTCGGCAACTTAAATCTAAATTTAATGTTTGGTATTTGGACGATGGAACCTTAGGAGGTGACGCAGATACTGTTTTCCATGACTTACAGCTTCTGATCTCTAAATTTAAATCCATCGGATTAGAATTAAATATTTCTAAATGCGAAATTTACCTTCCGGACAAAATTATTGACAGACAACGAATTTTAAACACTTTTTCTACCGTAGCGCCGAATTTAAAAATTGTTGATAAAAACTCTCTTCTTCTCCTGGGTTCCCCAATTTTCGAAAACAGTTTCTCTGATTTCATAAACGAGAAAATTAAAAATTTCTGTGACATTTCCGATAGACTTTCCAAAATTAATCTACATTGTGCCTTTACTTTAATTCGCTATTGTTGTTTCGGCCCAAAATTTATGTATTTTCTGCGTGCTTCCCCTCTGTGGAAGCATCCGCATATTCTGGACCAAATTCATCAAATTATCCGTGACACCTTAACTTCACTTTTGAATGCTTCTATGGACGATCGTGTTTGGCTTCAAGCCACACTACCAATTCGTTTTGGTGGTCTAGGCGTCCGCAAAATTTCCAGTGTTAGTTTACCGGCGTTCATCTCTTCTGTCCACAGCACTAGTACTTTAACAAAAAATATTTTAGCCGGTGTTGACGTTGAACCCGATGTGCCGTGTCTGACCGACGCGATGAACGCCTGGACAGAAACTTGTCCCAATACAGCCTTGCCTGACAACCCTTCCTCCCAGAGACAATGGGACGAGCCGCTTTGCAGGTTGGTGCATAATAATCTAATTAATACCAGCACCAATCCTGCGGAGTTAGCTCGCCTATTGGCTGTGGGTGAGTGGGAATCAGGTCTCTGGCTTCAGGCACTTCCGTCATTCAATATTGGCACGATGTTGAATGACTCAACTTTTCGGCTTGCTGCTTGCTTGCGTGTAGGTGCACCCTGTGTTTCTCCGCATCGCTGTCAATGCGGTGAGATGGTCGACCACCTCGGCCACCACGGCCTATCGTGTAGCAGAAGCGCGGGCCGGATAGCCCGACACGCCAGCATTAACGACATCATCCGTCGAGCTCTTGTCATCGCCGGTGTACCAGCTGTTCTGGAACCAAAGGGTTTGGCACGCGACGATGGTAAGAGACCCGACGGTATGTCCATTATGCCCTGGAAGCTGGGAAAGTCTTTGGTGTGGGACGCAACCTGTGTCGACACCCTTGCACCTTCTCATCTTCCAGTAACGGCGAGTTGTGCTGGTTCGGCTGCTGCCTCTGCAGAAAACCTCAAGCGGCGCAAGTATAACAACCTTGCTGGTAGTTATATCTTTGAGCCGTTTGGGGTTGAGACGTTAGGTCCGTGGGGTCCGAGTGCGCTTAAATTGTTCAAAAACATTTCGAAACGCCTGGTCGACACATCTCGTGACCAGAGGGCTGGTCTTTTTCTCGGTCAGAGGTTAAGCATTGCGATACAACGTGGCAATGCTGCCAGCCTTCTGGGTACTTTCCCCACTGACGTCGATGCGGACGAGTTTTTCGATGCCTTATAAATAGTTTATGTAAATAGTTGTTTTTGTTTTTTCTATATTTAATTTTAATCTTTAGTTGTATATATTTAATTTAGTAATATTTAATTTTAATTTTATTTAAGTAATAGTTAGTTTTAATTTAAGTTTTTTAATGTATGTAAATATTAAAAGTAATTTTGACATTGACAGCAATCGAATTGTCGATGTCAACTGTCAGTAAGTTGACAGTTGACATTGTGTATTTATTTTTTCCTAGATTTTCGTACCTTTATTGTATCGTCTGTCGTCTGTATATCTACTCCTTTTTGCTTTCAACTTTCGAGTTCGAGTTCGACGTAGTGCAATGCAAACGAAGAGCTGTGGTGATCGTTCCTTCCTTTAATCATTGATCATTGTAATAGTCGTGAACTTGTGAAACAAATGTTAATAAATTGTTTGAGATGCTTGAATATGTTCAAAACGTGAATGTGATTTATTCAAGTAAATAATGCAGTTCAATGATAGCTGTAATATGCGTCAGACATGGGGTTGACCCGCAAGAAGCTGTTTGTATTTTTAACGAGTTTCCATTTATATCCTATAATATTTGGAGCTGGCCTAGGTGTAAACGTTGATACTGTGTGTAACTCTTCAATATCACAGCGAGTTAATTACGAGTTTAATTCAGATGTTGTGAATAGCGAGCATATAATAACATACAAGGGTTATTTTCCAAGATCAACAAGAGAGAATTATGTCACTGCAGCGTTGAGGAATGCGGGGGTGAGTTGACATTATCTAATATCTGCATATGAAAGCTTGAAAAGGCTTTCATTTAGTCTTCCTTTATTTGTTTCTCATTACTATAAAATTACAAGGCACCTTGCTATTTGTTATCTATACTTTCTAGATTTTTCACCTGGGTCTCTGGTTTAATTCAATATTTATTACGAGATTGATAATGAAAGCTTTGCACCCTATCTCTGGCTGAATGGTAAGGTTTTAAAACTTTGTAATGTGTTTAAAAACCAAAAAAAAGTTTAAAATATTTGGATTCATATGATGTCACACTTATTTATTATCATATACAATGTTACACTCACTTTGCGCAAATTATGAGTTCCATGTAATAGAATGTGAGGCTTGGGCACAGATTTAGACTTTATGGTATTACAAAGAAATTCCTCAAAAACCTAAAAAAAAAATTTACAAGTCTAATGCCCAATTTGTTGAATTTGAGTTCAAGTATTTCTTGTAACTTTGTAAATCAATCACCAGGAGAAGCTTTACACTAAGCATTCTTAACCTAAATCTTGTCAGTGTCAGAACTTTTTGCTCAGCAGTGGGCACATATAGGCTGTATTGATGTATGATTGCATGATTCTTTCAACAATACAGTTTTTTTATAATCGTCAGCCAGTTATATTATAATAATTTGTGAATAGTCTTTCTTTGCCATTGCGAATTTCTAATATTGAATCTGCATATTGATCAATTATAAATTAACAAGCTATGCTCTTTCTTTTGCTCTCTCTCTCTTTGCTCTTACAAATGACATAATACATATCAACACTGTTCATTCTACGTACAATCCGCCCAAGATCCTTTTGTTGTATTCCCCAAATTGTTTAAACCCATTAAGTACCGTCATTATAAACACAATTAAAGAACAATAGGTTGTGGTCACCGGTGTCCTCGCGGTGGTTGACATTTTAAATCTAAAGACAACTGGTTTCAAATTCCTTAAGTTACAATTTTTAAGTAAAGTCTGCAATTTTTGAATTTCTTAATTTATTAAATTGGCATTATTTTAAAAAGGTTTAATTTCTTAACTAACTAAATTAGCTTTATTTTAAAAACATTTTAATACCCTTTCAAACAGTATGCTACTTATCATAGAAATTATTGTATATTGTAAAATATTATTACTTTCCTATGGCTGAACTTCACATACTAATTACCCTGTATGTATTATACACAATTATAAAGTTGAAAAGTTTGTTAACTGTCATATTGACAGAGCGGTTGTTAGTGCGACTGCTGCGCAAGTGGTCTCGGGTTCGATTCCCAGTACGGGCAAACACTGGAATTGTGCCCAGTATATGGCAATAGGCTCAACCCCCATTACATGGGACTCATAACATAAATAGTGAAAAGTGGGTGTTACAGTTTACAGTGGCATTAAGTGCCGTAATGTGCAATTCTGCTTACCCCTATTATATATTTGTATATTGAAGAATTTGTTTGTTCGTTTGTACATGCTAATCTCAGGAACTACAGGTTCGATTTAAAAAAATATTTTTGTGTTGGATAGTCCATTTATCGAGGAAGGAAAATAAGGTAATAGGAGCCGAGTAGAGCGGGTGAAACTGCGGGGGTGTAGCCAGTTCATTATAAGAGCGAGAATAAATGTTAAGAGGAATTATTAACTACTGACTTAAATAATTGGCATATCGCGAGTTATATCGAGAAATTAATTAACTACACACTTCTGCATATCTACTAATATTAATCCTTGAAAATGTATTATTTCATTTCTGATCATTGAGGTAGAGGATTCACTGATCTCCTTTCCGTTATTCTGCGATTAGCTAATGATAAGGTTTTAGAGACACAGCAACATTTAAATATCGTTTCAGATATCAAATTGGACATTACTGCAACGTAATAACCCAGCTAATGAATATCCAAGTGACTTCGATGTAATAGTTCTTGAAGATGAAGGAAGACGTGCACTTGATGCCTTGAAAGACCATCCAGCTATCCGTCGAGTTACAGCGCAGCGGCAAGTTACCCGTACTATCAAATACATACGCGAGGTAAATATATCTTATCACTACGTATTCAAGTAGTGATTTTTGTAAAGCAATGAGATGGGATGAGACACAAATGTTTTCAAATATGTATTGATATCTGCTGCATGTGACAATTGAATTAAATCTTTTGTACTATTGTGATTTGTATGTGTGTGTCTGTGTATATCATTAATGCTTGTTTAAACTATCATTGTAATTTAGGATGATTGTGGACCAGCTGGATGTTTATATGCGGGCTGGCGTAATCATCGAGTCCGAGGACCGAAATCCTTAAGACAGCCGCGTGAGGTAATCAAATATTTTACTACTTACCATTCGTTAAATGAATTATGTCAACTTAAATTGTACTTACAAAAAAAACACAGTTACATTTAATTGATTCCGTATAATTTTTTTACAGAATGGTGGTTACACGTCCAGGAAATTGTTACGAACTGTCCCTCGGCAAATAACATCGGTTTTGAAAGCTGATCTGCTCTGGTCTCTAGGTGTAACTGGTGAGTCTGTAGTCCTGCTTATCTACCGTAGGCTCTGAACTCAAACCTTAAATTGAAGGAAATCAAGTCCTATTTGATAATTTGTCCTCTCGAGACGATTTACATTCGATTTTCTTTTTTTTTCTTTTTTTTTTTATACCACGACGGTGGCAAAAAAGCACACGGCCCACCTGATGGTAAGCGGTTACCGTAGCCTATGTACGCCTGCAACACTTGGGGCATTACATGCGTCTTGCCGACCCTTAACAGACCTATTCACCGCCCTCTTGAAGAACCTCATGTTGTAGCCCACTGGGAAAACCACGGCAGGGAGCTCATTCCACAATCGGAGGGTCCGTGGGAGAAAATTCCTCTGAAACCGAACTGTACGGGACCATTTTGGCTCCAACGAGCGAGCGTGAACCCCCTGTCGATGGCGAGCGGTGCGATGATAAAAAGTGGCCGTGGGCATCATATCAAATAATTCCGCAGAACATAACCCATTATACCTCTACAAGCGGTAGAACACGCACAAGGAGGCAAAATCTCTCCTTATACTTAAGGTTAAACTAGTCGCGGGCTCGAACTCAATCAAGGGCGTGGCCAAAAAGCGCGCTGTCTCATCTAACATCGTGTGTGACAGAGATAGTACCAGTGATGAGCAGTTAGACGCTATCTATTTGCACGACGTATTGTTCGCACGCACACAAACACAGCAAAACGTCACTGAACGGTGCATATATCTGTGCTGTGTGTGTTTACTCGTAGTAAAGTCGTCCACGCTGCTACGATTTTATGATACTCGCATGAATTTAATAATTATTGTCACAGGGCATTGTAATTACTGACAATTTTTTTATGATATCAACTTATCATCCGATCCGAAGAATCCACGAAAGGCTTATTTTTTTTTTTTTTTTTTAGGGGGGAAAATCATCGAATGAATTTACGACTTACCCATTATTTTACGACTTACCCATTGTTTATTATGTATTTTCCAATGACACTTGGAAATTCCAAGTGTCATGCAATCAACCAAAACAACTTCACTAAATCACGACAATTGCACGACAGCGCGTGTCGTGCAAATAATAATTGTGCATAAACGCGTGTTGTGCGTCTTCCCTCCGCCCCGCGCCACTGCCGGGGGAGTTTTATCCAGTGAAATGCACGATAATCCATCACAAAACGAGTGCGTAAAAAAGTACGATTTAGTGCTTTAGAAAATAGCGTTTTTTGAAAAAACCACTGCTTAGATCAATTTCAAATAAATTTTATAGAACTTTATGGTAATTGTGCTGAGTCGGTACGGTCTTCGGTTTGGAGATTTTACACGATTAGTGGTATTTTTTAACACCCAAAGTTGCGTTAAAATTCTAAAGAAAAACAAAACTTTGTTGGCTCATAACTTTTTAGTAGTTTTTTTTTATTTTTTTTTGTTTCCGTACCGACAAATGTAATTACAAGATAAAACGATATCGTGTTTAATTTTGTAGGTACACATTCACACTGTCGAGTAATACCACCCCGAACTTTCTATGGAAAAAATATCGACTAGTGTAACCTTAAGTGCTCGATACCGCTCGTAAGTATAGGATCGTCAACAAGTCTTACAGCTCTCCTTTGGACCGCGTCAAAAGGTCCAAGCTGGTATGCTGGCGCTCCTGCCCAGAGATGAGAGCAGTACTCCATATGGGGGCGAACTTGCGATTCATATAAAAGCAGTCCTTTGTCCCGTCGTGAAGTACCGCTTCGCTCTGTTTAGTACACCGAGTTGTTTAGATGCCAGCTTGGCCTTGTCTTCTAAGTGACTACGGAACTGGACGTCACTAGAGATAGATATGTCGACACCAAGGATACCTATACTTTTGGAGATGTTAAGGGTAGTGTCTTGGAATTTAGGGGCCACAACGAATGGGGTTTTTTTTAGCGGTAAACGCACAAACTTGTGTCTTGCAGGGGTTGAACCGGACCATATGGTCCCTACCCCAATCGGAGACTCGGCATAAGGTACTCTCGATTTGAGACACAAGTTTTACGCGGCTTTCTTCCACAACGGAACGAGGGTTGTTTGCACGGCCCGTGTAAAATGCGTCTCCGGTGCTATCATCAGCATAACAATGAATACCCTCAACAGACAGCAAATCATTGATATGCAGAAGAAACAGCGTCGGAGAAAGTACGGAGCCTTGTAGGACGCCAGCGTTTATGTCCATGCTTTCAGAGCAACTACCGTCTACGACGGCTCTTATGCGTCGGCCGGACAAAAAGCTAGCAATCCATTTGCACAATCCCTCGGGCAGTCCGTATGATGGTAACTTCGTCAGAAGACTCCGGTGCCAGACCCTATCGAACGCCTTCGCTATATCTAGGCTAACTGCCAATGCCTCACCTTGACTTTCAATGGCCGAGGCCCAGCGATGTGTGAGATACACTAGAAGATCACCAGTCGAGCGACCGTGGCGAAAACCGTATTGACGGTCGCTGAGCAGGTCGTGCTCCTCTAGGTATCGAAGGAGCTTGGTATTGATTACTCGCTCCATCAATTTGGAAAGAAGGGAGGTACGTAGCCGGTCTTCCACAAAGACGGTACTTGCCTTTTTTTTTTTTTATTAAGGGGGGAAAATCATCGAATGACTGCCCCCGCCTGGGTGAGGCGGGAGGGAGTGTCAGACTCTTACTGACTAAAAACCACCCCGTTCCTTCTCCTGCACGTCGAGCCGGAGCCCCGGTTACCCGTTAGGTTCTCTGCGACTCCGAATCGGCATCGGCCCTATTGGGCCCCATCTGTGGTGGTCTGATGGCTCTTTGAGGCGCGCGCGGAACGCGACGCGCCGTACGCTCGGGTCTGTTTCTGGTCGGACGGGGAGCCACCCATGCTCGCCGTCCGCAGGCCCGCGCTTACGGTGGCCGGAGATCGTCTCGCGATCCCCGACGCCCGGTGTGTCCTTCGCGATGGCTGGGTTGCGAGGAGGCAGCGCTTCGCTGCCTCACGCGTCCCGCCTCCTCCTTAGCTAGCATCACTGCTTCGCAAAAGGAGGAGACGGCATCCCAGTCCCCCTCGCTCCGCATCATGGCCTGCACTAGGCCCGGACGCGAGAGGTCGCCATCGCCGATCACTTCCCTGAGGACACGGCGGTGCTCAGCCCACGAAGGGCATTCTCCCACCGTGTGTTCCACCGTGTCCTCAGGGCGGTCCTCGCAGTGATGCCTAGTGTGGTAAGAAAAAGCGAAAAGACGCGTTAGAACAGGGCACAATTCAGGAGCACACTGCTTGAGAACCACTGCCGGTATGCCGTCGGGCCCGCTCGACTTATGAACATCAAGACTTAGCAACTTCCGCCGAATGTCTCTTTGTGAGAAGCGAACCTCCGCCATAAAGTGGCCGCAATGCGGGATGGTGTTTTCGTCGACATTCAAAGTCGAGTTAGAGGCAAAGAGAGTGCCTAACAGATCGGCTTTCTCCTTTGCATTGTGGGCCTGATTGCCATCGGTATTTTGCAGTGGCGGTAAGGACGACTGACAGAAGTTACCCTCGGCAGCTTTGGCAAGTGACCAGAAAGCACGACTCCCAGAGGGATAGCCTGTTTGCTTCTCGCCAATTCTGCCGATGAAATCGAATTTTGCTCTGGCAATTTTCCTTTTCGTGGACCTAGAGGCAGCATTAAGTTCGCGTTTCACAACAGAAAGATCGGGATCGCGATTGTTACGAGCCGTGGTCCAAGTCCTGTACGCGACTTGCTTGAGTTGTCTAGCAGTTTTACAGGACCTATTAAACCACGGTCGTTTCTTCGTCCCCGGAGCGACCAGCGAGTTTGGAATAAAATATTCCATACCCGCCAGTATAACCTCAGAGACAGCAGCTGCGCAGGTGTCGGAATCCTCTGATGCGAAACAAAGCTGTCTCCACGGGTACGATGCGTAATACTCCCGCAATCCATCCCAGTCTGCTGACTTATACTGCCACATGCGCCGCAAGTTAGTTGGTCGAGGTGGATTCTGTCGTGCGCATGGTGCTAGAGTCCGGATAAGACAGTGGTCAGAAGATCCGAGTAGTGCATCCACTGATATTGAATATCCATCCGGACGTTGGGTCAGCAGAAGGTCCAATATGGAACTCGTATGGTTCTCAATGTCCGGTATTCTTGTTGGAGAATGTACCAGCTGTGAAAAACCATAGGCCAGAGCGAATTCGTGAGCACACCTCCAAGCGTAGTCAGTGGACCGAGAACTAAGCCATTCGGTGTGGTGGGCGTTGAAGTATCCTAAGATCACTAACTCCGCAAAAGGGTATTGCTCTATAACTCTATCAGTCATCAATTGCAAGTGCTCGAAAAGTCGCGTTGTTTCCCTGTCACCGCTATAAGACCTGTATAGGCACGCGTACATATATACGGGTGTGGCCACCATATTCTACGCGCACCCATAATATCGACAGGTCCATGTCTTCAACATGGCGAAGACGCCGACAACAGACATCCTCCCGAACGTACAGACATACCGGCACGTCTCAGAAAATTATGTTCGAGTTTGTAGCCAGGATAATTCAGGTACGATATATCGGCCGGGCAGGATATCTGCGTCTCCGTGAGAAAGTATATCCATTTTAAATTACCGTCAACGTTTCGTCATCTATACTTAGGTACTTCTAAACTCTTACTTATATTATTAAAGTATAATAATTAATGGTATAAGAGTATAGAGGTAGAAGTATAATTATTATACTAACAAAGCTAAAGAGTTTGTTTGTTTAAACGCACTAACCTCCGGAACTACTGGTTTGAATTCAATAATTATTTTTTGTATTATACATGTACAGTATATTCACGTAAATCATTTATCGAGGAAGCAGCCGGGAAGGGGGTAAACTGCGCATTAGGTAGTGTCTTATAAAATTAACATGGTCTATCATTCTGGCAGGTGAAGGTATAAAAGTAGCAGTGTTTGACACGGGGTTAGCTCGAAATCACCCACATTTCGGGCGCGTCCGTGAACGAACCGATTGGACCGGCGAAAACACATTAGACGACGCTCTAGGTCATGGAACTTTCGTCGCTGGCGTGATCGCCTCTCGAGCTGAATGCCTTGGCTTTGCACCTGATGCAGATTTACACATTTTCCGCGTGTTTACCGACAATCAGGTATGTAGTAAAATACTATACTTATGCATATATATATTGATTCAAATAATTATTTATGTCGGTTATATCTAGGAATGCATTATGATTTTTATTGCTTCAGGTATCTGTATCAGGCTATGTATATACAGTAATTTTGTAGCTAAAGACTTGTTATCTATTCATTAAATGGCAAAGATTTTATTATATTTTTACCGGAACAGATAATTGTGGTATGACTACATTTTAATTAAAGTGTTCAGATAAGATAATGAAGACATTATGTGAATTATCAGCGCGTTATAAAGTCAAGTGGTTCGACATTTGTAAAAATATTTACTACAAGAAGTCACTTGCGTTAGTTATCTACACGCTTCTTCCAGCGTGCTTGACCAAAATTATGGAACGTAGGTATCGTAGACACCGATCGGGGAGAAAACTAGAATATGTGTAATTCAGGGTCAGTCGACTCGTGATTGAGAAATAAACATTCGTCCACATCCTCATGAACTGCCTCATTTGTAGATAATGCCAGTAGGTTAAACGACCTAATTAAATTATGTATGGAGATACCTAGGTTACTCTACTATTATTATTAGGACCACACATAATAAACCTTGATTAGTGCTTGCTTAGTTAGGCTGGGGACATACATATATTTTATAATTTATAACTTGGTCCTAAAATAGTACCTAACGAAATATGGGTAGACTCCCCATAACTTTTCCGATCTGCATGGAACAATTGTTGAGCAATTTAACTAATTACAGCTGAATTAATCAGTAGTCATGTATTTCACACAGGTCTCATACACGTCGTGGTTTCTGGACGCGTTTAACTACGCTATCATGCGTAAAATTGATGTGCTTAACCTGAGCATTGGTGGACCGGATTTCATGGATCATCCGTTTGTTGATAAAGTATGGGAGCTTAGTGCAAATAAGGTAAGAGTACCTACCTAAATCAATAATATTTATATAATAATATGCAACTACTAGTAGTTGCCTACTTAAAAACAAGTAAAGATGCGATAAAAAGAAACAAGGAAAGAGGTGAATTCTTGTCAGTTTCTTTATGAACCAATCAAACAATTTCATTGTTTAATTAAAAACTCGTGTTTCTTTTCTACTCGGTTATCTACGCTTTGAGCCATTATACACTAAACACTAATTATGTATTGTGATTACCTAGGCATGTCACATCAAAAACACAAAGTAATATTTACTGGTGTTGCTTGATTTTGAATATTTTTATTTTCGACCAAATATTGATTGCAACCACATTAGGTAATAAATGTGTATTGATTGATGAAGAAATCTTTATAGGTCATCATGGTGTCTGCAATAGGAAACGACGGTCCTTTGTACGGCACTCTCAACAACCCTGCAGACCAGATGGATGTCATTGGTGTTGGAGGCATCGGGTTCGATGACAGGATTGCAAAGTTTTCGTCTAGAGGCATGACCACATGGGAATTACCACACGTAAGATTAATAATACCTACTAATAATATCACCAACCTATATCAGTATATCTGACCTAATAAATGAACTCGCAAACCTTTGCCGAATTAGAATTTCATAAAGGACGAGAGGTGCATACTAGTGAAAAAAAAAAATACGATAGACCTTATTGAAAGCGTTATTTAAAAAAAGGTAAAAGGGACTCTGAAGAAGAAAAATACTGGTAGTGCTTTTTAAAGAGCATTGCCAATGTTTTCATTAACATGTACCCAATTTTGGTGATTTCCATTATCTTTACCTGAGGAAATTAGCTGTTACGTATGGTCATTGCACTATCCAATAGTGAAATTAACATATGGAGCATACGACGTTTCGCCTGTCGTCGTTCATTTGCGGTACCGAAAGCGCACCGTTGTCGCACCGCGTTTTTGTATGAAAACAAATGTTCGTCCGTTCACCGTACGACAATCGCATAGCTACAGCACGGCCGTTGGACACAATGAAACGTCTTAAATTGAAGAGCTCTGAGTATAAGGAAAATTAATTCGAATAAATTAATTTTAAAAGAATAAAATTTAGTACAAAATAACACGTTTCAAATTAATTTCTGTTTAAGTGATAAAGAAAGTACTTCAACAAATTTAATAATTTAAAATTAAAATGCCGTAACGTAACGCATATGCTGGTAATTTAATTGATTTGACCAGAAAAAATCATACTACCTGAACTTTAAAGTAGAAGTGCATTATATCTCCTTCGACATTCCATATTAGCAATAAAACAATATTGAGACGATAGACTAAACAGTATTTCAATTCTCATTTATATTGCGTCAAAATTTGAAGGTTTTATTGTTTAGTCGCATTTCTGTGTAGATTGATCTTTTAATGAGTTTAGTACTGATTTCATCGCTGTATTCGCTGTACTTATCGAAGTAATGACAAGATAGTACCAACAATTCACATATAGGTCCCTCATTCGTGCGCAGTCACAGAGTTCGCGCACTATTTAATATCTAGAGATTGTGTACAAACTGTTTAAAAGCCTCGTCTTGTGATCATTCAACACATAATTTATACGTATATAATATACTTTATCTTCATTGTTCATTTTCATTCATCTCTATATTTTTAGGGTTATGGTCGAATGAAGCCGGATATCGTAACTTATGGTAGCGGCGTTAGGGGCTCAAGTGTCAATGGAGGTTGCCGGTCACTTAGTGGTTCGTATATATACCTTTGTAAATATGTAACTTTAATACTACTTCACTGCCTCCTTGGCCGAGTTATCGCAAGTGTGACTGTCGGGCAAACGGTCTCGGGTTCGATTCCCGGGTCTGGCGAAGTCACAGGAAGTCACGGGCCTGCGGACGGCGAGCACGGGTGGCTCGCCGCCCGACCAGAACCAGGCCCGAGCGTACGGCGCGTCGCGTTCCGCACTCGCCTCAAGGAGCCATCAGACCACCACAGATGGGGCCCAATAGGGCTGATGCCGATACGGAGCCGCGGAAGACTTAACGGGTTGCCGGGGCTCCAGCTCGAAGTGCAGGAGTAGGAACGGGGTGGTTTTTAGTCAGTAACAGTCTGACACTCCCTCTCGCCTCACCCGGGTGGGAGAAGTCATTGGATGATTTTCCCCGCTCAAAAAAAAGGGTCTGGCGAAGTACAACTGGGTTTTTAAAAAAATCTCAGTAATAGCACGGAGTCTGGAAATGTGCCCGGCATACGGCAATAGGCTCACTCCCTATTACATGGGACTCATAACATGAATAATGAAAAGTGGGGTTTACATTGTAACCCACATAAGTGGTAAATGTGCACCTCTACCTACCCCTTTGGGGGTAAAAGGCGTGATGTTATGTTAAATTAACTTTAATACAGTTTTGTCCACTTAAGTGGAATGGAAACTATCTCAATTCTAGTGATCTAGAATTGTAAACTATTGTGTATCTTAACAATAGCAATAGCTTCTTACATAAAGGTATGTTGTTACACAATAATCCACACAGGTCTTTACTTGCTCGGTCATGCCACACGTCTTGTACTTCGTTGTTACCTAAGTGTCGCATAACCAATATGTCCTATGCAACTGATAGATCTAGGATTAACATATTTCACATATGAATGTAACTCTTTAATTAAGATGAAGACGTATTATATTACTAATTCAACGCCTTAAATACTTTAAAACATATTTCGTTTGAGTTTAGTCTATTTGTATGGATGTTATGCTCCTATGTTATTTTTTGTATAGTCTAATAGTGTATTTGATTTACAAATGCACAGATAATTTAATGATTACTTACGAAGCTGTAAATACAACAACGTCATGAATAGATCGTCTTATAATTTCTTTCAATTGCTAGTTAATTTTCAAGGCGTCTCCAATCTTTGTGACAGTTCATTCACCCGGTAGTATACGTAACTATTATTTATCTTGACATGGCGGGACGCTTAATCATTATTTTGTTGTCTCGTTTACACATTTAATAATAAAGTAACTTGGATTTGATTTCATCTTGTTGGCGGATACGTAATTCTTACTCGTATATAACTTATAACTTAATAAGTTACATGAGTTAAAACTCATCCAATGGTTTCTCTCGCCTTGGGTGAGGCGAAAGACAGTGTCAAACTCTTACTGTCTAAAAAAAGTGGAAATGACTGCACACCGTACTTTCTTAGCGAGTAAGTAAGTAGTAAGAGTAATGGTATGTTTTGTTTATACAAGGTACGTCAGTGGCGTCGCCTGTGGTTGCCGGTGCAATAGCGTTGTTGGCAAGTGGCGTGCCGCGTCACAATCTAACGCCCGCTGCAGTGAAGCAAGCTCTGTGTATGACTGCGCTGCGGCTGCCAGGACCCAACATGTTCGAACAGGGACACGGCAAACTGGACCTTATTAGCGCTTATCAGGTATAAACATTAATCGCAGAACTTTAGTACCACTCATTTAATTTACATTATATCTTTGTTGGTAAGTGATTCATGTCGAGACTAGTGTACAGAGGCTAACAAGTTAACCTATTCAACCAACAAACCTGTTCATTTTTTTTAAATGAATTTTCAACTTTAATTCAAATCAATAAAGGAAATAAGTAGTTTTAGGTGCAAGCTGCAACCCAACAAACTTCGCCAAGTAAGTATTTTTGGTACAACAAATAACAAAGTTTGTTTATTACAGTTTCTGCGCAAATACGAGCCTCAAGCGTCGTTGAGTCCGAGCTACATCGACCTGACGGAGTGTCAGTACATGTGGCCGTATTGCACGCAGCCGTTGTACTACAGCGCGCAGCCTACTATCGCCAATGTCACCGTCATCAATGGATTGGGAGTTTCGGGGAGAGTCGTACGTATAATTTTAACAACCAGGTTCTAGGTACTCTAAAAAGTCCATTACCATTCTCTCAACACTATTCGTTACACTGTCTTGTCATTGGTATTTTTACAACTTAATGTTAAGTCACTAATCCACAAGTTTTCACTTTGATATCGCTTGGTCTACTATCGTATGAATAGCAATTACATTAGAACAGGCTAATAATAGCACAAAGTAAGATATGTATACGAGACAAAAAATAAGCCTTATTTTTTTAAACGTAGTCCCACACTAGGATTTTCTCCTGTGTCGTGGGTGCGTTTACAAACATACAAGTTCACATATACATGACACCTAGACCCGGAACAACAATCTGTGGATCACACAAAGAGTTGTTCCGTGCGGTAATCGAACTAGCGACACGTTGCGCGGCAGTCAGTTGCCCAACCACCGCACCACCCTGCAGTCGATATAATGTATACTGTATTATGTGCTGTGTTACCTAGAATAGTCCATCTTAATAAGTTGGTGTTGGTTGGCTGGTTATTCACAGAAAGACGTGTCGTGGCACCCACACCTACCAAACGGCGTGCTCCTGTCGGTGTCGGCTGATTACAGTCCGATCCTCTGGCCATGGTCTGGTTGGCTAGCACTGAGCTTCAGCGTCATTGAAGAGGGCGCCGATTTCGATGGCATTATTGAGGTTAGTCAATATACTAATTTTACTGGAATATTCTGAAAAGTGTATAGAAAAAATTGTGTAAACCATAAATTTTAAAACAGCGTTGTTAACTCCATGAGAGACTTTTATCCATAGAATAAACCCGAATGCGAGTTTCTGAAACTTGACTAGCTGTTTGAATACATTTATGTAATGCTAAAAAGGGCTATTTTTATAATTTAATTAGTTTTAGTTAACCAAACGATACAATTTATTGAATCTGTACTAATCGTCTCATGGTCTTAGGTTCTTCCTATTTGCATAATAATATTATATGAACACAGGTGGAAAGCTGAATTTGAACAGAGGCAGTAATTTCTAAAAAAAATGTTTGAATAAATGTTAATACAGCTGTTTACACGAATTGTGTGCCATGTAAATAGTTAATCGAATACCATGACGCGTCCTGACGTGGCGTAATTGAGAATATTATTATTTTACAATTCGACAGGGTCACATGAACGTCACGGTTGAAAGCGACGATGACTCCGGAGAGAAAATTATGAGGAATGCTACGCTCACACTTCCTATACGGTAAATACACATTGACTGTAACACTAGAGGGCCTGTGGCATAATGTTAGATTACATAGCAGCTGTACACGTTCATATTTGTAATCCAACGTGTCAAAAATATGCACCCGTTAAGCAACCAACAACGAATCGATTATGTAATCTAAAATCTCTGGGTGAATTTGTTTTATACAACTAACAATCCGCAGATTTGGATTGAGATCTTTTATTAATTTCGGCCATTAAACTGTCAAACACCAAGCGGTCACCGGTGACCGCAACCTATTGTTCTATAATTGTGTCTACAAAACCGGTACTCGATGAGTTAATCATACATTGTGAGCAGGCCTATAACATCTGATGATTTGTTATGACAAATATATTTGTATTTCTAAAAATTTGAGCCGGAGGAAGTGGAATGGAAAAAAATCGATTATTGATAAATATAATAATTATCCAGTTTGCTTCAGTTATAAGGTCCTTGGTACACTTGGTACATCTACGTACTATTGTGGCCCACCACAAGCCCCAGCTTGTTACTATCATTGAGAATCTACAAAATCCGAAAAATATGTACTTTGAATGATCCGTGAACACGAGGGGAGTCGCGCATGCTACCACTTGAACAATCGAAACTGTCATATTTTATCTCTGTCTATGTATTTACTGTCACCACAATAATGGCGTTTGATGCCGGCAGAGTAGAAAATACATTTGTTAACACCCATACTCTTCCAGCGAATACCGCAAAACCCGCTAATTTAAGGGATGACATAAATATTATTTAACAGAGACCGTGCAGTAGCGGCTGATCATTTATTTAAAACTGCGATCTGTAAGTTGTAACCCGCTTGCCAAGCGTAGAGATTATGGCAAACCCTTCGACGGCTGGTGATGAGGATGCCTTGTTTTAATTATTGAATGCATTGTCAGGGCTCGCGTTATCCCAGTGCCGGTGCGTTCACGTCGCCTCCTGTGGGACCAGTTCCACAGCCTGCGCTACCCGGGCGGGTACTTCCCGCGCGACGACCTGCGCGCCAAGCACGACCCGCTCGACTGGCACGCCGACCACGTTCACACCAACTTCCGCGACATGTATCGCCGCCTTCGAGAACACGGCTTCTATTTGGAAGTTATGGGTACATTTCCTTTTTAAAATACTAAAATCACCTGTGTTTACGTTATTTCACGGTTCTCTTAGTCCGTTATCATACTGTTCTACAATTGAAAATGAAATGGGGATATAAAAAATTAATAGTTTAGTAAAAAAAAACTAAAAAACACGCGTTTAATATTTTAATTTGAATTGCTTGTAAAACTAAAACATCATATTTATTAAATGAATTATTTTTTCTTAGAAATAGGTCTATTGGTTTAAAAACAATTGGAATGTCAAATTTTGCACATTCAACATTGCACCTTGTATGTCTTCGTCATCAAGAGAAATAGACTAGCTAGTACAATTTACCTAAACTAGATGTATGTTTTCTAGTAGGTAGCCCAAAGTTCTGTCAGTTCTTTTCAATCTCAATGAATGGTCAATGGTACCCTAACATTGTTCAGTTATCTAGTTTTCTTATATTTTCAAAGTTTCATGATGATACAAATATAACAATGTCAAGTATGTGTTATTCAGATACTTAGATTTTATTATTGAGTTCGTAACAGACCAACCTAATAAAAGCTTGTGAAAACCAAATTGTTAATGCTCAGGTTGTCCTTTAACCTGCATCGACACGTCGTTGTATGGAGCGTTGCTGCTAGTAGATCCGGAAGATGAGTACTTCCCTGAAGAAATGGCTGCACTGAAGAAAGCCGTCGACTCTGGCATGTCTCTCGTAGTTTTCGCTGACTGGTACAACGCTTCATTACTGCGCCACGTTAAGTTTTACGACGAAAATACTCGACAATGGTAAGTGAAACTACTTATCTTATCTAACTAATAAACAATATTCGCAATCTTAGTTCTTGGCTAGATTAAACAATTACTGTGTTCAGTTAATTCAAGTGTAATGTACTGTTATAAACTAAGCAAACATAATTTTTCTTTCTTTCACATTTATAATACATGAGTTACCGTCAAAACACGTTTTTAGCCAAAACGCGTTTTCTCTAGCTAGAACTAGTGTCTTTTTAAATGTTTTTATCAAAACAAAGCCTTTATTAAACAGATAACTAGTAAAAACTAGAATTCTCCTCTAATATTTATTTTTAGATAATACTAGTTATCACGCCGAGATTTAGTTTAAACTAGCAACAACTCGACATAATAGGCGGATAGATAGAATAGCATGACGGAACTGTAGTTCTCATCATGCCATTCATTAAGTACAGGTACAGGCAGAATTGAGCCCCACGTCTCGCTATACTCCATCGCCTTGGACTAGTTTAGCATTGCATTAACTGTCATATTTATTTTGTCATATTATATTCGAAATCGTCTTCATCTCATATATCGTCAATCATTAGTTGATTCTAACGTTAGTTAATTCTAGTATTAACATTGACACGTGCTCTATATTGCTACGTAAGTAATTATATCTTCTTATTTCAGGTGGATACCTGAAACAGGGGGTGCCAACGTGCCCGCTTTGAACGATTTACTTAGCATGTATCAAGTAAGTTTATTGTTTTAACACAAAAACTCAAAGACAACTTAATAAATAGACGTATTCTGTTCAATCAGTAAAAAAACCTTTTCAATATGGCAACGACTTATAGAACTTAAACAACCTCTAATTTATTTTTTATTATAAATACTATGACAAGTAAACAAAACGAATGCAGAGTAGTTAGCGCGCTTACTTATGTGACCAGATGCTTGAACGTGGTTGAAGTACACACGTACAAAGTGTATTATTCTATAAGACACTCTATTTCTCTTTAAACAAAGGTGTGAGTCTGTGTAATTTATGTACACCTGTAATTTTGTCAGGTTGCCCTGGGTGATCGCGTTTTCGAAGGAGCATTCAGGTTGGGCGGTCATCCAATGTACTACGCGAGTGGAACTCATATACATAGTTTTCCTGAACATGGAATCCTGATAACGGCGCCTCTCAGTGACCAGGGACATCAAGTAAGCTATTTACTCAAATAAGCTATCAAATTATACTATGTACTTTGTTCGCATTGGTTCCACACGTTGGCTCGAATGTTGGCGCCGACTCCAGCGTATGTAGTTAGAAAATAGAATTGGTTCCATCATTGGGGTAAACCCTTATCCGATGATGGGGAATTAATATTATTCGGCTCCTCGTGTGAATAAAACTTAAATAATTCTTCACCTTTAATGCATTCAAAATACAGCATTGTCTGCATTCTTCTCGTTTCCAAAGCCACCTGGGGTCTCTCTTTTCTTACGCTTAGGAATCATATACGGAGCAACCTACCTAGGATGCGTGTGCTACGGGGCACCTGTCTGGGCTGATAGGGCCACAATAGGCGCGGTACGGCGAAAACTTCTCCAAGGCCAGCGTCTAGCCTTGATTTTCCTGTGTAAGGCCTATAGGACGGTTAGCACTGAGGCCCTACCTGTGCTCGCAGGCGTCCTTCCGGTAGATCTTGAGGTGCAGCGACGTGCTGCTATGTACTACAGTGCGAGGCCTAATTTGTCAGCAAGCTTTCTAGCACAACGTGATAGAAATAAAATTGATAGATTGTTTAAGTCAGTGACGGACGTTTGGGGCGAGCTTATAACCGAATGGCAGTGTAGATGGGCATCTTCTATTAAGGGCCGCCACCTGTATCAGTTCTTCCCATCCGTGCATGAGCGGCTGGAGAGGACATGGTTGGAGGTGGATCATTGTGTTGCCCAATTTCTTACTGGCCACGGCAACTTTAAAAGCAAATTGTTCTCATTTATACTTATTGATTCACCATGGTGCCAATGTTCGACAGAGGAGTTGCGATACGAGCAGTCGGCCCATCACATACTCTGGGAGTGTGATCTCTGGCAATATGAACGTAACACTATGTTAAATAATTTAATTGTTTCGTCAGGTGTAGTTTATTATACGGACCTTGTGGAATCTAGCACGAATTTCCGTGCGTTTAGGCGTTTTTGCCATACCTATTATTGGAAGCAAGTATAACAGCTCACACATAGGACCCACTTAGTTTTTAGTCAAATTTCCGTGGTGCTTGGCGACTGGGCTTCACCCAGTTGTACAGTCTCTTCTTTGTGCCTTTAGGCTTAATTCATTCTGTCTCCTGCAGTAATTCACCGAGGGAAGTGAAAACCATAGTTTTTTCTTCTTCTCCTCTTATAATATCTTCTGATTCACTTCGTTGCGTGAACCAAGACAGTTACTCATGTCCCTGGGACGCGCCGGACTTCAGTGTTCCGGTGTTTTCATGGTTGTATCTACTGTAGATCCTGGCTTACAGGAGTTGCAGCGGTTTTGGGAGGTTGTGGCGGGCATGCCCCTCAAAAAAAAAAAAAATTCTTCTCGTTTGTTGATGAGTAGAAAGCTAATAATAATATGTAAACAATAAATGTTGACTGGCATTCTGTTGACTGGTTAAACCCGGTACCGATTCTAAAACTATTTGGTAATAAAACCGGCAGAAAAAGAAAGAGTCTGTGTTTTGTTTATGAGGTGGGTGTTCAAGATCTGAGTGAATAGGTTGTTTATGGGCAGGCGTGCTTCATAGTTGGCGCATCATTGCTTAGTCTACAATCAATAGTAAACAAGATATGATATTGTGTTTTGTGTTATACAGATAATGTCTGGAGAAAAGCCGAGTGCAGGAGGCGGTGCGTCAGCCGGTGGGCAGACGGTCGACGTGCCGATACTAGGACTACTGCAGACTGATGGCGAAACCAGGGACTACACGAACGATACCAGCGACAGGCTACCAAAGGTCCGTTTCATAAAATACTATTACTTATAACAATAATATTTAATTGTCTTACTACATTAGTGTATAAAATTCATGTTAGTTATTTCGGTTTTCCGAAGATCTGCAGCCGCGCATATGTACTCGATGTATGATAACAGGGTTGCTCCCTATTACATGGGGCCCATAGTGACATAACAGGCAAAAATTAGTCTTATCTATTATGTTAACTTCTGCCTGACTGTTCGCAAAACAAGGCGTATTATGTAAACATGCTAAAAATGCGCATTGAAAAGTGTGGGAGAGCTATGCTACCAAACGAATGAGTTGGTTCGACCTGAGTGTTACCACGGCGGCCCTGCAAAAATTCTCTAACCCTACAAAAGGTCGGCAACGCATTTGTAAATCATCTGGTATAGCTGGTATCTATGAGTGGCGCCAATTGTTTACGACTTACATCTGAAATACAAATGAAACTACAAAATCAAGATTACATTTTGTATTCCGCACACACAGGCTGGTCGGCTAGTGGTGTATGGTGACTCTTCGTGTTTGGAGGGCGGCGCTGCTCGCAACTGTCACTGGTTACTGCTCGCCGCGCTACAGTATGCGCTCGTCGGACACCTGCCCTCCTCACTCAAGGACGCCGCCACTCCACACCAGCACCGACTGCGCGACGTACATATCATACCATCAGGTATGTTCGATTTTGAAAAAATACGAAGCATTTCGATTTCATTTCATGAGCGAATTCACTTGCTTAAAAGACCATAGAACTGGGTTTCGCGGTACACCGCAAAAAAGAGGCTCATCAATACAAACGCATTGCTAAAAATTTGGAGCGTGTTATTGCAGTATTGTAATCTCACCCTAAACATCGTAAATTGTCGCGGAGAACCTAACGGGTAACCGAAGCTCCGACTCGACGTGCAGGAGAAGGAACGGGGTGGTTTTTAGTCAGTAAGAGTCTGACACTCCCTCCCGCCTCACCCAGGCGGGAGCAGTCATTCGATGATTTTCCCCCCTTAAAAAAAAACATCGTAAATTGTACAACAATTTATACCGTAGGTAAAAAATACTAAGTCAACTGAACCAACTCCTTTATGTTAACACCATAAAGTGAAGTTTATGAGATACTCGTAAGGTCAAATCATTCCTTTCCTAATATAATAGTGTGGTTTTTAACAGAATTGCCACAGAGAGCAGAAGGGGGTCGGTTGCACGTATACTCCAGGGTTTTATCTCCCGACGGCAGCGGACCGCGGCCCGTACCGGAGTGTATGACCCCCACCCCAGTGAGGCCCCATCCGATTCATGCACCACCGTCAGCCCGCACCCTCGCTCCGCGACATCAACCTACTGACCCTAAAAGTATTGGTAAGTACACCTTCACATTTCCCTGAAAACAATAGAAAATATACTTAATTGCCTGCTTAATTAACTTAAATTCTAGCCAGCCCACGGTCAAAATTATATTTTTACCTCAATTAGAGACCTCGAACGCGTTGCCTGGACGCGAAACATACGTGTTTGCATATGAGGCTGATATTATAACGGCAGTTTAATTATAGAGTACTATTTCGTAATACCTTGTGGCGAAAACTTTGACAGAGTCCTTCAAGGAATCTCCTTTTAAAACTATCTTTACTGAGTCTGCTTTAGGCTTTAATGTAGGGTAAAGTCTTTCACAAACAGTGGAAGTGGTTGCCGGTTGGATAGACCGGCACTTACTCGCTAGTAGTGACGGTTAGTTGACATAAGAACATAGACTCCGTTCATTTGATCAAGTAGTAAAATTTGCTCAATCATAAAAGCAGAGAGCTATCGCTTTAACTACTGGTTCTGGTCGTGAGAAGAATTATATCATAGTTGTGGCTCGTTTTAAGATAAGTTACGTAAATATATACTTATATACATATTGTCACTGTCGTCTCCCATTGAGGTTGGTAGCATAGAAACAATGGAACGCCAAATGACACGATTGTGCCATATTTCTTCATGCATGCTCAATGATTGAGGGAATAAATTCAAACAGAATACAATTCTAAGTCGATTCAAAAATGTAATGGCAGGAATTATGTAAACGCTTTTTATTGGCCACAATGTAGCGGCTTATACAATTTTGCATCTAAATTTCGTCATCGGGTTAGTATGTAGCGACCTGTTTCACCATCTCCATACAAGTACCCGATAATCTTATGATCAGGATAGTTCATACAAATTACTTTCTTAATTCAAATTTATCTGGTACATAGCTGCTATTCAGACATTGTGCAACAGGCCCTTGCTAAAAAAGTTAAAAACTCACTAGCTAGATATAATAATACAAAATTTAGCAGATTAAATCACTATTATCACATTTTCTTGCCACTAAGGCGTAGTTACGTTACGTTAGTTTAGTATTACTATTTCTTAAGTTAGAGTCGTATACATAAATAAAATGGCCTTATGGACAATAAAATTAACAAGCGGCTCTACTTTTGTCTTACTGTAATACAATAAATATGCGTTATCTATTTAAGGATTTCTTACATAAGCGTAGCGTATCTGATGAGTGACTGTCCCAAAAGAAATGATTTATTGTACTTATAAAATTTTTTGTATATTTTATTGACATCACAGCCCGATCAGGAAGAAGGTAAAACTATAACACAATAAAATATGTGTTTATAGAACCGTTTAGTTGAGACTTCACGCTTTGTTTAAGTCCACGTAATTGAATGGTTAAAAAATTTAAGTTAACCAATGTGAATTAATACTTATGTAATCAAAATAATTATTATTTTACGCACGTTTTTATCTAGCTATTATAATAAATACGCGACATTTACTTCGTCTACGCATTGAAGTAGAAAAGTCAAGGAAACAAGAAATAATTTACATTGCTAGATAAGCTAGTAGGTTATTGGCATATTGGGCTCTAAGCCTTACATCAAAATACGACTCAATTGGCAGTCCATTGTTATGAAATAATTTTATAAGATAAATTATCTATTATGTGTTAGTGAAGATAGGTTTTAGGACATGTTTTCGAAATTCTGTATTATCGGTATCTGGAGGATTTCAGATCACAAAAAGACGAATTTTCGATAAAGTACAAGTTCATCTTATTTTGATTATGGGAAAATTAACCATTATTTTTATCGAGTGTAATGATGATCGTTATTAATATAGGAACTGGTAGTTAGTATTATACATTATGTACATTTCAAATATAATTTAGTATCAGAATCTTGGATAGAACACACAACAATCATAGCGAACGCAAAACTAAGTACGGTATTATATTATACCATTTTGGATCTACTCATGTTAGTGACTATAGAATAAATTATAAAGAATAAAATATTTAACACGGGTTTGTAAGTTTGTTATTCAAAGTATAAACGCTCGTGTAATTTTCAATATACAACAGCGGCCAGAGATGAAATATATTAAATAAGTATACCTACTTCGGACTCGTAATTTGAGAGATCGAATGAAAGGGCACTCACAAAGCAGCACCGCTAATGCGAGGGGTCTGACAGAAAGGGTCGCCCAACGAGGGTTCACATTGACCTTGGTCTGAGTTACAAGGTCATAAGAGGAGGGTGAGTTGCGATTGGCTCGCTAATATAAAAACACGTATGAATGTAAACAGAATAAAAAGGGTTGCGTAATTGATTTCGCAATAGCACCTGCCTGTAAGGTACTGGATCATGATGAATTAATTTCATTTTTTCCATAGCAAGCGGAGAAAATTATTTCTATTTGTGTAAAATGTTAAACTCCATTCCGTAGTAAGATAGAATGTGATATAGACTGATAGTTGTTTCCATTTCACTACCAGTTGGCACATTAGATTGAATAAAAATTCGTTTTCGAATCGACCTTCTTGCAAGCAATGTGGCGTTATTGTCACATGACATATCACAACAAATGTGTGTCGTTTTGCATGTAATCAGCACCTTTAACTAAACTTGATGTAGGTAGTGATTATAATAATTAGTATGTACCTTCTTACATACTTGATGTAAAAGAGAGTCATAAGTTGCACGAAGTTGAATTCACAGGTGCCCCCGAGATAGAGGGTACGGAGCCTGCGCCGCGCACTTGGCGTGGAGCTGGAGCTGCACCGTCGCGCGGTCATGGTGGGGCGGAGCAGCAGAATCCGAGCATGACTAGCCGCGCCATGACGTTGCTGGCCATCATAGCCGTCGTGTACTGCCTCACCGCCGCCTGGAAGCGTTGCGGCCGTAAGCTACGCCGCCGGAGGCTCATGTCGTTAGCCACCTAGCATGAACCTAATTGTGATACAGCAAAACAAAGACGAAATCACGTGATAAAAACCTAACGTGGGGCCAAATATAGGACTGAATGTGATCGAAGCAAATTTACTTCGGTAATACAATATGACTTATGATAGGTAAACAGGGGACGTGTATCATAGAAATTTATTAGTGGCTCAAGCAACATGGGAACGTCCTAATCACAAAATTTTACTTATAGCAAAGCAAGTCACTTCGATGTAGCGAGTAGGTACTGTGGCGCGGCACTAACAAGTAACATGAAAATACTTACACTTTCGTTATAATTTATTGATGTACCGGTGCGCCGGTAAGTTGTAATGTAATAGTTAAATTGTAGATCGTCGTACTTTAGGATAAAATGAACTTAATATTTTGGATAAAGTTTTATCGCGCAAACAGACACCGTTGTCTACAAATAGGTCACAATTTATATTTTCCGATATTATAATAGAGGTATATAGAGAAATAGAGATCTCGTTAATCACACGATGTGCACAAGCAGGTATCGACGCTACGTTCACGCGTGCGGTCGCTTATCCTTACTTAATATTAAGTACTCTAATAAAATTAACTCAGCTAATTTTATATTAGTAAGGGCCTTAATTAAGTTACCAAAATGTACCTCATTGCAATGGGACTAACTTATCATATCTATTTATTGTCTTCGTTACTTCGTGGATATTAATACAAATGTCACAGAAATTATATATTTGTACGATGTAGTAGTAGATAGATAGATAAATTTATAAATGGATTACCTGGCGGAACTTCAAGGATGGCTTTCTAATGTTTAGTATGTACCTGTACTGATAAAACATGGCTCTTAATTATAAGATCAAATTAAGTAAATAATAAAAGACTATTTCAAGGATATTCAGGATTGAGAATGCTTTTTTGCTTTAAGGTCTTCAATTTTGTAACACAATTTTACAAAAACTATCAAACTATTGTCTTTATAGTCTCTGCGTGACGTGGTTCACAGTCTAAATACTGTAAATGTATAAACTAGGTTTTAAGTCAATTTTTAGCAATCCTGCCAACTATAATACTCATATTGCCAAATAATAAGATACACAATTAGGCGATGGAGAAAAATATTTAATATTTCCCTTAAAATAAATTATACTTATTATCAAAGTTCAAATGATGTAGGTACCTTCAATTCGAAGAGTCCAAAAGTCACTTGTCTACGTAATATTTATAAAAATAAGTTTTATCGGGTTCAGCTGCCATCTCTGGTTCGAGGCCAGCCCCCCTTGGAAAATAACTTAATACGTCAAGTGGTTTACTCGAACCGCTTCGAACCCGTGACCAAGTGAAGTTACGTAAAATGATGAGATCATGAAAGTTTGTTTTTTATTATGATTGATTAGATGTCGATTATGTATTTGAAGTCACGCTAAGTAATCCAAGTAAATGTTGTGAAATATTTTCAGCGAAGCTCGGGGTATGTTGTTCATTCATAGCCTACATGTTTTCACCTGTTACATAATAATATATTACTATTACCTGTTATTTATTGAACTATAATATGGTTGACAAGTAACATGTTTTATATTGTGTACGTAAACATAAATATACGAATCGGTCTGTAATAACTAAGTTAAGTTTATTGTAGAATTATTTTGTAACGTATACTTATTTATTAATTTTTTTTTGGCTGTGGACTGTGTAGCTTTATAAGTTGCACAGTCGCACTTCAGGTGTTTTACGTCACAGTTATTTTGTAAGAATTTATAATTAAATTATTGATTCATGGCTTAACTATGTTTTAAGGCTTTCCGCACATTTAACTCATTCAAATTGAAATATTAGTTGACATAGATGTAAAAGATATTCCAGTATTTTACAAATTGTACGCGTCACGCTGTTAGCACTGTTCGGTTCTGTACAAACATTGAAACACAAGATGCAAGTTATCAAATTGTCACATTTCTTAGTTTAGTGGTTTATTTACATGATTACATTGTTCTGTAATTCATGGTAGCTTACACATGAAAGACTGGTTATCACATACGCTTTCGCGTTTAGACATTTATTTTATATAAGTTTTTGTTAATAAAGAATCATCTGTTAAATTTGTTTTTTTTTTCAACCAAACAGCCCGTAATAATGCATTGCAATGTCTCGAAGCAAAGCTAATGTGTAATCTACAGCCATTTAATATGGATGTCATTTGTAGTCACATTGACACAAAATGCGACCATTATGCCGAGTTGTAGGCACATTTTCTCACAATTTCGTATTGTTAATGAGAATTATAAAATGGGTACATGCTTAGGTAAGAAAGAAAGAAAGAAAAACCTTTTATTTTGCTACGACACACAACAAGAATTTAAGTACACACAAAAAAGCCTATGGTGTGTCGCAGCGCAAAAGGCTGGAGCTCAGCTTAATACCGTGGGCACAGAGGCTCGACCCCACGGCGCTGATTTTCAGCACCAGCCCGTTATAGTACGTTATAGGTACTTCATTACTTTCTGAGCGGCGGGTCCTAGATGCCAAGATCAGGTGATACCTGTCTCTGGCAGCAATACCTAATTAGGCCTATGTTGATAGAGACAAAATTGGAGGGAAGTGCCATCCTTTTGTGAGACTGCATGTCTTAAAAAGAAGCTTGAGGTGAGCGTGATCGCGAAGGGGGTTGATTCTGCGTGTAGCGGCTAAGTGCAAGCTGAACATAGATTAGGGAATCCAGACGCTCACACACTAACCTCAGGGAAACCAGTCGCACAGTGGCACTGTGCCACCGCGCCGTGCGCAGTGAGGCTCAAGAAAGACGCAGGCCTTTTTAGGAATGTTACATGGTCTTCCTTACATTGTGAGGGCTCCAGGATTGGTCTCCTGAGAGGATCTTTTGTAGGCAGGTACTTATTGAGCTACTGGGGAGTTTTAGTTAGATAATCCACACTCTCTAGGCGCCTTTCCCTATCATACATATTTATAAATGCGTAACTTATGCGTTTTTGCAATGGAGATCTTATTAGGATAATCAACGACCATCACATGGCGGCCTGTAGGCTGCGCGACATCGCCGCGACCGCGCACGTTGCTCATGAGGAAGAACCCCTCTGTGGTTCGAAACTAGTAGAGCTTTTCACAGTATATTGACGTGAGTAACCCGCGATTTTTAGTTAATTTAGTATGTCTCACGATAGTTATGATAAAAATATTTCTTATTTAATTTTCATAGCTTCTGCCAGTGGCTTCGCTGCGTATAAAGAATCCTATGTATTATTTCAGCTTATGGTCATAATCTACCTCTGTTCCAAATTTCATCCCGGTCCCTTCAGCCGTTTTGATGTGACTGAGTAACAAACATGCACACTAACTCACATAATTTCACATTTATAGTATCGCTGCAAGCTAATTTCAACCTGATGGATGCCCTACAGTTACAGCGTAAAGTCCACTGCGGGCAACCTAACATTCGACAAACTTATATTTGCGTTTGGTACAGTAACTGTATCTAGGGATTGAACTGCACAATTAGGTTTGTTTTTCGTGTACCTATATACTTTTCATTACTTTTTTTTATATAAAAAGTACCCAGAGTTGTGCCCAGGATCTTAAAGTATAATCATATTATCATGCCAAGTTTCATCGTAATCGAACCGTTAGTTTTTGCGTGATGCCTGAACATATAGACAAACAGATATTTTTTTTTAATCACCTTGGGTTCGGTGTCTATTACTAGATAGTTAGGTACTACTATTTATTTTTTCATAAATTTTATTGTACACTTCTACAGTTTCATTATATATATGGAATAGATTTCATGGACACCATACAGCCGATAAATTTACAAAGGACAACACATTACAAGCATGAAGTATGTAGAGGTACATAGGTACCTACAGCATATTCCTTTAGGAATTAACGCGCTTCCTGCAGACCTGCGGCAAGAAAAATCATATCTCGGCTTCTTGATTATTTTACCTATTGTACCTGATTATTAATTATGGTTTTGAATGTCTACAAAGTCATGCTAAGTAAGTGATCATGATGATTATTTAATTCCATCGGATAAATGTATAAAAAGGAAGTATTGCAACACTCGTTAAAATCAAGATTACCGAGTGTCGACTACAACTTCTACAATAAATTACCATCTACATATATTTAGTACTGTTTAGACTGGTATTTTGCAATGTCTATAATCAATTTTTTATGAGTTTACTCATGAAAAAGAAGAAATGGACTATGTGGAAGCAGGGTTGGCGTCCATTTAGCTTATTTGAGTGTGCCGCGCATAGAGCGCGCACGCGCGCTGCATGCGTGCGTCATCTCGGGTGTGATCACGGCCCATGTCCCGCTGGCAAGCGTCAAGCAGCATTAGACGGATCGACCGCACGGTCCGTACGTCAGTCTAGTCGACAGTCGGCGCCGATCCCGCGAGCTCGCGTGCACGTCTGCTCACGCCGACAATTTGATCTCAGCGCGACCGCACTGTACCGTCATCCGCGATGTCGCGCGTCTATGAACCAACCGACCATGTCGTCGAAAAATCCCTCCTGCCCTCCTTCGAGCAATACCAAAATATGCACAAAGAATCGCTTGAAGACCCCGAGTCATTCTGGTCAGAATTAGCGAATGAATTCTATTGGCAAACACCATACCAGCGTGGAAATATCGTCTCTTACAATTTTAATGTAGACGAGGGGCGGATTTTCGTAAAATGGCTCGAAGGCTCCAGGACCAACATCTGCTTCAACGTCTTGGACAGGAACGTCAGGAACGGCCTTGGCGAAAGAATTGCATTCTACTGGTAAGTTACTTTTTGTTAGCGTAGCTCTAAAATCAATAGACAGCTGAGCGGCAATGCACTGAGACGGCGCGCGAACTTATTGATTTTCACCAACAGGCTAGACAGGGTACACAATACACCAGCTGGACATGCTGATAAAAACTGAAAACCAACCTTTGTGTTATGTAATTATAATTCAAACTGAATGCTTAGCGAAATACTAACATGTCCAATGCTAACTTTTATTGAGTACAGACAGTACTTTACTGCCTGGCTTAGTTTTCAGGACAAATAATTTGGTAAACAATGTTGTTTTCATGTGGCATGTTATATAAAAGAATGAGTACATCAGTGGCCAATGACTTTTTGGTGGTAAATTAGGTAAGTAGTTTAGTTAGATGATCCGGTGTATTAAGTAAGTAGTTTCAATGTCTAATTAAAATCAAATGGACATAATTAATACCTATTAATATGTATTAAACACGTGGCCACATAGTAATGGGAACATACATATGCAATTGTTTACCATGCCCTTCTGCTACTTGACCAAAATTCGAATCGACATTTAGAAGTATTAGTGTTTGTTATGATTTCTAAATTAATTGCTATTAGTATGATTTTATACCTTATGACGATTAGCATCTTATCTAAAGTATTTATAAATTGTGGGGTTCTGAATTCAGTAACTTATGCGAAGTATTCAGGTTGTAATGAAACCAAAATACTGCGCTTCGTAGGAACCTGTAATCTACATTTAAATTTCTGAGCCTCTGAACAATTTGCGTCATCGTTAATGTAAGTGGTCGCTATAATCCCATTAGATTTAGTACCTAAGCAAGGTACCTAAGTATGAATATGTACATTTTTTTTATCTCTGTCTTTCAAATTTTTTTGTAACTAGAATATGCAACTTTGCTGTTTATTTAATTTCTACTACAAATCCAAACGCATTTGAAGCTGTGGTACTGTCCTTTAATTTACAAATTGCAGTCTAGAATATTCCCTGTTGAACTTTGACCTCTCCCGCCGAGCAAATCGGAGCTCCTGCATTTCCGTTGATTGATTTCCTGCACCCAAGGCGCGCGCACTGCAATAAGTATGTTGAACCCTGGAAGCGTTGTACCCGCCCTCCTCTTGTGCCTACCTGCTCGGCTAGCGCAGCCGCTACCTTCCCTCTACCCTCCTTCAGGTGTCTAGACTGTATGCAATAAATCAATACAGCTGAGATACTTGAGACAGCATCCCCGGGCTGCTCTATAAGACGCCATTCGCCAATAATTAATTCATATAACGTCACAAACGCAATATGTCGGTAACAAAACGAAGTTAAAAAAATCAAATAACTATAGAGGTAGTGTACACGTCGCATTAGAACATACTAATTAATTTACCTTACATTACTGCAGTAGCAATGTGCAACTGGTCTAACAATGGAATAGGTGGTAAGACTTAGGGACTAAGTACAAAGTTCAAATTAAAGTATTTTTATTTCAATTCAATTAAATTAACAATTAAAAAGGATCACAGATTCGAGCAATAGGAAATACATTCATTACCGGTCATAAAAATGCCCACTCCTATACCTCTTTTAAAATTTTCAAATGTTTTCCGTGCAAAAACGTTAGTTATTTATTCCCGATTTTCTTTCTGTATAACGCGCGAACGCTTTGAGTCTCATTTAATTCTAAATTAAAGCACATGGTTAGTCGGCCTATGATTTTGAAACAGGTACCTACTACTAGGATTATCATCTAACCATAGAAAGTATATCGACACTCCGCAGGATGTATAAAATACTATACCTATATAGATACTAACTGTTGGTCCTGAAGCTGCAAGAGGTAGTTAAACATTTGATTGGTATACCTACCTACCTACTTACTACTAACTACTTTTATTATCTATACTTATAATAAATATGTAGAGGGGCCAATTTTGTACATGAAATATATTTCCAAAATAACTATCAGGGCGTGGTTAGTGATCGATACTGATGCCAAAAATGCAAGCAGTAAATTTTTTGTCTGTCTGTATGTTCCTTATAGAAAGAAAAAGTACTCGACGGATTTTAACGAAACTTCGTACAATATTCTTCATACTTCTGGGGAGGTTATAGTATACTTTGCATCACACTACAATCAATAGGAGCAGAGCAGTGAGTGGAAATGTTGAGAAAACGGGAGAAGTTACTCCATTTTTTACGCTTCTGTCGCGTGTGTAACCTTAATGGTTAAAGCTACATAGAAATTATTTAAAACAGAAATGTTCTACATAAATTAATCTAAAAATATTCCAAAATAGCATAATGTCTATCTATTACCTATACTTGACTCACAAAGACACGTGCAGCTCCCGATAGCTTAGCAGTTCCTGCGTATATTTGTTTACTTTTACGTTTATAATACTCTCACTCATCCATAATTTTAAAAAGTCAACATAATTACCTATTCAATAACAAAGATACATAGAAATCGGTATAGAAACACCAAACTTATACATGAAATACCCCGAACGTACGGCGCGTCGAGTTCCGCGCGCGCCTCAAAGAGCCATCAGACCACCACGGATGGGGCTCAATAGGGCTGATGCCGATTCGGAGTCGCGGAGAACCTAACAGGTTACCGGGGCTTAGGCTCAACGTGCAGGAGAAGGAACGGGGTGGTTTTTAGTCAGTAAGAGTCTGACACTCCCCCCACCCGCTTCACCCAGGCGGCAGCAGTCATTCAATGATAATCCCTCCTTAAAAAAAAATACATGAAATACCCTAATAAGCCAGCGCGGGCCGTCGCTCGTGAATACGGAATCATGCTATAAGGATTATTTTGTATGTACGTTTGTTACTCAGTTATATTAAAACGACTGAAGGGACCGGAATAAAATTCGTAACAGAGGTAGATTATGGTCTGAAGTAATACATAGGCATTTTAACCCTGGGATCGCGGAAGAAGCCCAGAGTGGCAGAGGCTAGTTATATATAATATTTTTGAATTACTTAAATAAATAAAACTTATCGAGTGTTTGTCGAACTTCGGAATACACCGTCGTTGATTTTGTCGCTGTAGTTAGGTAAGTTAGGCATGCTAAAGCGACTGACACATTTTTCTAGACTTATTATTCTCCTGAACTGGTCAGGTTCAAATTGGTTTAAATTAATTCAATATTGCCTCGTTGGCCGAGTAGTCGCAAGTGCGACTGCCGGGCAAGGGGTCTCGGGTTCGATTCCCGGGTCGGGCAAAGTATTACTGGGTTTTTTAAAATTCTCAGTAGTAGCACGGAGTCTGGAAATGTGCCCGGTATAGGGCAATAGGCTCACCCCCTATTACATGGGACTCATAACAACTAGTGAAAAGTGGGTGTTACATTGTACTGTGGTAGAATGTGCACCTCTGCCTACCCCTTCGGGGATAAAAGGCGTGATGTTATGTATGTTATGTATGTAATTCAATATGGTAATTTAATTTTCCCTCTGTATTGAAATATTGATGTTTTATTGTGTGACTGGAGATTTTTATAACGTAACGTGAAAAATGAGTATTTTTTTACTAACACGTTTCTATTCGGCGAAAATGTATAACGACCGAACTTTTAAAGTCTAAGAATATCCGAATTACACATACATCTGTTGGGCAACGGCCTCTCACTTAGTACGTCGCTGAGCTCGATTTTTAGCCCTTCGTATCAGCTGCTTTGCAGATATCGTGCCCCACTTATCTCGAATGTTACTTAATGGAAACCCTTCTTATTTACCTAGAGGAGGCCCATAATCCAGAGTTCGGCAGTTGGATCATCTAACTTTGGTGATTGGGTGGCAGAGGAGGATTTGTTCCTGCTAGGCTCGTACTCAAAAATGAAGATAAACTGCGTTTAAATCATTAGGTTGAAAATCAGCAGCACCTAGCACCATTTATTGAAGTTGTATACACATTTTAAGTTTTTCATTTTATGTTTTCACTGTTCTTATTTCCAATCTTCGGATTAATTTAATCTACTGAAAACATTGACAAATTGACAGTTTTTTTTATTTATGAACATTATGCCATACTGCCACATTTATTCTATAAATAAAAATTATCTGATCACTTGACAATGAATGTGTGTATGTGACATAAATATTATGTGGGAAACGAATCTAACTATTTTCCACATAATTTTATTTTACTGTATGTATATACCTCATATATACCTACCTACTTTAAATGTCAGTCAACAGTTCCGACTAGAGAAGTTAAACTTCAGTTATTGAATAGATTGGTGCATTATACTAATATTGAAGCGTTAATTGCGTGCCTTGAAAGAGTTTTATCTGAACAGAGGTAAAAATACAATAATTTAAATACAAAGCAACAATCAAATCAGATTTTATCTCAACTTTGTCACACCTAGTTCGAAGCAGTTTATGACGCTCGTTATCTATCATCGGAGTTAACTAAATGAACTGTATTCACACAAGTGACCTTATTAACGAGATAACTATCAACATTCGCGATAAACTATACATTGCATCACTCTCAATGTAAACACGTCAAGAACTATTTGTAGTAGATGTTATAGATAAAGGAGTGCAAATTACATTTCTAGGCATTTTGATAATTCTAAGCAAATGTACATAACATCACGTCTGTTCTGCCACGAGGGTTACGTAGGGGACATGTTACAGCTAGTTATAATAAATTTTATATAGTATGACTGAAGCTAAGTTTACCCTACTATAATGCGGTGGACTTAACATATCAATGAATATTTTTCACAAGAAATTCCTTGCAAACATCTGCACAAGTCATAAGAATCCTATCTCACTTGACTCCCGTTATTGGAAGTAGGTACTTGTAATGTGAATACGAGTGCTGAACTCGGGTTTGATTGATTTATTAAGATTTCCGTTACTGAAACGGCCGGTAGTGACCATTACAGAGTCTTGAACCCTCAATCAAAGGATCGTGGCAAAAACTTGGTGCTATTTGGGTGTTTCTTCAAAAAACTTTAACTTTTATTTAACAAATCATTATCCTCCCGCGTTGTTAAGCATCGCAGTAACTTATTAGCATCTGTTTTTTATTGCATTGGGTGAGAGCAGTGACATGGCTCAATTTTTGAAACTAAACTTTGTATTTTAATCAGCAAAATTGTTAACTGTGGCTTGAGGATAATGACGCCGTTAATTTTTTGGTTTTTTTTTTGGAGAATCACCCTATTTACTTATGCTTATATATTTTAGTCAAACTTTGCGATATTTTAGTTTTTTCCATTAGTAATTCAGACCTACTACTTCGTTTACAAAATGAGGTCATTACCTAAAACCGTAATTCCACATCTAGATAAGATAATGTCAAACATAATATTCCAAATAATAATATTGAAATCTGTGTAATTAACTGTTTAATTTCTCAGTTATTTATTAAAGTTAATCCATTGGATATTCGTATTGTTGATGATATATCTAATCCTATCAATACAAATAAATTACATTTATAACACGACGATAACAATTATAGGACCTAAACTAAAATCATGTCATTAATGTACCTTACTTAGTACAAATGTCTAGTTTCCGGGAAACCGGCATTATCTACCAATAGCATAAACAAAATGACATAATATCGTACCACCTGGCTGAACCTGTGCCTAAACCCTATCAATGACTTTCATGAAAAAAACATTTACCCGTCTTCTGCTTCTATTCACACTTTGAATACTTACTATTTATACCGTTTTAAGATACTGATCTATTACTAACAGCAAGCGTAATTGCTTTTGTGTCTTTGAATAATAGCTTAAAATTTTCCGCGTTTATAAACTTTAAGTCTAAATAATACCGGTATTATAAATTATATTGACCGCGACCATCTACCATAAAAACCGACGCGTATATCCCCAAGACCTTGCGCAGACGCAAGTTACCTCAGGTAAGTAAGTAGATAATAAGTTAACATTTTTCCGTCAAGATTCAAGCAAACAGTGGCGACGTCACACGGTGAACGTTCAACTCTAGTAATGACAAATAAGTTACCATAATGCTGGTACTATTACATGCCTGCTAAGGTCGCGTTATCAAGGCCGCTGAATGAGCGGAACTCCTAATACTTACTCGTACTAATACTACAAGTTGAAGGCTTGAAACATAGGTGGCTTGTTCTTACATAATAGAGGTATATCTACTGGCTACATTCGTTGTCTGACTGATTATAGTTTAAATATTAAACAATCAAATGAACTGCAATTATGTAGGTATATATATGTATGTAAATTCACGTGGTTATTAAAATATCAACATATTTTGTTGGTAGCGAATAAATCAGAGATAAAAATCGATGCATGTAAATTATTAAGATTTTACTATGCCAGTAATAAAAGGTACAAAAAACTGGTAAATAATATAACAAGAAACTTGTATAAATCGAAGTTATTGGAAGCAATCACCACACACCCTCTATCTAACGATTTTTGATGACCTACTTACTTGCAGCTTTATTTATTCAGATTCTTACGTCAAGCTTTTGCCTTCTGACCTAGATCTCACATTTTTCTGTCTATTTTAGAAAAATCAATATTTTCTATGAATTTTTTTTTCAGCTATCTACTTCCATACAACCAACAATATATATATGTGCATATTTACACAGATACATATTTATCTCGCGAAAGTGTAATTTTGACTTTCACTTTCTCTAGAATAATTACATTTTATCCAAAAACAAGAGTTTACGCATTTCTCGTATAATAGCGGGCTGTTAGGTAATCATGCCAAGGTCTGTACAAAATTTCTGTTGCCCTCATACAGGAAAGTCCCCCTCAGAACAAAAATCTGTACCTTGTGCCCATTCATTTTGACGATGAGATCTCGCAGGTGGCCCTTCAAGAAAACACGTGCTAAACCGAACCGCTCGTACATTTAAAAGAATGATGTAATCAAATCCAGAAAAATAAAGCTGAAAACGTAACGGTAATGTGATATACAACATACCTAATTTAACTACGATACCTAGGTACCTAATATTAAAGAGTAATAGAGTTACATAATCGTGTTGCGCATCTATCTCTCCTTAGTCGTAAAAAATGTTATGTAGAGAAAGTTTTAGGCCAGAAGATTTCAAATCTAGACGGGCGGCACTCTATCACACTTTTTTATTCTGTGGCTCCGGTTTACGTCGCATGGTTACAATCGCCGGGTTCGATTCCCGGGTCGGGCAAAGTATTACTGGGTTTTTAAAAAAAATCTCAGTGGTAGCACGGAGTCTGGAAATGTACCCGGTATATGGCAATAGGCTCACTCCCTATTACATGGGACTCATAACATAAATAGTGAAAAGTGGGTGTCACTTCTGTGTGCACCTCTACCTACCCCTTCGGGGATAAAAGGCGTGATGTTATGTTATGTTATATGGTTACAAACGCAACTTTTGAATCTTTGATAATAATATAATTAGTTTATTCGCATTATGGCTTAGACGCTTTATAAGCTCGACATACATAAACACATTACTAATTAAATGTACAACAATTTTACTTAAAGTTAATTACCTTCATGTATTATACTGCCTATATAAATAAAGTGTAATTTGTTCTTTAATATCATACAGTACCATAATAATTAATGTAACATGACATAGCACTCATGGGTGCCGCAGTAAGGTGCAATAATAAACATAAACTATGTATCTATTTTAAGCTTCAACACGTGGCTCCTTATACTTTTATATCTATTTAATATTTGTATATCAACAAAGACGTCCAGGACAATCACCATGATCACTTTACTTATCCACCCTCTATGTGGAAGGAAATAAAATTACCTAAGAGTGGTTTTCAATTCTTATACTAATCACACGGACAGTCGGACAGTTACGTAATAGCAGCATGAGTACATAGGTGCAGTAAGTATGTATACACAAGTAAATATACATAAACGTAAAACTTAATTCGTGTTTGTTGTATTGTATTTATTTTATAGTTGTTTCATCATCTACATGTTTATACATATTTAGTATGACGTGTACGTACGTCCTTCATCTTATTACCTCGTTAATTTAGTCGGTTCAACTAACATAACACTACAGGGTACTGACATGAGCACTCACCTACATATACTTAATGAGGTATCTAAATCATATGACCATTCTATGTGACACTTGCTTCACTAATATTATTTCAACAACAAAAGTATACTTACATAGTATTTAAACAAACAGTAGAAAATCAAACAAGTTAAGAATGCGTTGAAACATCTTAATGTTAAGTATAAACTGCGAAAGTTGATTACATAATTATGTACACTGCCGTATTTTTGTTAATAGTAGTCAGATAACATTACATATAGGTGCACTGCTTATCGTTTTGCTATACATATACAAAATTAACATAATAACGTGCCTGTCGTTCCACGAAACGGACCGACTTTTGATACAACCACTTTTAGCCAGTTTTGTGGTTAATCTCAGGTCAAAGGGGACAAGCCCGAATATTAATAGATAAAATACATCAGGTTAAAAACAAAATTCGTCTTAGTAAAAAGTGATCAATTTATAATACATGCTCAAATTTTGAACCCAAATATGGCAATGAGATGATACCTTATTATTTACGGAATGTGCTTCACACTTGCAAGTTTTGTTGCTATGATCTCAATCGTCATTAACCTCTATATTTTGATTACTATTTGGTCCTACTTGGACTCTTAAATATAAAACAGTTTTGTCTACGAGATGTAGAGACATGATTGAACAAACAAAATCTATTACTGTAAGTACATTATATAATACATACATACATCATAATATACTGTATGAGTACTATAGCTGTCTCCGTATTATGTATCTGCTCACGAGTCGCGAACTTTCATTGGTCTTTTGTGGTTTCAAACGGTTTTCAATGGGTCGAAGCTGCCGATTGTGAAGCAGTACAATGGCCAAACTTGGTAATCTGTATTTCTGTATGTAGCACTGCAACACTAGTGTCAGTGTGTGGTTCCCGATAAGCGTGAGTCATTCAAAAAAATTATTTTGGCAGATTATTTTCAATGTTATTGTTTTCAGTTTTGCTACGGCACAAAGTCCAATAACTACTATCTCGTTGCCCAGCGTCATGATATAGCAGATTTGTCTCTAGAAGATTGATAAAGTATTTTTACATAATTAGGGAACGTCTTTAAAAGACTTTTCGTGTGTTCGATTAATGGGTATGGATACGAAGGGTAGAAAGTCACAGTAAACCCACTTCCCACCCAACCTTATGTGATAGTACCAAACTACAACGTTATGTAATATTTAATGCACAGAACTTTCAATAATTACCTACTCGTATCTGGGAAATAGTAAAATATTTATATGGTTGTCATCTTGTCACACGTCTAACTGCTGACTCTATCGAGATTATGTGTTCAAGCGATAGTGGAATAGGATGACTAAATCAAAGCAAGGTCGCAATAATTCCCCTTTTATTATACCTCTAGATTGTATGTATATAATTAATGATATTATAATGAATTTGAATAATAAATTATTCATTTTAACTCTTACCGACGACGATAGTAGTAATTAATAGAAGCTTGACTACCAGGCCGCTCCTGCCACGCTAATCCCATCATTCTCCACTGCTTGTGAGAGTGCATTGTTGGAGTGTTGCCCCTGACAGGACGTTGCCCCGTTGTAGAGGTGGATGCGAAATAAAGTGAAGTGTCTAGTGACAGCTTAGAAAACTTGATGATAATGTGCCCTTTATATAACATGGTTCTAAATAAATGAGTACCGAAGTAGCCAGTTAACCGGCACCCAACAACAAAAAATGTAGATACTAGGTATAGGTATATTACATTTCACAAAATTTCCAATTTCAGTATCTATCTGCAATACAATCATCGTTATCTGAGATCGCTATTGACATATTTTGGTATACCTAACATTGTATCAAATAAGAGTAGGTACGTATCTATAGTTAACGAGATAAGTAAGTACTTACCTGCCTTGTTGAGTATCCGGCCGAATGTATGTTGTTTATTAAATATACTATAAATAAGGGCATCATTACAATAAGGACGTGTGAATATTATGCACATTATCTGCTAAAACGGAATTTTAGAAGTCGAACCAATCGATTGCAGCTGGTACCTATATTTTTATATTAACTATCTTTTAAATTAGCCACTAATCACGAACCAACGAAAAATCCTTTAAATCCAAGTACTCCTCTGAACTGAGGATCGAACCCATGACCTCGTTATCAGCAGTCACGCTGGCGACTTCTAGAGTGAGCCAGTTGTTTAATGCAAATTGTTTCCATTCATGTAGCGCACAAGGTTACAATCTCTCATACTAGACGTAGCTAGGTTAACTAGTATTGTTCACCTCGACCAATAAGTTTACTATTTCTAAAGAAATAAGTATTTATTACACAACACATTACAATATATTATGACATATGTCTGCTGTTGTACAAATTTCAAATGAAGCGCTCGCGAGTCACGCCGCATAGCTACCCTACGTATTTTTTTAAGGCGGGGAAATAACCGAATGGCTGCTCCCGACTGGGTGAAGGGAGTGTCCTGCACTTCGAGTCGGAGCCCCGGTAACCCGTTAGGTTCTTATGTATAGCTATCCCACATATTCCACTATCTTCTTAATCTTCATTATTACGTAATATGGAATGACTTCCTTCTAAGGACACGCCTATTTGCAGTATATCTGTCAGTCACGTTTCCTTGACAGTTGAAGATTGACAGAATCTTGCAATCTACCTACTTTGAATTTTTATCTTGTATCAACAACAGGTGTAGGCAGGCAACTAAGTATTTTCTTTCTAAAAATAATCCTACGTCAATAGTTGTACCTACAGATAATATGAAGCGAGATAAAATCGCTCATACCTCTGATTTCATTTAGATTATCTTGAGATAACAACATAAATAGAAATACTATGCAAGATAGAGTAGTGACTAGATTTTTATAACGACAACAAACAACAGAAGGGTTCATAGTCCACGTACAATCGAAAACAAAATGTGTTATTACCTACACCATGAAAGAGTCGACATATTACCGTGTGTCATCATGCAATGTCTATTTCTGCCATAAATAAACATACATTACGTAGATTTAATCATAGGAAGGAATAATAGTCGTGACAACACTGGCGATTCTATTGCCATTTTCTACTTTCTAGCTAGATCTTCCTAGATCAAATAAGCTCTTTAATTATGTGACTGGGGTTAGAGTAGATAGGTACCTTATATTCTTGCTAAAAACATTTTCAATCAAAATATTTTTAGCAAGAATATAAGATAATATTAATTTACTGTATATTGTTCTAGACGACCGTCCATCAATATAACATAAAAAGTTCTTCAATATTTCATACTCAGCAATAAATAAATCTAATTAAAAATAATTGTTTATTACGATCATCAATTTATTAGAATCGTCTTAGCTACTGACTTCACATTTCGTAGCAATGCAGGCTAATCTTTATTTCAAGACTTGTTGTCTACCCGTGAATTGTTGTGTATCGACTGCAGCGACCCAAACCTTAAAACCTTTCCAAAACTAAATTCACCCAAACCTTAATTAAATAAGGTACGGAACGGAGAACAGTGTAAACATAGCATATAACATTTCAATCAACAACTCTTGGGGCTTAATAACCAGACAGATGAAATTTCATGCCGAGAGTGGCCGTCCGACGGGACGTATCGATTTTGCGCGTAGTTTTAATGTTTTTTATTGTCTGTCTCGTAGTCGCTCCCCCTGGGGAATGAAATCCCGCCTACGAGATGAATCACCAAAACATTCGTTATCGTAGGGGACCACTGATGGAAAAATCTCATTTACAAAAGGGAAGGGTTGGATGCCAGCATTTTAATTAGAGAGAGTGCAATTTGGAGAGACGGTACCGCGTATCTGATTATTGAGTCTAAAAATATAAGCATGTACATATGTATGTTGGAAGGTACTTTGTTGCCTTTGTTGTAATTTATGAAATGCCGGTACCTAATATTGCCATTTTGTTAAGGAACCTTGCTCCGACAAAAATATACTTGGTGCAGTCTTCCGAAAGCTATACCTACAATTATATAATAAATGTTTATTCTTTTAATTCATTTGTTACTTCATTCAGATCGTATCCAATTAGTTTATACAGTACATTTGTAGACACTGCTAACACATTGTCTAACTAACTTCAGCCTCTCACTAACTCAGTATTCAGTAACGTTCACTTTTAACTTTCCTGAGCAATAGTGATTAATCACCACAAGGTTACTTTATTTAGCCGTAATGCCCATGTGTCTGTAATGAGCACGTATTGTCTAGCCTGGAAGGTGAAAGTCACTATTTACATGAATACTTAACCAAAATGATTGTTGTTCTATGAGCCAACGTTGTTTTTCTCCAGGGAGGGTAACCATCCCGAGGATTACAGCCGCATAACATACATGAAGCTGATGGACTTAGTTTGCCAATTTGCCAATGGACTTCGTGAGCGCGGGATCGGCAAGGGAGACAGAGTCTCCATCTACATGCCGATGATTTTGGAGACCGTCGTGTGCATGTTGGCCTGTGCTAGGATTGGTGCGGTACACTCTGTGGTGGTAAGTCGGTTCGGGCTTGTTTGTTTATATATGTACATAATTGTAAAATTTAATAAGGTTAATGATGTAATATACTTATAATTTTAGTTCGCTGGATTTTCATCCGATTCGCTGGCCGAGCGCATGTCTGACTGTAAAGCTAAAGCTATTGTTACGGCGGACGGCGCGTGGCGAGGAGAGAAGCTGCTTGTCTTGAAGAACACGTGTGATGAGGCTATCCAGAAAGCAAAGGACAAGTACAACCACTACGTTGATATGTGTATTGTGGTCCCCCACTTGAATAGAGTGACTCCCTGTGGGAAGATCCCCGATGACGTTAAGACCCTGGTAAGAACTCATACCATCTACGACACGTTACATATATCGGACCACAGTAAGAAAATAAGGTGTTCTTGCATCTAAAACATCTCTCATACTTTGCAGTACAAGTGGAACGAAGATATCGATATCTGGTGGCATGATATCGTGGAGGGAATGTCGACCATCTGCCCACCAGAATGGCTCACCCCTGACGACCCGCTGTTTATGCTCTACACTAGGTAAATTATTGTCTATAAATTCTGTAACAGTTTATACGCGTTCTGTTTTAAAATGTTATTGTTTGCTGCACCAGTGGTTCTACTGGAAAACCGAAGGGTGTACTGCATACAACAGCTGGGTACATGCTGTATGCCGCGGCGACATTCCGCTACGTGTTTGACCACCGTGAGAAGGACATCTACTGGTGCACGGCCGATGTCGGCTGGATCACCGGCCATACCTACGTAGTGTATGCACCCATGGCCAACGCTGCCACTTCTGTCATGGTAAGCTACTGCTTGTTATTATTGTGCAAATTTCATACAATTATTGTAGCTATCTCCATTTTTCCAACGTTTTGGCCTATACCTGTTAGGTTACTATGCTATAATTATTTAAAAATTTTGATCGGCGATTAGATACCTACTAACAGTGGGGTAAAATCATGACTTTGCGTTATCATGTTTATCTTTTTAGGAAGAGGAATTTTCCAAAAATGATGTTGCTATTTGCTAACTGGTGCCATTGTGTAGGCATTTATGATGTGTTCATCTTGTTAGGACATATCACATGCTGTTTCGTAACAACTTTGTTATTCAGGAGTATTTTTCCTAAGTGATTTGATAAGAGGTCATATCATTTTTGGTACCAATCACAGCGACAAGTTATAAATACACTTAGTAGCTAGGTACTTTGAGCGTGACTCATCGAGGAGGCACAAAAATTTAATTAAAACTAAAACTTAGGAATTGACTTGTATAATATCAACTTGTAAACATTTTGATGATACATGTGTAAAAATAGATAATGTAATAGTTGCCTTACTACTAAGTTATAGCTGTGCTATAACAGCTTTACTGCTCTAGTTGTGATCGGATTTTCATAACTAAATTCGGTCTGGCCAGTCACATCAGGACACATGGCAGGAGATAGGTATTAAGGGCCGCCGTTACCGAAATCGGTAAGGAGGACTAGATATATATACCTACCTCTATATACTAAGTTATAATTGAGATGACTTGATGTTGTACATACTGATGTTTTACTAAATGACCTTCATTTACTCCGTGTTCGTAAGAAGAACATTGGTTCACATTAGTTCAACATTAGATCTTAGGACGAATGGGTCGTCTTATCCATAATCAATACATTGTAAACAGAATCATCTTAACTATTCTATTTTATTATATCTTATATCTTGTATCTATATAAATAAAAATTAATTTCCGTTCGTTAGTCTCGCTAAAACTCGAGGACGGCTGAATTAATTTGGATAATTTTAGTCCTGAAATGTTCGTGAAAGTCCAGGCAAGGTACCTACAAAATGTGAGAGTAAAATTTCCGGCGGTACACAGTTTGCCGGGACAGCTACTTGTTATACAAAACTAAAGAGTTTGTTTGTTTTAACGCGCTAATCTCAGGAACTACTGGTCCGATTTCAAAAATCTTTTAGTGTTGTATAGCCCATTTATCGAGGAAGGCTATGGAACGATACGATCAATAGGTGCCAAGGAGAGCGGGTGGAACTGCGCGGAAGTAGCTAGTAATTAAATAATTTGTCAATTGCATCATAGGCGTGTAAACTTCATGTGCTTCAACCCCTTTATTTGACTTCGGTTTAAGATTTTCGTTGTTGAAATACTAAAAAGCCACGCGATAGATTATCATTTACTAAATTAATACTGCTATAGTATAGTTGAACTTGGCATTGAGCAAGTCTTAACGCATTAACTATGAAAATTTTAGACGTAACCTTGCCACCGACTGTGAAGCTGTCGACATAATAAAGCGAAGTTGTAATTAAAGATACAGTAAGTAGGTATATATTTGTACTTACTACCTGTCAAACTAGGAAATCAAAATGTGGGATGAATTTGAATTGAAATATTTAATAACATGAATGGTCATTACTAAGTAGATTAGTCATCGGATAGATAGGTACTTTGAAAATGTTTTTTTAGTAACATTTTGCATTTTCCGAATTCGGCTTTACCATTTACTCCCGGAACATTTTCTTGGTACTGATATGACCCCATTTTTATGAACCCGATGACTGGATAATGTTGCATTTTATTAATAAGAACTGATTTACTTAGTCATGTTGTAATTCTGTTACAGTTCGAAGGAACACCATTTTTCCCTGACAATGACCGCTTCTGGGCCGTCTGTGAGAAGTACAAGGTGACGCAATTCTATACCGCACCTACTGCTATCAGAGCTCTCACTAAATTCGGAGACGAGATGGTGAAAAGGTAGGTTTTGAAAATATGCTATCCGTTGCAATATTTTACATGCTATAGCAGACGTTGTTCGACTTTTATTATATTATACTTACTACTCAATATTTTGTCAACCGAGCGCATTTATGATGCCTAATTCAAAAATAGTCTTACTAAGGACGTACTGCAAGTACCTATGTATTTATAAAACATGCAATAAAGTTATATTGTAACTAATGAATGTATCGACAACGGGATCGGGAATTCAAATTTAATGTCAAAATGTATAGCGGAGCGGGGATCAACGTCCGATCGCTGCTACCGATTCCAATAATTGTTAATTTGCAAAGGTCAACATCAATCGTATCTTGAGTTACTGACATATTCTATCTCGAATTATCAGGGTTAGGGGCAAGGCTAGTTTTTACACATACTTATTAACTAATGAAAACTCGCATTTATTTACTATATATCTCCGTCATGATTAGGACATGTTTTCATAGTATTTTCCTTGAATTTGAAATTAATATGAGGTCACTTATTAGTCAATTAAGTTGAAATTACCAGTAAATTCTAAAAAGCGAAGACTTCGGACCTGTTTCACAGTGTCCAGTTATGAATGCGCAATATTTAGTTTATACCTGACACATTTTTACCACATTTCTTGGCAAAAATTAAAACCGAAACTTAAATGGAAACTATGCTACAGAACAGACGCTTAGTAAAATATAGTGCTAAAAATTCCCTTCAGGTACCTAGATTATTCGCTTTACTTTCGTCGTGTAAATAACATGTATAGTTCTATTTGATCATTTCATTGGACTCATTTCTATCACGACTTGCAATATAAGACCTTCCTACGATATCGAGGTGAACAGCTTTTGAATCACGATTGTTTTATCAATTTGGATCTTTTTTGGGTACCCATTTAGAAGTTATTTTAGAACTATGAGAAACAAACCTTGTTCGTCATTTTTAGATTGAGATAATTCTATTTTACAGCATTATATCATTGTTAGAGTAAAATCTCGATCCTACTTAGTTACAATACAAAAAAGTTGGCCTTTAAACTGTTATTTATATGTCTTCAATATTAACACTACGTTTACATTAATAGAGGTATCAACACCCTAACTTTACGAAGTTTTTATTTATTTATCCAACACACGAAATAATGTTTCTCTCTGCAGACACAACCTAGACTCGTTGCGCGTCTTGGGAAGTGTAGGAGAACCGATTAATCCCGAAGCTTGGCTGTGGTATTACAATGTCGTTGGCCAAGGGCGCTGCTCAATTGTGGATACCTTCTGGCAAACCGAGACCGGTGGTCACGTGTTGACTAGCCTGCCCGCTGCTACTCCGATGAAACCAGGGGCCGCTGTAAGTTAACATACCATAAAATCTCTTTGAATGAAAATAAAGCAGTAAGAGAACTCAATTATTACGTTTCATTATTTTTCAGGGCTTCCCATTCTTTGGCGTCGAGCCGACCATCATTGACGAGAACGGCCGCGTCATCGAAGGCGTTGGTGAAGGCTACTTGGTATTCGCCCGCCCGTGGCCTGGCATAATGACTTCTCTGTACCAGGACCACAACCGCTACGAAGATGTGTATTTCAGGAAATTCCCAGGATACTACTGCACCGGAGATGGTAATTTATTATCACCATCTTGTTTCAGATAGCTTCAGATAAATTTTCAAAATACATAGTGTTATACATAAGTGCCTTTTATTCTAATCAGTGCTTATAATGTATACGCCTTTGTTTACAGGTGCTCGGAGGGATGAGGATGGCTTCTTGTGGGTGACCGGCCGTATCGACGATATGCTGAATGTCTCGGGACACTTGATGTCCACTGCTGAGGTCGAAGGTGTCCTCACTGAGGACTCGAATGTGGCTGAAGCAGCTGTGGTGTCTAAGCCTCATCCAGTGAAAGGCGAATCCCTTTATTGTTTCGTAATTTTAAACGAAGGTGCCAAATTTGATGCTGATTTGATCGACTCGTTGAAGAAACGCGTACGTAGCAGGATTGGAGCTTTTGCCGCCCCTGATGTTATCCAACATGCTCCTGGACTGCCAAAGACTAGGTCCGGCAAGATAATGCGCCGCATCTTGCGCAAGATAGCACAGGGCGACAAGAACGTCGGGGACACGTCCACGCTGGCTGATCCTTCCATCGTGGACATGCTGTTCCTGACGCGTCGCTAGATACGTAGGGGACAAACATGCACTGATTTTTCGTTCCTATTAAGATGCACGGCCTGCACCGTACGATTATTTAATCATTTTCCGCTTCTCTCCAGTCCTACTTGAATATCCGTCCGCAACTCTTTCGACACGGCCTTGGGTTTCAAGTTCATTCAAAATAGTTGCGTTAATGATACCGGTATATTCATTGACTAGACGCAACCGTATATTCATAATTATGTAATCGTAACTTTATTGTGTGAGGTTTTATACATGGGTTTAAAGTAGGTACCACTTGCCTTCAAATAATAGTTTGTAAAGGTAATTACGTAATAGATACATCATTGACTTAAGAATCACTTGATAGATGTACATTAGCTAGATTTTAGCAATTTCCACAGGGTGTGTCTACCAAAATGGTTCAAAATCTCGAATTTGTCTACTTATATTACCTTCGATCTCTATTATGGGTATGCTTTATATAGGTACCAAAATAGTTGATCGAATATATATTAAGTGATTCAAAGTCAATGAAATTAATTTATCGTCATAATATTTAGTTACGTACATACACACTAAGATGTGTCTTCATAATAATATGTTAAGATTAATTATACACAAAAACATATATACACATTACATAATATTGTTTGTAAACCTTTGGCATTTATGTATATTTTGTCGAAAATCGATTGAATCGGTTTACTTTTAAATCAGTTAACTAATTGTGATATAATAATAGGCGGGTTTGGATTCAAAAATCAAATTCTTAATTTTAGTCTGGTGGTTAAAAAATTGAAATGTTTTATTGTTTTTCTAAATGTTTGTATCATACAATGATACTTTTGACGATTGAAGTAAGCCTAACAATTAAATTGATTGAGTTTATTTACGGAAGCCAAATTGTTATTGTTTCAGAGTCATATCTGAATTGTCTTTATAGCTATAGAAACACCGCTAATGCTTGAATATTGGATTAATAAGATACCTATTCAATCATTCCATAATACGTAAACTTTTTAATATATAACCTATTTTACATGATAGGTACTATTGTGTTATGCATCTAATATAGCCCAGTGAGTATACAAGATACAATCTAATGTATACTTGTTTAGCGATAGGATCGTATTTAACCGCGTAATCAGTAATCGTAGGTACTTTATAATAACTAATTATTTGCTCACATTTTTGCATACGAGACCTAAGACATCATATGGAACATCAGCTGTCGTGAATTTGCTGAGCGAACCTAAGAGATGGGAGATGTAATTTGTATTATTTGTTTAATTGTAACAGACTGACAGAATTCCGGACGTTAATCTTATGTTACTTTGCCTCCATCGTGTGCCGCAGCCCTCTAGTTTTAGTTTTTATTTATTGCTCTAATTATTTCACTAAGTTATTTAACAGATTACCGAAGAACTAGATTTATTTAGGACTGGAAGAACAATAGTTTCCTTGTAGTTGTGCACGAAGCATGCAATTACTTAAGTTGCTAGTGTCATGTCATTGCCTACCGTAGCCTTAGGTATAAGCATACCTAATTTAATTTTTCACGGTTGTGATATTATTTCGGTATTTTTGTTAATGTAATAGTTGGCTGTGTTTAGTTTTTTCTGCACAAAGATTTCGAATACGATTATCCCATTAAAGTACATAATATTTAATACATAAATGTTATACGTGTATCTGACGGCACTTATTTGTGATGCACAATGTTGAGATATTGTAAGTAGTTATACGTGTATACCTATCCATAGGTTAGGTTCTAGGATATACAAGTGCATAACGAGCGTAGAGTTTATGGCCTTTTGTGAATCAATATTATTATTTATTTGTCGATCAGTTTCTTCTTTGTGTATTTGTTTTAGAGTGGATTTGTTTTGATAAGTGAATTATTTTGTAAAGTTACCCGCACCATTACCGTTCGTATGACGATTGACGGTATTATATACAACAGTAGATACAAGCTTGGACTAAATTTATTCGTAAGCATTAGGGACTTACTTGTAGTGCAGTGTGATCAACTGAGTGTTGTAAGCAGGAAATGTATCAACTACTAATAAATATATACAATCTAAACGCACAATGTATAATTTGATATTCCTGCCAACAATAGAAAAATAAAAACAACGATTTGAGCACCATCGAAGTGAGGAATATTGTTTTGTGTAAGGAGTGTCTCTTAGCGATCAAGTAAAGAGTTCTAATTATGATTATTTAATAATTTAACTATTATGCTTAGTTTCGGTCTTTAGGTACGTGCTGTACGCAGTTTAGTTAACGAACCTGCTATCTATAACTTACTTTCCACTTGGTAACCATATTATCTCTTAGCGTATAGTTAGACTCTCGGGGTCACTCGAGAGTCGCATAGCAAGTAAGGGAATTTATGTGATTGCATGTCATATCATTAAACTGATTAAATGATATTCCAAAATTGGTTTTCAATCATTCATTAAATTACAATAGAACCTGTAAACCGAATGCAACACAAACAGTACAATGTCACGTGTCTACATCATAATTATCTTGAATGAATATGTTACAAGAAGACTAAAAACTGATATATGGTGGACTCTTGGTATTTTTATGAGAAGAAAGAATGAAAATTATACGATGCAAGTGCTGAGTTTGAACGTGGAAGAATGGTATGGTGGTCTACCAAAGCAAAGATGGATACTCTGTGTGGAGGATGTCAAGTCTTTGTCAGTAATAATAGGTACCAATACTAAATAAATTTGGACAAAGGCATGCAGAAAGAATAATACCTAAGTATAGTGTAGGTACCTACATAATTTAATACTGCAACACATAGGTATGCACACAAAACACAAACACATTATCATTCAAGTGTCTCTCTAGACACTACCTAACATCATACACCTATATGGTAAATGTCCATGCACCTTATACACTCACTTTATCGACTGATTATATTCCCGACTTACTTCCCGACAAGAAATCCTCAGTGTTGGAATGGATCCAAATGAGTGCGGCGAAGATTGATCACATTAAATTTATACTATAGGACATGGTTAGTATATTCAACATAACAACAAACAAGAAACAGTAAGTATAATATAAAATAAAATAAAGTAAATACATAGTATAGTATAGTATATGTGTCTGTATAGTAGCATGATGATTTATAAGCGCACCGAGCGGCAAATATCTGCAACTAAACATTGAGATTGATTTAAACTAATATTAGTATCTATATGAGGGTAATGGAAATAGTTTTGAAAGAATTCGTTTTGTTTAATCTCTATCAGATATGTGTAATTAGAAATATTTTTAATTAGACATTCTAGGTATTAGAATACCAAGAAAAAGACAAAAAAAAATTTGGTAAATACATTATTTTAAAATTAGTTATTAAAAAGTTTATTAAGCAGATTTACACAGAACCAGCCCTGATAATAGTTTCCCTACCTTTGCTACTGTGAAGTCCACACGGTCAATATCTAAGGGTTGATCTATATCAAACTGGTCACAGGCTAAGAAGTTTAATTTTACACTTATGTTGCAGTGAAATACTACAATCGTAACTCGTAGAGTGAAGTACGTAGCGCGTGTTTTGCTTTATTTCAAATTTACAACTCCAAATGACGTTTTAAGTGACTACAGGTTTTTATTTGCAGACGGCCCCTCAGGTAGGCAGCACATCACTAGTGGATTAGGGTGTGTAGAAAGACGTTCCATGTACGTTTTCTTGTACTGGTCAATTTCACTTACGACATTTATAATACCAAGATAGTCGATCTCTGAGTTGCGAGCAAACTACGGAACACCTGCAATAACACGTAAGATGTTGTTTTGCACCCTTTAGAGGCCTGTGATGATGGACTTGCTGGCAGTCGACCAAATCTGTATGGCATATAACAAAATTGGTTTCGAAATGGCACCACCATGTACCAATAATTTGGTGCTAAGCGATAAAGCAGCTTGCCTTCTGAGAAGCCAAAGCAAGATTTTTATTTAAAGCATGAACCGCCAGTTAGTCCCATCTCTTTTGGCTTTGATGTGGTCTCTCCAAGTTAGACGTCTATCCAAGTGAAAGCCGAGGTCTTTCACTCAAGCTGTTTGAGGCAAAGTCGTGATGTCCAACTTCATCGACGAGCAGTCACCTCTTCGTAGAGTAAAAGTGATGATGATGTGACATGATTTTATAACACTAGCAACGCTCTACGCGCTACGAGCTACGCACTATGCATATGAGTTAAGTGCTTAGCACTACGAGCTCCTAGCAACGCTCTACCAGTTACGTTTTAAGAGCCATGCATTACGCGCTACGAGCTACGCACTATGCATATGAGCTAAGTGCTTAGCACTACGAGCTACGCACTATGCATATGAGCTAAGTGCTTAGCACTACGAGCTCCTAGCAACGCTCTAAGAGTTACGTTTTAAGAGCCATGAGAGTTACGTGCTACGAGCTATGCACTACGAGTTATGGGCTGCGAGCTACGCACTACGACCTACGATCTACGAGCTACGCGCTACGAGCTATGCACTACGAGCTACGCACTACGAGCTACAAACAACGAGCTACGCACTACACGCTACGATCTAAGCACTACGTGTTATTCGCTACGAGCAATGGCCTATTCACTACGCGCTATATGCACGCATACGAACTATGTACTATGCGCTACGAGCTCCGAACAACGCTCTGCGAGTTACATTTTAAGAACCATGCATTCCGCACTACAACCTATGAGCTACGCACTACCCGCTCTGAGCTAAGAGCTACGAGTTCCACCCTACAAGCTAAGAGCTACGGGCTACGAGCAATGAGCTACGCACTACGCGCTACGAGCTAAATGCTACGAGTTACGCCCTACGGGCTACGAGGTACGCACTACGCGCTACATTATAAGAACTACGCGCTACGAACTACGAAATACGTAATGCACTGTTAACTACGGCCATATTAAGGGAGCAACTCAAGTGTAAAATTAGGGTTTATAGATTTAGGGCCGCCATAGGGCTATAAAGTTGGTTCTACATGAGATTCTGATTGATGGTATGACCGAAATAGTCTCCTCTTAGCAACATTTCACATGAAAATATTTGTCAGAACTTAACGTAATTATAAGTAATAAATTAATAAGTGCATTGTATTGTGGAACTGAATAGTGCCGCGGCTTGAGCAAAACAAAACAATAAACGGAATCATCATTGTCATCAATCACACAGCGGTATCCCACCATCACTAGCACGTTGACGCTTGGCGCAAGTCATAGGCGAAAGCGAGTGGCGGGTAATTATTTCTCCGTTACATATGATGTACTAACTCAACAACATTGTTGTAATTGTACAATTAGAAATCAAAAAGCCGAAATAAATGAGACAATAATACTGCTGACCTGTGATAAATACGATAGCGTTTTTAACCGTTTGAACGCACCGATATGAGACACAATAGAAAATACATTGTGTCTCGCGTGGATCCACGTTTAGACACACGAAAGGTAAATTGAAAACTGTTCGACAAGAAAAGTGCACATTAAAAAAACATAATAAAGACATAGACTAGCAAAATTTAATCAAATAGCTCCAAATATCAAAATTATTGATAAGTACTCACTTCACCTCCTAGATTCACCAATATTCGATGAATGTTTTCCTAAATTCATCGAGGACAAGATACAAAATTTCAATCACATTTCGGATAGATTACACAAAATCAATACACATTCGGCTTTCACCCTAATTCGGTACTGTTGTTTTGGACCAAAATTTACTTATATTCTCCGCGCTTCACATCTATGGAAACATTCACACATTTTAGAAAACGTAGACAAAATTATCAGACACACATTGTCATCCATACTTAATGTGGCTTTGGATGACCGAGCTTGGCAACAAGCTACTCTTCCTATTCGCATGGGAGGGCTCGGCGTCCGCAAAATTTCGTATTAGTTTACCAGCTTTTCTGTCTTCGGTCCACAGTACCTCTGAATTGGTCAGGAAAATTCTTTCTTCGTCACTGACCAGTTTTGAGGTGCCGTGTTTGACTGATGCAGTGGAAGCGTGGAAAATGGCTTGCCCACTTACGGATTTACCTGTTCACCCGTCTTCTCAGAGACAGTGGGACGTGCCGCTGTGCAGTGTTATTCGTGAGTCTTTAATCAACTCGTCTCCTAATACTGCAGAGCGAGCTCGCTTATTGGCTGTGGAAGAATGGGAATCAGGATTGTGGCTTCAGGCACTCCCGTCACCCAGGTACTATGTTGGATGACATAACGTTCCGCCTAGCTGTATGCCTACGTTTAGGTGCTCCTTGTGTTTCTCCGCATTATTGTCACTGTGGAGAAAGAGTCGATGGCTTGGGACACCATGGTCTTTCTTGTTGCAGAAGTGCAGGCCGCATAGCTCGCTATGCCAGCATCAACGACATCATTCGTCGTGCTCTTGCCTCAGCCGGTGTACCAGCCGTATTAGAACCTAATGGTTTGGTACGTGATGACGGCAAAAGACCAGATGGTATGTCGTTGCTGCCTTGGAAGATGGGTAGGCCTTTGGTGTGGGACGCGACGTGTGTAGACACCCTTGCGCCATCACATCTTTTAAGCACCGCTGCGTGCGTTAGTGCAGCTGCTTCCGCGGCAGAGGCCCTCAAACGGCGTAAATATTCAAATCTAGTGGGTAACTACTGTTTTGAGCCGTTTGGGGTCGCAACACTTGGGCCATGGGGTCCCAGTGCACACTCTGTGTTTAAAGACATCGCCCGTAGGCTAATCGACTCTACACGTGACCAGAGGGCTGGCTTTTTCTTCGGACAGAAAATAAGCATTGCCATTCAACGTGGCAATGCTGCCAGTCTTCTGGGAACTTTCCCCTGTGATAGTGATGCGGACGAATACTTTGACGCCTAAATTAAGGGTATAATTTTTGTTGTTTTCTTTTACTTTCTTTTTATTTAATAGTTTAGTTATAAAAACATTGAAAAAAAAAGAACGGTCTACAATGATTGAGATAAGAAATGTCCCAGTAATAATAGCGGAGAACAGTGAACTTCTAGGCGATATTGCCAAAATTATTGAAATGTTGTAAATGTTCCAATCCTAGACTCCAATATTCGAGAGGTACCTGGTCGGCTCGTCTAAAGCTGAAAGACAAACCAGTAGACCCTATAATCGTAGATTTCACAACAACTATAAAGAGAGAACAGATTGTAAGGCTTTTTTTTTTAATTTAAAGGCTCGGCATCGTACAACAAGGCAAATCGTGAAAAACGTTTAATTACAACAAATCTGAACATGTAGGGTCCAGCAAGACCAATACACTTCGCCGAATCTTAAACAGCTTTGACCAGATACTACACTACACTACATAACCCGAATATTTGCAAAAAAAACATAATTATGATCTCTATTGGACTTCGTTTGGAAAGGTGTTTCTGAAACGGAAAGATGTTCAGCCACGACTACGCGTTTGTGAGGAAGATCTACTTAACATAGAAAAAAAACATTTGACTAGATTTCCTCTCTAATTGGCCTAAATTTGTCCCAATGCATGCATTAGTTACCTAACCTATTTAGCGCCTACCATCACACTACCCACGTACACTACAAACTTAACCTTAGTACATTAACTTTTACCTTACTACAAACGAATATTACTTTACACTATATTCAATTAAACTATACCCAAACAACTCATTCACACTTCTTCAGTATACTACAGTCTCAAAAATATTATTTCGCAGTTAAAACCGGTTTTGATAATTTTCTTAACCATTTAACTACCTCTAGATTGAAAATGAGGTATAAAAATACTTCTAATGGATTCAAGTTAACCAACAAACAAAATCCTTCTAAATTATTGCGTGGACAAAATTCGATGAATTGATTCTTACAATTACAAAAAGAAATTGATTCTTTTGATGTAGCTGATTTTGTCTTTTGGTCTCTTGTGATAGGTACGGAAGACTGTTCGCGTTTGTAACTCAACTTTCTTAAACTATTGTAACAAAATATTCGAAGTAATAAGAAATGTAACCTACCTGAGGCCTTAGTACGAGTTTGATTTACGTTTAAAGTATTCGAAACGAGTATGCGTTCGGCACTCTGATTGGCCGGCGCCAATGAAGCAACCAATCACAGCGCCGAATGCGTACTCGTTACGATTACTTTAAACGTAAAACAAACCCGTACTAAGGCCTCTGGTCTATTACCGATGCTGGTTGGAACAATGGTGGAGACTGAGTGCTGGCTTTCATCAACTGTGTACTTGCCCTCATTGGATGCTTTTGATGGAGTTTTGCCACCACAAAAGACCTCACGCAGAATGAAGGTGTTATTGTGTACTATAAGAGCAGGCTACTTGTCTCGGTGGAAGAAGCTGTAATTGAAGGCGCAAACTGTCTATGTAACTATCTTAAATCAAGACACAGTGGCCTTGGCATTTATAGAACACCGGGATACAAAATTATTGATATATTTTTGCAATCTACAACCAGATTATAATAATGTATTCGATTGCACTAAATATAATATTATTGGAAGACATTAATATTAACATAATTGAACATGGTGCTAACAACAATCGTTCTGCATATCTAGATATGATGGCATTCCACGGTATGTTGCCTGCATACACAACTCCCACGCACAATACAACATGCTTGGATCACACATTTCCGAGGACCAAATTGATTGCTTGTTGTCTTATACTTCAAACAACAATAACAGATCACTATAGTGTTGTTTTGTATATGGCTAGTATACCGAGATAGAAGCCTGCTAAAATTATAAATTATTTAAATCACGTAAGATATTCGTACGGAACGGTATACGGAACTTATAAGTGCCAACTTCGACCCATTGTACACAATTAAAAACACTAATGACGCTGCTAATTTCCTCCATAATATCCTATACAGGGTTACTAAAAATAATTCAAAATATCGAAAGGAAAAAGATATTAAAGCCCAGGATAACTCCGGGTATTCTAAAGTGCATTAGAAACCATGATAATCTATATAAAAAAGCAAAAAAATACGCTGACAATGAAGTATGACGAGGATGAGGTTGTCTTTAATAGCAGGGTTAAAAAGGGACTGTTCAGTGGGCATTGATATGATATCTAGCGACATCTTGAAATCAAATATAAACATTCTAGCAAAATATATAACACATATATGTAACTTTTCACTAGAATCTGGTGTATTTCCGGTGACTTTTAGTGCCCGCAAGGCAGTATTCTTGGCCCGACACTTTTCTTAGTATTTATAAATGATATATGCCAGTTGCTGTCTCCAGAATCAAAGGTTGTTACTTTTGCTGATGACACGGCCCTACTTTTCAGTGGTAACTCTTGGCATGATGTTTATGCCGAGGCGCAGCTGGACATGAACACTGTGAATAACTGGTTAAATAAGAATTTGCTCACATTAAATGTAGGAAAAACGACATATATTAATTTTTCAATTCAAACAAATGACAAGCCTGATCCCGGTTTGGGAATTGTCTCCCATTCATGCCCAAATCTAGATGACACTGCTTGCCAGTATCCCAAACTGAAGAGTACTAGAGTCAAAAAATATATAGAAGTAATGATTGACAGAAATCGTAAATTTCACTATCATGTTAGTCTCCTATCGGCGAGAGTGTGTAGACTAATAGTTATGTTTAAAACCTTGAGAAATGAGAAATCGATCTACTATGTTCTCTTTCAGTCTCAGCTTGATAAGTTATCACCTTTTAAAAGTCGAGAGATCTCAAAGAGCTCTTCTAAAGACTGGGTTTTGTCTACCTTTTAACCACCCAACATCTGAACTTTACTCGAATGGGAAAGTTCTTGCTGTGACACAGTTATTCTTTCTGAAAATGGTTGTGAGAACTAACGAAATTTGAACCAGACAGAATCGGAAGCAAACAACAAACATACACTCAGTTCTTCATCATCCGTCAAAACTAAGTTTGCAAAAAGATATTTTTGTTACTAGGGTTCCAACTTATACAACAAAATAAATAAAGCATTAACACTTTATTCCTTGCCAACAACCAAATGTAAGATTTATTTCTGACTGGCTAAAAAAACGGGACTATAATGGTACAGAAAATCTTTTGCACTCCAACTGAATTGGTTGGACTTAAGTTTATCACTTGCACCAAACACGACACTCACACGGACTGGTACATTTCCCCACCATACGTTGCACGAGACTTCACACTAACACTACACACAATACACTCGCAGTTATACAACATCGAAACACACACACTAGGGATTATGTGAATTAACCATTTTTTTACTTCTAGAATAAGTGTCATTGTGAGGAGAAATAAAGAAATTATTGTTATTAATATTATATTATTCAACCAGGCAAAAATTATAAAAATAATTTACACGCACACACTGCAAGAAGTAAAGAAAAGTCAAAACCACAGTTTAAAATGGAATGTAACTGATTTCAAGTAATATTTAAATTTTTCTTAATTCAAATACTGCAGTTGAATATATCGACATTGTGCGGTTGTTGCAGTGTATTCCGTCTGACAGCAGCCTTATTCGTTACCGTTAAGAAGATTACATTACTACTTCTTCTTCAGCTTCTTGGGAGTAACATCTGGAGTACCCCCACCAGTCTTAAAATAGAGACCGTAGAACACACCGGTGGCTACCACCAGTATCGTGGACAACACAGTTATGTACTCAGCGCGGTTTCTGAAATAACATTTTGTTATATTTAATTCTTTGTAATCCAGGGTTACGCAAAACAAGAACAAATAGGGTGAATAATAATTTGTACTTTTGTTTATTTACTTGTTTGGTTGGCTATAAAACATCACGATAAGTCCTACTGGGAAATAGCTTGTAGCAGTATCTATATTTTCCATTTTCCTTAACAAATTACTATTAAATAATTGCGTCTCATTAAATTAATTAAAATACTAATTTGTGTATTTTCAAAACAGTACTTACTCAAAAGGTGTTCCACAAATCAGGTACCAAGTGGCACCATTGCGCGGCAGCTTCTTGACACAATGGAAGTCGAAATAATCTTCATTGTAGTCCGTAGGACAGAAGTACTTCCTTTTCTCCAATACCTGGAAATCGTGACTTGGTATTATTTTATTTATTCCATCAATTTTAAGAAGTACCGTAGTCACTTTCTACCAGCAACGGTAAACTAGACTTTTTTAAATGTAATCCCACACCCTATACTTATTTTACTCGTTGCCCCACACTGTGTTTTTTTATGTCACGGGAGCGTTGACATACAAACAATGTTACATACATTTGGCACCTAAACAACACTCCATCTCATAAAGAGGTGTTCCGGACGGTAATCGTCTCTGCAACACGTTGCGCGGCAGTTTTGTATGTACGTATACTATGTTTGTCCACTACCGATTTTGATGTGGATTCGAGAAAAATATACAGGGTGTAAACGGAACGCTCCCGCAAAACGCTGACAAAAATAATAGTTTTTAAAATATGAAATCATGTTTACATGTTATTCATACAATGTCAGCCTTGAGCGATTATTTACACTAAGTATTACATAAAGGAAACATTTAATTCCTTCCTTACATGAAAATAAAACTGGTTTTTGACCATAATCTATTAGCGTTTTTCGGGAGCGTTCTATTTACATCCTGTATATGTATAATATTTAAAAAAAAAGAGAAAGAGGTTAAAAGAAGAATTATGTTATTTAGAAAGAGGTTGAAAGCGATTTTTTCAACGAATTTTATTTTAGTTAGTATTTAGTTTATGAAAATTATTAAACTACGTTTAAAGACGATCATAGGCAATGTGTAAATGTTAGTTTATGCCAGTGGTTTTGCGTGAAATCTTTTGTTTATATCAGCCAGTGCTAATAGCTGTATATTCATTTATTATTTGAATATGATACTTTTGATAGCAAACGATATGGGCTTATCAACATCAGCTGTAATCGTTGATACGCAGAATAACAAGTGTTAATTAGTTATATGTGCTAATGAATCCTCACAAACTTTATCTTAATCACGACGATTTAGTATGATAACTAACGATGGAACACATGAGTGAAATTCATAATTTTATAAGTATCTAAAATATCCGAAAAATTACAATTTGAAAAATTCATGATATGAGAGGTTTTAGCGTTATTATTGGACAATATTAATTCCTTTTATGAAATGTCTAACACTAAACTCTAATCCTTACTAATATTATAAATTGGAAAGTGAGTTTGTTTGTTAGTTCCGCTTTCACGCCGTAACTACTGAACCGATTGCTTTGACAGACGTAAAGTTAAAACTCCGGATTAAATAATAGGGTACTTTTTATCCCGGAAAAATTGATATTCCCGAGGGAAAACAACAGTATTGGTATATATCACATAGGCTACTTTTTATTCTTTTGTGACGCGAGTGAAGCCGCGGGTAAAAGCTAGTCCAAAAATAAAACAAACATACTTGTCCGAATGGTGTCGTGAGGGTTGCAACTTCATTGCACGGCCCCACTGGCTCGTGCAGTCCAAGAGAGCGCTCCTGTTCAGGGTTAAAGAATATTGTGAAGGTCAGGTACAGTAGGTAGTGGATCGCCAGCTGCACCATCATCACGTAGTCGATGGTTGTCAACCTTGGGAAAAAATAAATTTTAGTTGATAACTACCGACTAGATATTTTAATTTTGTAAGATACAAATAATAAAACATACTTCTTGTTACATTTCTGCCTTTCGCTCAGGAGTCCAGATAGAACGATCATGGCGAAGATAGAGAACAGCAGGAAGAAGGTCACCTCTGAGTGTATCTTGAACACATCATGCAGCGGGTGGTAGATAGGAATAAACATGAGCACTCCCCCAGGCATGCCCAGCAGAGACGAGATCATTAGTGACTTCCATTCAGCCTTTTTGCTAAAAAAAATATGCAAAGGTACAATGTATTATTGTTTACGACTATGTACCTAAATATCAAGTGATTTACTAATAATTAATTATGTGAGGTTTAATTTAATGACTAATATCTTACTCAGCTGCATCCCACTGCGTTACTTTTGGTGCGAACCAAGATCTACTCGCATGGAAGAAGTAAAAGAAGCTGGCAGCAAATGTAGCGTGGAAGTAGTAAGAGTTCCAGGGCACCCAGTAGTGGCGGTCGTATATGTTAGGGTCGGTGTCATGCCACGTCCAGTGGACAAACTTAACGGCGACAATATCATAAGGAATGTCGACCAGAACTGTTACAAGACCCACTGCGAAAGGCTCACTGTACTTTGGGAGATTCAATCTGGACACCGCGTAGGCGGCGTGGTAAATAAATGCGGGATCTGAAATGTATTTAATCGAGTACAAGATTATCTTAAGACTCAATTGCAGACAAAATAAACATATTATCACTCATTGATCAATACATTATAGTTTTTATTAAAAACGGAACTTACATAAAAGTATTATATGAAGAGGTAGCCTGGCTCCCAAGAAGATGATGGGTGTCTGAGAGTGCCAGAAGTTATCATACTCTGGCAGTGCAAAATGCCAAAAGTTGTCGGTGAAGAGACCGTGCAGGATCGTACCCAGCCAGAAGTATGGCCATCTCCCGCCTTTACTGAAAGCTGCAAACATATATCTACTCAGTACCATGTAAACGCTTTCGTTGGGTGTACCTAAATTAAAGTAAATTTGTCCCAAAATTGTGCTACATGTTAGATAAAGCTGAAACCACTAATAAATAAAACCTACGTCAAATCATAAAATGTGTAAGTATCTAGTCACGACAACTAAAAAAAAACCCGTGGTCCTAACGTTGGAATATTGCAAGTAAATAAACATGTTATAAGAAACATTTAAAAAATAATAATATAGAGATTGGATTAGAACAGAAATTGGGTTTTAGAAAAACCGTGACAAAAAACTTAAACAAAAGACGTGAGGTTCTTCATCTTCCTTCGCGTCTTTCTCTGTATGAAAATGCCCAGCGGGACAATTTACCTACAGGCTGATGTTAGAGTTCTTAGGTATTTTGAACTCTAACACACCCATATTTTTAACCTTGTTGTTTTCATGATATATAAATATCAAACAACTCAAGACGTAAAAACGCATGAAAGTTATATAATTCGCCAAGATAATCCAAATAAGGAGCAAGGTCACTGATCTACCACCACCACGATCTAACATCTCGAAAAGTTTCATCATTTTTAAACCCACACAATCAAAGTAACTTGGGTTTGGTCAGTTAGTTAGGACATGGTATAATATATTACTATACACACATACGTATTTTAAGAATAGATGGTATAGATGGTTGGACCAGTTTATGAAATCGGAGGTTTTACTTTGTAAATATACCTACCTAGCTTTTACTAACAAAAATAAATTGAAATTCCATTCCACCACCACCACTCACACAATCATTATATTACAAAACGTTTCGCATTTGTTTCAGTCTCAGCGCTATCGTTCAGCTTTATTTATTAAACTGTGACGAAAAGTAATACCTTTTAGCTACAATATAATACCCGACTATGGATATTGGACCAATACTCATAACAAACTTATTGCCTAGAATAAAACGCGTTCTCAAGGCTCAAGGTATGACCATTTTCCACCTTGGAATTAAAACGTACAATTTAAATAAAAGCTTGTAAACAATAACTTACCATGTATAAGAGTGACAATTCCAGCTAATATGTAGACGGCTTGAGACAGTATATACGTGGGCTGCGCTTCCCACAGCTGTTTGGCATCATGGGTCTGCACCAGCCATTGTAGCCACTGCGGACATCAATGGTTTACAGTTATCATCACTTGCGCTATACGAATGCGACGAAAAATTAATATTTCCCTGATATCATAGTAGGTAAGTACCTACACTTAGTCCGCTGTTAGATACAAAGAATCACTTTTAACAGAGGCACCTAATTATTACGTAATATTTATATTCGCTAAGTGTTTCACTGCATAATTATGTACTTAGTTAAAAGTAGGTAGGTAAGTACGGTACTTAGGACAGGACAATTTTGTACACTTAGGTCGCATCCTATCCTCTAGGCAACCCGCGTACGGCGCGCTTCGAAGAGCCATCAGACCACCACGAATGGGGCCCAATAGGGCTGATGCCGATACGGAGCCGCGGACGACTTAACAGGATGCCGGGGCTCCGCCTCGAAGGGCAGGAGTAGGAACGGCCACCCCATTCCTAGTCCTGTTTTTATTCAGTGCCGCCTCACCTAGGCGGGAGCAGTAATTCGATGATTTCCTTCCACCCCCCCACCCCCCTCCCCCACCCCCCTTAAAAACCCCCAGGCAAAGTTTGAAAATAGCGCTTCTACAAGTTAACTCCAAACTTCTGTTTATAAAATTGTCAATATCAAGATTTCGCTCTCAATATTTATTGGCATGTTGCTGAAAGAGGAACATGCACGTCTCAATAGCAAACCCGTAGACGTTTTAATTACTATAAAAATGAGTACTCGTTACTATTGTATCGTTACATTACTCGCAGAGTAGGTAACCCAAATAATCGAATCGAGTCGTATGTGTATTGAATCGTATGGTACGCGTATAGAAATGCAAATAGAAATTGACGGAACCTTCTATATTATACGAAATGGCAACATATCAAGGTACCTGGGTGTCTAAATTATATATTGACAAAAACATATCAAGAACAAAAATCTTGTTCTTAAATAACACAACACAATAATATAATTTAATCGCTTGAATCCGATATGAGACACAATAGAAATACATTGTGTCTCGCGTGGATCCACGTATTAGACACACGAAGGGTTAAACAACAAAAATTCAATCCAAAAATAGTCTTATAGCCTATGAAAATAAGGGTTACACCCCGGAATGTGAGATACTCGGCTAAAAACTTGTCCAAAATCCTTATTTTGACCACTTAGAACTTGTCTCAAAATCTACATATCGTACGGCGTCCGCTTCTAGAGGTATAGAAATTTGATGGACAAAGATCAAAAAAATAATATTTTTCATATTAATTGCAAATATTTCATTTCCCAGGGGTTTTATGCCATTTGTCTATACACAGATATTGAAGAATCTTATATTCTTTACAACTTTTGTCTTAACAATAAATCTCGGACAAAATCGAAAAAAACTTTTGACAACCTGTACCTACCTCAAAGTTTACATATCGTAGGGTATCGGTAACTACAGAAGTCAAAGATAAAAAATTCTAAAAACTAAATATCTATATATATAAAATTCAAAGGTGACTGACTGACTGACTGACATAGTGATCTATCAACGCACAGCCCAAATCATTGGACGGTTCAGGCTGAAATTTGGCATGCAGATAGATATTATGACGTAGGCATCCGCTAAGAATAGATTTTGATTATTTTCACCCGCCAGGGGGTAAAATAGGGGGTGAAAGTTTGTATGAAACTTTGTCAATTATAAACCGATCGGGTTGAAATTCGGCTTGCCGGTAGATATTATGACGTAAGCATCTTTTAAGATAGAATTTTGATCATTTTCACCCCTGAGGGGGTAAAATAGGGGGTGAAAATTTGTATGAAACTTTGTCAATTTTAAACCGATCAGGTTGAAATTAGGCGTGCCGGTAGATATTATGGCGTAAGCATCTTCTAAGAAAGAATTTTGATCATTTTCACTCCCAAGGGGGTAAAATAGGGGGTAAAAGTTCGTATGAAACTTTGTCAGTTTTACACCGATGGGGATGAAATTCGGCATGCAGGTAGATGTTATGACGTAGGCATCACCAAGTAAGGATTTTGATCATTTCCACCTCCAATGGGGTAATATAGGGGATGAAAGTTGTCAGTTTTACACCGATCGGGTTGAAATTCGGCGTGCAGGTAGATATTATGACGTAAACGTCCGTTTAGAAAGGTTTTTGATTGAACATTTCCACCCCAAAGTGGGTAAAATAGCGGGTGAAAGTTTGTATGATACTTTACCCGTTTTAAACCGATCGGGCTGAGACTTTGCATGCATAAAGTTACTATGACATAGGTATTTCCTTAGAAAGAATTTTGATAAATTCCACCACTAATGCGGATAAAATAGGGAATGAGAGTTTGTATAAATCTTCTTAGCTATTGAATCTAGAATCATTGAATCTTTTTGGATTACATTCGGTAAAACGATGATTTTGGACCTGGGTAACGTATGATAGTTTTTATCACAGAAGTCCCACGGGAACGGGAACTATGCGTCAATGCCCCAGGACTCTCTATCTCTTAACCACTGAACTGATAGAATAGTTTTTATTACTCAAAACTTACGTGATCGGGCACTGTACTGGTAAGAACCCTGCGGGATTATTGATTTATTGAAACTACGATAAATCATTTCACAATAGGTAAATCTTACTTGGCCACTGAAACTGAATTGATTCTGATGAATTCTGTCAGAAGTCATTAATCTACGCGGACGAAGTCACGGGCAACAGCTAGTTTACAATAAATGTGTCATTTATTGTAAATATTTCGTTTCCTTTAATTTTTCTAAGTGTACAATAAAAAGTATGATAATATATAGTAAACAATCGCATAGCCAAAATTGTCGCATTGGGACAGTTATAGGTTTGTAGTTTTAATTAAAAGTTAGCAAATATAATCTATATTTACGTAATTAAATCGTAAAGTTAGTAAATATAAGTATGAATTCACCGTTTCGCTCCCGCCGGCTGTGGTCGCCATGTCGAAAATGCGTGTCCGTCGCTTCTGAGCACTGACGACACAATGATTAACACTAAAAATGATTTGGAACCATAGACTATACACTATATTGCCGACTGTCCATTTCAGTGATGAGCTGTGTCGATAATAATTTATAGATATCTACTTAATTTTTCTTATTATAGATTGAAGTAGAGTTGTAAATTCTGTTACTACTCACTAAGCGTTATACGAGCTGTCGATGATGGTCTTCACAGAAATACGTATTCTAAGGGATAGGACGTATTCTCTTCTTCTTAACACTCACTAGTTGCGTATTTATGAGTCCCATGCATGGTACATGAACAAATAACATATTAGTCTATGGTCTCATAAAATATAGGGGATGAACTTATTGCCATACACGGGGCTGGGCACATACCCTTACCCGTAGTCTCAATCGAAACTAATAGCGGGCTGTTTCTGTTCTGCTAATGATGTAATGATTCAACATATTTTGAATACTTTTGTTCATTGCATTGCATGCGGCAAAGCATATGCATATAGTAAAAATTATGTTATTGTAGGTACCCACTCGTAACATAGTTATTAAAACACCATTGCATGCGGCAAATGATATGCGTTTAGTAAAAATTGTGTTGTAGGTACTCGTAACATAGGGAACTAATCTACGTAGTTGTTAGCTACCGTAACATGTTTATCAAAACAGGATTATGCTGTTCATTAGCATGTTGTAAAGGTGAATAACCAAATCAAACCTAAACCAGAATGCTTACAGTACCTGATCGTTGCTTGCGTAGGTATGTATAATCGATATAATATTTTATCGACACCCACCATCACTCGAGCGTTATCTACAAAAGTCTTGTGTTGCTACGTGTCTACTAACTGTGCCAACGCGAGTGCCACATAGATTTGTACTTTTCGTATTTATAATCGTAAAACAGACATTTCATTCTTCGTAACACCTGTGTAAAATTATTTAACCTCTATCGTTTGTGTACGTATCTAGTACCTATATTATTACGAATTGTTCGATATTGGTACTTTTATTATTATTCAGTATTCTGCATTACCTACGTAAATATTGTAACGAGGTCCTATAGGTAACTATAAAAAACTGGACTGGTCTAACTGTTGGTCAGAAAACCTGCCAGACACGATCACCTCGCCTAATCGAAGGATCTTCCTTTTCTTAAGGAACTTTACTGTCTGTTCCCTAAATAGTCAACTAAATTTAAGGTAGGTATGCAAGAAAGACATAAAAGCTAGACTGTACTGCGCAAGGGTAAAAAAAAAAGAAATTTTACTTCTTTCTTAAGTAACAGATACTGAATAATAATATTTTTATTAGAATTTGTTATGTAGTCTAATGGGACTTAATTCACGATTCTATTAAATTCACAAAGTTCTCAAAACTTTTTTATGGCATGTGGCACTCATTAGCTCTTGCTAATACTACCTACCTTTAAGGACAAACTGGAGAAGTAATAGGAAATTGGAAGATCTTGGTCTCTATTGGTTTTCTTTTTGTAGCCAAATGAACAGCTGCAATATGGAACAGTTTCAAATTTAAATTTTACCTATTATGCGATATTATATTAAAAGGGGAAGCGGGAGGTAATGTCAGACTCTTACTGACTAAAAACCGTTCACCACCCCGGTCCTTCTCATGCACGTCGGGCCGGAACCGCGGTAATCCGTTAGGTTCTCCGCGACGACTCATTTGGTCTAGCCTACCTCTATTTTAATTACTTATACTAACTAAGTTAAATCTTCAAAAAACAAATGAGTAATAAGTATACTAGTAGGTATATTTATTGTAGTATATTATGATAATACTTTTATCACTGTATTTCAAATACTGTTTTGTATGGTCGGGCGATTTGAGGATTCTGGAAACATGGAATATAGAAGCCATAAAATAAATCCAACCACGACATCGTGTACGAACGCACGGTTGATGTGGATTACTTCTAATAGGTACTTTCTTCTCCATCAGCGTAACAACGCGCGCCAATGCTGCTGAATCTATGATATCAGCTTCATTCTGTTGGTTTACGTTGCAGCAAGTCAGCGCTAAACATAAGAATTACAAAAATCCCAGTAAATGCCAGGCAATAATTTTGGGAAGTTCCCGTACCTTTGGTAGAATCGACAGCGCAGCAGTGCCGCCGCTTCTTCTTCTATATGATGGTTCGACTATCTCGCTCAGCAGTGACGTGAAGGATCTGGGACTGCACATCGACAATAATTTGACTTGGCGTGTTCAGATCGCTGGTGTTTGTAAACGGGTGACGGGCACGCTTCGGTCTTTGTATCGCCTTAAAAATTTTCTTCCGTCCTCCACCAAGATAATGCTTGTCCGTTCCTTGGTCTTCCCTATCATTGACTATGCTGATGTTTGTTACTACGACCTGAATGCAATTCTGAATAACTGTATTCGATTCATCTTCAACCAGCGTAAATACGACCATGTTTCTGCATGGATACCGATTGCAACTAAAGTGGTTGCCCATACGTCAATGCAGGCAACAACGGGCACTAACCACTTTATACTCTCTGCTTAATTCCCCCACTTCTCCAAATTATTAGCCTCCTACTTTCAATATGTGAGCACCAACCACAATGAGTATCTCGGTTCCACAAACAATCTCCTCCTCCAAGGTCCTACACACCGAACCGACTTTCTCCACTCGTCATTTTTCATTCAGTCAGTCTTACTGTGGAATGCGCTGCCCACGGATATCAGGACGGCCTCCAGTCGAATATCCTTAAAATTTAAAGTCACTGAATATCTTCAGAAAAAACTGACACAATCAAGTCTCAATTAACACCCTCCTCAGAAACTTTATATATACAATTATATTGTAGCCGCACCGCACGACTACATACCTACCAGTTACCAGTACCACCGAATACCTTACCATATACCTTCCACAATACCTTTACCAAAGTTTTAGACTTACTTCGTTTTAGAAACAAGAAACAAATTGTCTTGAAAAAGACAGTTTACGTTTTGACTCCGTTTTTAGAAACAAGAAACCAGTTGTCTTGAAAAAGTCAGTTTACGACTCTCTCGCATAGAAACAATAACAATCACTGCGGCAACAGCGTTAATACACCGTGCCGCGAGCGATCGCTTCGAAAGAGGCGGTTTGGTTAAGCAAGCAGCCAAGCAGCGCAAGCGGAGCCGGAGCCGGAGCACTTGCATTCGTCGTATATTCTTCATTGTTCATCTGTAGGTAGTCTTCAGTCTTCACTCGACGCCGGCGCTCGGAGAAATGCGCGCGCTCGCGCCGCGCGGTCATACTTATACGGAAGAAACCGATAGTGCCGTGTGCAAAGCGGCGCCCCGCACCCCGCGCGCCCCGCGCACTCCGGCGCGCCGCTATTGGTCGAAACTATCACCTAACTATATCTGATATTGCCTAGTTGTAATTAAGTAAATAGAAATATAAGTAGCGTAGTTTGGCGAATTAAATCATTCTAGTCCCACCTCTCATCGGAGTTTCACTACTACTGGAAGAAAAGAAGAAACCTCTAGGACACTAGGCTCTCCTACCTAGCTCCTAAATTGGTGACCCCGACACTGCCAACGGATCTCTGCAAGAATCAATCGCCGCCCAGTACTGCAGAAAGTCAAGCTCGTCGTAATGTCCAACTCCAACGAAAAAACGCCGGAACTCTCCAGCGTGTCGACGTCGCTGCGCATTCCACCTATATGGCGCGACAGAATACGCCTATGGTTTGCGCAGTTCGAGGCGATTATGTCTCCGCAGAAAATCAGGGATCGGGAAATCGCCGAACTCAAAGCAGCACAACCTAGCCATCGTTGCAACCGTCAGTCGAGACGGCCTCAGAACAGATCGCGATCATCGAACCGATATCGCTCCCTGTCCAGACCGCGCGATAACATACCACGCCGCACGGAATCTTCTGGAATTTGTTATTACCACCGCAAGTTCGGGAAGGAGGCACAGCGATGCACACGTCCGTGTAATTTCCAGAACAACAATACCCGTCCGGAAAACTAAGAGCTGCGTTGGATGAGGCGGGAACCGGCGCAACAACTACGTCATACCGCCTGTTTATAACAGACAGAAACTCACGTCTGTCATTTCTAATTGATACTGGCGCAAAAGTCTCGGTCATCCCTAAACGAAAAGGCGTGAAGATAGCCCCAACTGACTTTTGTTTATACGCCGCAAACAACACGGTCATACCTACCTACGGTGAGAAGACACTACAACTGGACCTAAACCTACGCCGACCTTATAGTTGGAAATTCATCGTTGCTGAAGTCAGCAAACCAATCATTGGCGCCGACTTCCTACGCCACCACCAACTACTCGTCGACATAGCCGGTCGATGTCTTGTCGACAAAGTAACAAACCTCACCGTCAAAGCGCCAATCTCATATTCCGCCGAGCCAACTGTAAGAAGCATAGACGTCGAACAGCCGTATCATCAAATATTGAGTCGATTCCCCGATATCCTAAGACCATCATGCATGAAGACCACTCCCAAACACCGCGTGGAACATCACATTGAAACCACCGGTCCACCTGTACATAGCAAAACCCGGCCATTACCCCCACATCGATACTTGGCCGTGAAGAAAGAATTTGAAGTCATGATGCAGCCTGCAGGGATTATGCCGTCCAAGCAAAAGTCCCTGGTCCAGCCCACTACACGTCGTCCCGAAAAAGAATGGCGACATACGGGTATGCGGCGATTACCGAAGACTCAACGACGTAACTAAGCCCGACCGCTACCCTGTACCTCGCCTCAAAGACTTCACATACCTACTCCACGGCAAGAAGATTTTCACCACACTCGACCTGAATCGTGCATACCAACAATTACCCGTGTAGGTACGAACCCGACGTCGAGAAAACAGCCAAAACAACCCCGTTTGGCTTGTTCGATTTTCCCCGAATGTGTCCATCCAGGCTTAAAAAACGCGGTACAGACATTCCAACGGTTCATACATCAAGTACTCAACGGGTTAGACTTCGCATTTCCATTTATTGATGACGTAATCATCGCGTCAGAAAACAACGCACGCCACATTGAAGATCTACAAGAAGTACTACGAAGATTAAAGGACTACGGTATCACTATAAACCCGTCAAAATGCGTCTTCGGTCAAGAAAACGTCAAGTTCCTAGGATATCAAGTGTCGAGCGAAGGAATCGAACCTCCACTTGATAAGGTCAACGCTATCACTGCTTACCCCAAACCCGAAACAATAGCGGACCTACGTCGATTTCTCGGCATGGTGAACTTTTACCGTGACAGCATACGCAACGCGGCCCACATACAAGCGCCGCTAAACGCATTTCTACATAACTCCAAGAAACGCGATAAAACAAAAATCGAGTGGAACAATGAAGCACTTCAAGCGTTCGAGTTGTGTAAAGCTAGCATACAAAATGCAGCTTTACTCGCTCACCCATCCTCCTCATCAACTCAACCAATATCACTCATGTGTGACGCATCGAACAACCTGTGCTGGAGCTGTCCTACAACAACTTGTAAACAACAAGTGGGTTCCCCTCGGCTATTTCTCGAAGAAATTCTCAGAAACACAACAACGTTATAGTACCTTCGATCGAGAATTATTATCAATATATATGGCTATCAAACATTTTAGAAAAATGTTCGAAGGAAGAGAACTCATTGTTTACACCGATCACAAGCCACTTACCTACGCAATACGCAAGCCGCCGTCGGACAACGACACACAACGACGCACTCGTCAGCTGTTGTTTATAAGCGAGTTCACGACCGACCTACGTCACGTGACCGGAGCGAACAACGTAGTCGCCGACGCACTGTCACGCGTTGAAACGATCGACTTACCATCGCCGATAGACTACGATCAACTATCGCAAGCACAAGAAAAGGACAGCAATATTCTCAAACTATCTAAACAAACAAATATTCAACTCAAGAAAATCGCCATACCTACTTCAAACAAGCTGATTTACTGCGAAGTATCGACGCCTCACATCCGCCCATACCTACCTACCAGTTGACTTTCGTCGCATCGCATTCAACGCCGTGCACAATACAAGTCATCCTGGTATTCGAACTACACGCAAACTAATGCAGCAACGATACTTCTGGCCGTCTATGAACACCGAGATTGGCGAGTGGGCAAAGTCATGCATTGAGTGTCAACAATCAAAGGTATATCGACATACGCACAGTGACGTCACATCATTCCCACCGAGCGAGCGTTTCGAACACGTACACATTGACATCGTCGGACCTCTGCCTACATCTTCGAGCGGACATCGATACCTACTCACTATGATCGACCGCTGCACCCGCTGGGCAGAAGCCGTCCCTCTGCGAGAGGTATCAGCCGAAGTCGTCGCAAGAAAACTGTATGAAGCATGGATATCACTCTTTGGTTGTCCTATCAAAATCACGACTGATCAAGGACGACAGTTCGAGAGCAGCTTATTTAAAAATCTCGCTCAGCTACTGGGAATAGAAAGAACTCGTACTACTGCCTACCACCCGCAGAGTAACGGGATCGTAGAACGCTGGCATCGTACATTGAAAGCCGCACTCATGACTCGACTCGCCGACAACAACAAATGGTTGATCGAGTTACCTACCGTGCTACTGGGACTACGAGCCGCTACGCGCACCGACACTAACACTAGTGCCGCTCAACTTACCTACGGACAAGAACTACGGCTGCCCGGCGATTTCATATCGCCATCGCCTACCTACACGAAGATGGATAACGACTATGTGGCGGACTTGCATCGTGTTATCACAAGCTTAACGCCCGCTTATCAGTCGCACACTAATCGACTGAATATCTTCGTGCACAAAGACCTCCAAACATGCAGCCACGTATTTGTACGTGACGACGCAGTTCGCAAACCGCTGCAACGTCCGTACAAGGGTCCGTACCTAGTCACCAGCAGAAGCAACAAGTACTTCACAAACACCTAGAGGTACTACCAACGTGTCTATTGAGCGTCTGAAGCCTGCCTACGTCATTAATTACGATAACTCAGACAACTGTGCAACGCCACCAGAGGCTATCCAGGATCAACCCAGTCAACCTCCGTCGAGCATCAGCGATGTACGAAGAACGCGAACAGGAAGAATCGTCAAGACCCCAGTACGCTTCGCTCGGGGGGGAGTACTGTAGCCGCACCGCACGACTACATACCTACCAGTTACCAGTACCACCGAATACCTTACCATATACCTTCCACAATACCTTTACCAAAGTTTTAGACTTACTTCGTTTTAGAAACAAGAAACAAATTGTCTTGAAAAAGACAGTTTACGTTTTGACTCCGTTTTTAGAAACAAGAAACCAATTACATTCTTGAGCACTTGCATTCGTCGTATATTCTTCATTGTTCATCTGTAGGTAGTCTTCAGTCTTCACTCGACGCCGCGCTTAGGACCACTCGTAGTTCAGCACGCTAAGGCTGTTGACTACTTAACCGGACAAACCCTGCGGTGGCCACTAACAAGAGCTAAGGCCCCCAGCTTAAGGCCCCCAGCCAGGGCAACTAAGCTAAAATTTAAAACTAAATGACCGCATCGCTGAGGGCACCCCCTGTGGGGTACGAACCTCGGCTCAGCGGGGCCATTTCGGGGGGGCAGCAAGTCGGGACAGGCTGGGTCTGATTATTTACGGGGCTATTTAGCGTTACTATTTGCTCAGCTTCGCGGGCTGGCTCCATATGCAAGGGACGGGGGGGATCGTTACCAGGACGTCGCGACGGGCCTCGGCGGCGGGGCCGGAACGTGGAACGCGGTCTGTATTTGTGTTTCCTCAGAGTGCTAGTTTCCCTACGGCTTTCCTGTAGGATTGTGGTGGGATCGTCGGGTTGGACTAAGGCGTGCCGGGGTCGTCTGATGCGGGATATTTGAGAAGGGGTGTACCGGGCGGCCGCTACAATGAGGGGGTTTGAGTGCTTCTCCGCAGATTCAAAATAGCGCTTGGTCAAGCGTTTCATGAACTGCTTCAAAGTCGGAATTTTGAGATCGAGATGGAGTCGATCGTTCCTCAGGCACCACGGGGCAGACGTGGCCGTGTCGAACGCTTTCGCTATGTCAAAGAAAAGGGCCCCCGTCATCATGCCGCGTTGAAAGCGTTCACTGACAAACTCGACGATGCGGTGGGCCTGGTGTACGCTAGAGTGATGGGCTCGAAAGCCAAACTGCTGTATGGGAATGAGGCTCTTTGCTTTGGCGTAATCCTTGAGACGCTTATAAATAAGTCGCTCGTAGATCTTACCGAAAGCACTGAGTAGGCTGATCGGGCGGTAACTGCTCGGGGAGGACCTAGGCTTACCGGGCTTGGGGATGCCAATCACGATAGCCTCTTTCCACGTCTGAGGGAACATGTTATGGGCCAGGGCGCCATTGAAGATGGCAGTCAGGAGGACTATTAACTGGGCAGGAAGGAGTTTGAAGACCCTATTGGTCATGCCGTCTCTGCCCGGGGCTTTTCTGTGATGGAGGCCTTTGATCACGTCCGCTACTTCGTCGGGAGTGACGGGGGGCAGCGGGGCGTCAGGGTCCTCAGAAGGGGGTAGGGCAGTTCTGCGTTCGACCTCGGCGTCCACTCTAGCGAGATGGGCCGGGTCAACTGGTAGGGTGCTGGGGGAGCATTGGAGTTCCAGGCTGACGGCCAGGCATTCGGCTTTTTCTTCGTCGTCGAAGGCGAAGGTTTTGTCGGGGCGAACAAGAGGGGGAACTGAGGTAACCTCAGGGGAGCGCAACTTCCTCTGGAGGTTCCAGAAGGCCTGATGGGTTGGTTCGATCTCACTTAGTAGCTTTTCCCAGCGTTTTTCACGCAGCTCATTGATGCTGTTGCTTACCTTGCGCTGTAAGTAACGCATGTGAGTTTTGTTATTGGCGCAAGGGAAAGCCCTATAGGCACGAACGGCCGCGTTCTTCTCAGACAACAGGGCACGCAACTCGTCTGGGAGCCTCCAACGGTGATCGCTCACCGCCGGAACCTCCCTCGAACTCTCGTTCAGGACGGACTGCACGTGCTCTGTGAGTGAGTCGATAGCGGCCGCCGTGTCTGCGGCGGACTGGATGTTATCGGGGATCCTGTCCAGGTGAGGCGAATTGGTAGATTTTAGCAGTTCGCTTACTTTCCCCCAGTTTGTTATCACCCGGGTAGGAGGCGGTTGATCTGGGTCCACTGGGCCGGTTCTGAGGGTTAATCCCAGGATGACCGGTCTGTGGTCAGAGTCGAGCTCGTCCATCGCCTCCACAGAGTGCAAACGCAAGTTTACGTTTCTGAGAAGGGCGATGTCGAGGACGTCCGGCCTATGGGTGGGATCGAACGGGTAGTGGGTGGGATACATCGGGGCGATAACATCAAAACAGAGGGTCGAGCAAAGGTCGTACACCACCTTACCACGAGGGTTAGTGATGTTGCTGTTCCACGCGGGGTGTTTGGCGTTGAGGTCACCCGCCACGATGACGGAATCGCTCAAGCCGAAGATGGAGTTGAGATCGTCTCTGATCGCGTTGTTAACCTCATGTGCCACCGAGGCGGAGGCAGGGGCGGGTGGAAGGTACGCGGAAGCTATGGTGATCGTGTTATGTCCCGTCATGCCTAGCCGACAGACCGACACCTCCAAATGCTTGAGAGGGGGGGATCCATAGGAATGCAATGCAGGGAGCCTTTGTAGTATATGAGGGTTCCTCCTTTGTGACAACGTGACCTGTCATTGCGGACTAACCTGTAGTTCGCAATTTTCGGGTCTCGGACATGGGGTTTGAGGAATGATTCTTGGATCAAGAAGATGTCTATTCGATGGACACGGAGGAATGTGGCGACTTCGTCGCGTTGGTTGCTAAGACCGTTGGCGTTGAAGAACCCTAACCTAAGGGCAGTCGGCTTTAGCCTTCTTACCGTGTTCCTATCCATAATTAATTATGGGTTTGGAGGGACCTAATGGCGGCGTGAACGTCAGGGTACTTTTCATACACCTGCCGGATGGCTTGGAGGTTGCCTCTGCAGGCCTTCAATTCGGTGGCTAGTTGGATAGCCCGGGGGGTATAGAACGCACAGAAGGTGCTAGAGATGATTTCAAAGGGATCGAAGTCGATCCCTTGGGCAGGGGTGACCGGGGCGCGTTGTGCGGGGGGTAGCGGGGCCGGTGGCTGGGATGGTGTGGCCTGAGGGGCTTGCGGGGGGGGGGGCATGGGACGGTCCATGAGCCCGGGGAGGCTGAGGGGCCTGGGTGGGGGGAGGGATGGGGCGGTCCATCAATCCGGGGATGGCCGGTTGTTGGACCATCCTCAGCGCCGGGAAATGACGCTGAGTATTGAGCATGCTCCAGGGACTTGGGCGCTGGGGGGCGAGGGGGGTTTGGGGGCATTCCCTTACTTGGCGGGCGATGGCTCGCTTCACCAGCTTGGGCGCCGACGACTTGGGAGCTTTGGAGCATCCCCGGTAATTTGCAGGGTGGCCGGATTGGCCGCACAGCACACAGCTGGGTGGCTCTGTGCAAAGGGAGCGGTCTTTGGGGCGGGGACAGTCCGCCGTTGGATGGTCGCCTAGGCACTTGACGCACCTAGGCTTGCCATGGCAATTTTTTGCCGCATGGCCATATAGTTGGCATCTGTGGCATTGCGCCAAATTGCCATTTTTGTGGGGTCTTTCCACCTTGAGGCCGGAGAGCCCGCAAATCTTGGTGATTGAAAACACCGGGTGATATCCATCAGTGGGAGCGCACGAAGCGACCACCATATTATATTTGGTCCCATCTTTTTTGTGCATTCTGTGCACGTGAATGACTGGGACTCCTTGGTCCCGAAGATCTTCGGAAATCTCCTGTTCGGAGATTTCCGTTGGGATGTTCTTGAAGACCACCCGGACGGGGCGGTCTTCCTTGAGAGTGTACGAGTGGTAAGGGACGTTTCTCCCTATCAGAAGGGCGCTTAAAGCCCTGAAGTCTTCCACGGTTGGGACCACTATTTTGATGCCCTGCTCTACGGCGCGGGCGTGGGTATATGCGATGCGTTTTTCAGCGCATGCCTTCGATACGTCAGTCCACATCCCTTTATCGTGGATGAAGATTGGCGGGGGGAGAGATAGTTTGTGCACTGGGGCGCTCGAAGAGTCCTGTGAGGTGGAGGGGGGTCTGGGGGCCTGAAAGGCGGGGGGGGCTTGAGAGGGTTGGGGGGTGAGAGGGCTTGGGAGGCCTGGGTGGCCATAGTGGATGGGGGGGTCGGGGGCGACTGGCACACTGCCATAGGGCTGGCGGGTCTGGGTGCAGGTGGGGCTGTGGCTTTCTTGGCCTTGGTGAGGAGACCCGGAAGTAGGCCGAAGCCTGAAGTCCCGTTTCTTAGGCGGGGGGTTGGTGGTGGAGGGGGGAGGGCATTGGGGCTTGGGGGATAAACCCAAGTCTCCCAATAACGCCTGGAGGCGTGAGAAGAAGGTTTCTTGAAGGTCTGACCTGGAAGCCAGACTCTCCAAGATACCTTCTAGTATTTCCTTCGACATCTTATAAGGGCTAAACCTACGGCTGCGCGCGCTCGCGCCGCGCGGTCATACTTATACGGAAGGAACCGATAGTGCCGTGTGCAAAGCGGCGCCCCGCACCCCGCGCGCCCCGCGCAGTCCGGCGCGCCGCTATTGGTCGAAACTATCACCTAACTATATCTGATATTGCCTAGTTGTAAATATGTAAATAGAAATATAAGTAGCGTAGTTTGGCGAATTAAATCATTCTAGTCCACACCTCTCATCGGAGTTTCACTACTACTGGAAGAAAAGAAGAAACCTCCTCTAGGACACTAGGCTCTCCTACCTAGCTCCTAAAATATAAATTATATCAACCCATTATGTATTTATATATATTTATAATTATTTACATATTATATTTATATGTTTCATATTAGTATGTAGTATCGGTATGTAGTTTTATTTCAATAGATGCAAACTTCTTTTAAAACCTACTGTAACACTTCTCTGCATCACCCTGTGGTTGGCTGGTAGATAATGCCATTCGGCATTAAGTCCGCCATTGTATACATTTGTACAAAAAGTGTTAAATAAATAAATTAATAAAAATATATAATAGCTCAACGATAAAATACAACTGATTACAATCCGCTACGTTGATTTCGATTGTAAAAACACTGTTGCCATTTTAGCGACATTATAAATAACTTGGATAAATGAGACGTAAAATATTGTGGTATAAAACTATAGAAGTTTGTGTATGCGGTCTAATAGGACTGATTATAGTGAACGAATTACTTTGATGGAAACGGAAATATATCGGTTGAATTTATTTTACATAGCCGATCATTGTAAACCTTATTTATACAGGGATAACATTCATACTTGTTAAATAATGTGAACACAAAGAAACTAGTAGATATAATATAGTAACCGTTATTCATGTTATCGCAATTTGTTTTTTGGTCCACTACTAGAAATATTGAAGGTCTAGAGGAGACGGCGTAGTTAAGTAGGTAATCATCCATGCAATCAATGCATCTTTGCCAACGAAGAGGTTCATTGATGACTTTCTCAAGGAAATCAGCTGGCCATGAAAAAGATTGAAATGCTAAGAAAATGTAACACTAACACATAAAGATGTGACTACCTTTGGAAAAAAGTTCCAGTACTGCAGAACGGCAATTTCATAGATGTGTCGATGTGTGGGGCGCAGTAATTAGTGTCACCGAGTGTACGTGTTGTATCGTTAATCGGAATATTTAAAACTCGATTAGCCTTCTCAACATAGGAAGCTGGGCGAAAGACACTCTGGCAGTTTCTTATGTCATAGCCAGTATACTACCTCTATATAGTAGTCTTTGGTCATAGGGTTGCAGTTTTTTTTATGCCAAACGAGCATATAGAATGTGTAATTTATTCTGACGATAAGTAATCGGTGCCACCTATGCAAACTCGAGGTAGAAGAAATTACAAGTTGGTCTTTTAGGGCTTGGCAATTTAGGGTTTGGGAATTTGGATTGGGAAACTAGCTCAGTCAAACCAAGAAGATCCAGTTAAACCCTTGACAAATGTGTGACAGACACCACAAACCCAACCATTATAATTCTAAGTACCTAATAATAAGTAATAATCGTGGAATTTTCATGTGACGGTATAGTCTAACGCAGTCGTCGATGGTACCTATAGGTAAATATGACGGCACAATTGAACTATATGCATGGCTATGATAATACGACTAGAAGTTGAAACAACGCTGCTATGGAATTCTAATTGGACCACTAGTGGCCATTTTTACCAACCACCCCTAAACCATATCTTAAGAGTTTCTTAGCTTGATTAAAAATAAGAAGTTTTTATTTTGATGAGTTTCGTATGGTAGGTACCTACTCTCGGATCGGGAATTCAGTTTTTCGAATCGGGTAAAGCTATTGACGTTTACACTTATGACAAGACCGATTGTAATATTTTCAAAGTTCCCAAACTGTTTGTTCCCCTATATCGTGCGTTTATAAACATAAAATTTCTTAAAGGTACACATAATATCCAGACAAAGAACAACGATTTGTGGGGCACACAAAACGTACCTGAGTCTTCCTAGTTCTATGCGAGAATCAAACCCGTGACATGATGCGTAGCAGTTCGTTACCCCGGCCACTGCCACAATGGTGCTGATACTGAACCATGCAGTTTACTTCAGTAGGTACCTATTGTTATGGAACAAAAAGACAAAAAAAAAATTTTTTGCGGCCGGCCGGCGTCTATTCTATCTATTTTAATCAAAATAATAATTTAATGCATCCTTTAAACGTCTACTCTAAAAACAGAGTACAGATTTTTTGCCACGCGTAAGTCGAAGAACCTATTATTTTGTATTTTTTTTTGTATCTGTGTGCGTGCCTACCACTGATATGATAAGAGATAAATCTATGGTGCCTACTGTCAAATAAACGTAGACAGAGAATATAGGTAGACAAGTCCTCAGCGTATGCAGTATGAGATAGCGATAGTTTGACATAAGTACGTTGCTACAGCTATGTGTAATTAATATTGCCATACTTAAATTTTTACCCCATCGTGTGGGTAATCTAGTACTTTATTCGTTACGTACGAGTCATTCAATTAATAAAATAGTCATTACACTTTCAAGGGGCGCGGCGGGTTATTTATAACATTTTGATGTTTTTTTTTTAAATGGGTTAAAATCATCAAATGGCTTCTCTCGCCCTTGGGTGGAGCGAGAGGGAGTGTCAGACTCTTACTGACTAAAAAATCCCACTCCGTTCCTTCTTGCTCTGTGGTACCGGGGTCAGAACATGCCCTTTCAGATTCGCCCCCAGTCCCCAGTAGGCTTCGGCCCTTTGGGCCCGTACTAATTGCTGACAAACTCTATGAGACGCGCGGGAACAGTGCATGCCATAGACGACTTGGGCTTGGTCCGGATCACTATCAGACGGTCAGGCGGCGAGCTACCCATTGCTCTCTACCCGCAAGCTCGCGCTATGGAGGTCGGAAATCGGGATCGGGATCCCCGGCGACGGTCGCGTCTGAGACGCAAACGCCGTTATCTCAAGCGCTTGACTTCTTCCTTTGCTAGCATTACTGCTTCGCAGAAGGACGCGACCGCCTGCCACCCCTCCTCAGGCCCAGGGCCCGGCGCGAGAGATCACCGCCGCCGATCGCACCCACGAGGACACGACGATGTTCGTCCCAAGCGGGACACACCTCCACGGTGTGCTCCACCGTGTCCTTTGGGTGGTCAGCGCAGTACCGATACCCGGACGTCACCTCCGCCTTCACCCGCAGCAGGTACCTCCCGAACTTGCCGTGTCCGGTGAGAACCTGAGTCATGCGGAAGGTAAGGACGCCGTAAGGTCTTTCCAATCACGCCTCAAAGAGGGGAACGTTTTGATATATACTTGATAGGAAATAAAACATCAGTTTCATGCATTTTTGTATGAAACAGGTAATTTTTATTTTCACATTTCAGGTTACTCTCATAGCAAAACTTTATAATCAAGTGCTGTAAGATTATTAGTTAACAGTACTGTGGAAAATAAAACAACACTCGAGCGAATACTGAATGCGGCCAGGGTGAAGATGAAACGTGAAAACAAATGAGTTGTAATTGTAATTTTATTATATTTAAGCTCAATAGTATAGTTAGACAAATCATAATTAACACATTTATATACGCGCTTTGTCACAGGCCCTGAAAGAATTCAGTTCGCGCGCGTATTATAGATGTGGCATAATTTTAGAAGCAAATAAAAATAATTGTGTATAAATTATAGTTTAATCAAAACTTTGAATAACAAAATACATAATAAAATAGAAATACAGAAGATATACATAATACAATAATTCTTAAGCCTTGTTTAGGGAGGCGTCAAGCGTTTTTCCGTTTATGGATCCACCGTTATATGATTACTGACCTTTAAATAAAACTAATTTATTATAAAAATTTCTGACCTTATCAGTTTTTTCTGAAAGCTTTTTAGTTGCATAATGAATACGAACTTTGAAATATTTCAAACTAATAGCCTTAATTAAGAGCGAATAGTGACAGTCAAGGAAAGTTTGGCTGTTAAAATGTGATATTTTAAAAAATAATGTTAAGCCCAAACAACGTCTAAGACTTTCTTGCATGAGCACAATAAGAACATTTTTTTTATTTAGACCTCAATTTTTACGAAATATTATCTCACAAATTTCACAAATTTTTACAACATCTTTTGAGGGGTAACATAATCCACCTTTGTCTTTTTGTAACTGTAGACTAGCATATTTAGTATCTGATATAATAGCAGACACACATTCCTCGCACGAAAGCTCTTTTTTCAGTTTGCTTACGACAAATCCAGCAATATATACTATAACATGTTTAGAAAATTCCGTCAATAGACTTGGATCAGTTAAGTAATCGTGATCCTTCATTAAAACTTCATCAAAATATTCTGAATTACTACTTTCGGCGACATTATCAATCATTATATTTTTTTCTGACGTTTTGTTAATTGCTATTTCTGGTTTGGTCAATGTTAAAATATTTATATGTTGTAACGGTATACAATTTCCTGACGTAATGTGTTTCATTTCCCCATGAACTACCATTCTTTTAAATGCCGACTTTAATTGTCTAGCAGAAGGGTTGTTGTTAAACCCTCCTTTGGCTCTAATGGCACTAAAAAAATACTACAAGTGATCTTGACTTAGTTTGTAAGTGCTTAAAAACTGAAGGTTATTATTTATCACTTGAGTTTCGTACAAATTAATTACACTTTTAATACAAATTAGAAAGCCTAAAAATCCGGTAGACAGAAATATAATGTCTTCAAATAGAAATTTGAAGACATTATATTTCTGTCTCCTAATTTTAAATTGTTCAAATATAAAATCATTTCATCTAAAAATGGTTTGATGTGCGAAAAATTATTGACAGATAGTGGTTTTTTGTATGAATATGCTTTCAGATTCCTTGAATTCATTACGTCAAATAGATTATTAATTTTTTGAATAAAATCAACAGTACCAGCAGAGTTCTTAAATTCGTCAATATTGAGTTCTATATTACAAAATTGAATAGCATTTAAATCCTATGCAATCTTTGCCATCAAAATCTAAACCTTTTCTAATTCCCATTTCATCAAAACTTAGGGCGCATATTGTTTTGTGTGACGTGTTTTTTTTGTATTTATTTTATGTAAAAATTTGACAGCTTTTATAGATTCTGTGGAAAAACCAGGATTTCCATCGATGCATTGGTACCATCGCGATAGTGTTCGCGGATGAGGTAAGCAAGTGTTAAATTGTTTCCTAACAAAGTTGTAAGCTTTGGGACTGGTGTAGTGGAGACTTAAGGCAAATTTCCGCAGTTCAGGCGAGTATTTCCGTTCAGCTATATTTTTACACAAAAACCTTTTTAAGAAATCTCGATTGGTTGCATCGATCGAAGACAGCAGGTCAGCAGCTTCCTGGTTGATTAATGAACGAGTTTTTAATTCCTCAGTTATAGTAGATTGTTCAGCAGTTTTCTTTTGCAAACGCCAGGTCTTAGATCTTAAAGCTGCTAATTTCTTCCTTCTATTATCACTTAATATTGTCTTCTTTTTCAATTTGCTAATTAACTTCTTTTTACGAGGAGTCATCTCAAGTTCCGGCGCTGCCACTATAGGTAATATTTCTTGCGTCTGAAATATAACAAAAAATATGTCTGACAACAAATACTTATTTACAACTACCTTAAATATTAAATATGATAAAATATCTCTACATCTTTAACGATTTAAATCACATGGTAACGTAATGTTTAAGTAGATAAACGGCTACACATACACAGCTAAAACAGCAGGAATTGCGCAGTATAAGATTTACAAGATTTAGTTTCCATAATAAAGACTGAACAAGAATAAACTCACCATAGTACTTTCTATTTCTACTTCCATAGCAACTTCTAATGGTAAAGATAGGTGAAGCTGAAAAATATGATTATAGTTTTAAATTTGTAATATTTATCACCCAAATAAATAAGTACCTATACATAAAATACTGAATATACGACTTTTAGATTTAAGAAAAAACATTTAAATAAGTAAGTACCAAATAATCCTTTGCTTGCACATCAACCCCCAAAGTATCACATTTAGAGGTACTCGGTTGATCTAAAGCCGGTTGCTCCTGAAATTTGTAACAAAAAGGACACGAATGTCCGATTAACTGCTAAAATAATCAATAATTAATGTTTTTTCAAATAAGTTAGTTTTACAGTATCTGCTTTACGTTGTTTGGTAGCTTAATACTCTATCTATACATATAAATAAAATTGGAGCGTCTTTTTGTAATATTGAAATAACTGAACTAATATTGAATAAACTTTTTACTACCTGCACATGAATATATATACGGTAAATAAACCAAGATATCATTTTTTACAATTTTTGTCTGCTTGTCCGGGCTAATCTCTGAAATAGCTGGACCGATTTTGACGGGACTTTTTTGTTGGCTGATAGCTGATTAATAAGGAGTAACATAGGCCACTTTCATTTTAGAAAATATAAATTAAAAATCCTGTAGTCCACGCTAACAAGGTCGCGGGCACAGCTAGTTAGGTTTATGTATATTCCATTTAAATTAATTCCATGTAGCTCAACTTTCCATTATACATTTGTTAGACTATAATTAATACATAAAGTTCATAATTCATTAAATTACTACTAATATATATTCCATGTAATAATATTAAAAAAGTCATCAGTAATAACAACAAATAATGTTTAAAATATTATTTCTGTGTCACAAGAAATAAAGTCACAACAAATGTTTAAGTATCAAAGTTAATTAGGTATACGTGTAAATCAAATTGTGGTGTATAATAAATTAACTTTACCTGAATGAAAAGAGTCGGTATCGAATGTGGATTTAAGTGAGTACTATTTAATTTCTGTCGAATGCAACTAGCTTCAAAATGTCGGGAGCAGATTCGGGAGTGACGACTTGGATGCCAGTTAATTCGACCCGTGCACTCAGTCCACTTTTTTCTTAAAATTGGTTCATTCGGAAATCTAAAAGAAAAGTAAAAATTAAATGTGAGGTAAAAATAATTAAGTGCTGGTATCCCTGTCAAGGTATTATCCGACTATTAACAAATGACACGTAGTAACATAGATAACAAACTAACATAAAATGTCTCCCACTTTGGTCGGTTAGTACAAAAATCAAGTTAGGAATTTATTGTATTTTTAGATGAAATTATCAATAAATTTCGCTTAATATTGACACAAAACTGTCTTGAGTACAATATTTCTTTGATTTATTGGCTGTAATAGGTAAAAAATGCTACTTACCGATGAAAGGTTATGTTTGGTTGATTTCGTTCACTACGACTTTTACAGCCATTTATACAGCAATTCACCATCACTAGACACTAAATATTACCTTCTAAAATATCAATAAAGTCACAAATTACACAAAGTATGCGTTTCACAGTTTTTAACAACGAAAATATCTTGACACCACAGTTTGTTTGCCATCAATGACCAGTGATGCCAAACAACAAAAACCGATACGCAAATAGAGACAAAAAATTTATGCTATGTCCTGCTCACACATACACATTTTGCTAATCTGTCATCTCACCCTTGCAATTATTATTATTCAAAGAGCATGTCTACCTATATTCTCTGTCTACGCAAATAAATGATTTTCTTCTTCTTCTTTCTTCTTCATTATTCATCTATGCGAAGAACATTCCTTCAGTCAGATGTTCATCATGACAATGACATTTGGCGGTATATCACTAATGTCAATATTATCCCTTAGTTTTGCTTCAAGTCAAGCAAGCTGAGACTAAAATTAAGTTTTCATTATTCTGCTTATTGAGCAAGTACTAAAAATGATCACTATGGTTAGAAACATGGTTATGCGTACGCATCAATTAATAAATAATTATCACAGCTTAAATATTTCTGTAAAGGTTAGGACGATGATACGATTTAACAGTACAGTGGCCAATGCTCTTCGGGCTCAGCAGAGAGTTAGGCCTAAAAAAGAACACGGCCAGGTTTTCAAATGGATATTATTGGTATGTAGTTACTTACAAGTATTATGAGAACTGTGTATTTTGAACATATACCTACTTTAATTTAAAATTGTTGTTTTTACCAATACAAGTATTTGATTGCACTTTTTATTTATTAGTCTGATGCTTACCAATTTTTATTAATTATCGTTTATAATAATAAAACTGAGGAGCAGGTAATTCAGACATACTACATGAACCATTCACTTTCAAAGATTGAAACAAACCATTCTGTGATTAATGATTTCAAATTTTACACTTTGTATAGATTCTATTTTCTTGGGACTGAGTAACAACACATTACGATATGTGACAGAAGTAGGATATCATAGGATACTAGCTGTGCTATTTGATTTTAGATGCTTCCAGTCGGCTCATTTGGTTTAGGTTGCTGGCAAGTGTACCGACTTCAATGGAAACTTGGGCTCATTGAAATGATGCAATCTAAAACCAATGCAACACCTGTACCCATGCCCAGCGAGTTAGTATCATGTTTTATGTATTGTCTATCATGAAATTGTATTTTGATATTTATTTGCATATAGGATTAGAAGTCAATTTTAATACTTTAAGGAGACACTGGTCACATCAATTCTGCCCCATTGCCTACATTTGAGAGTTGCCATTTTTAAGTTATTTAACATTCCTTAAGCAATATTGTTTCGTTATAAAAGATTTAGCTAAAGTTTTACATTACAGTAACAACAAAATAAATTACAGTACTACCAAAGTATACATTTTGTTATAAATAGTTGATGTAGGTATAGTTTGCTAATAATTTTTAGTGACCATAAATAAATTATGAATAACTTTTTTGAGAGGTTTCCATTAGTGATTTCTAGCTAGGTATGCATTGCTTATTTATAACTAACATTATCTTTTAACATAAATTATTGCAAAAAATAGAAAAGACTTGTTGCTCACTATTTGCTATAGCAACAACTTGACAACTTGAACTTGTGCTTTATTGTGGCCTTAAAGGCCTCATGTATGTCTCCTGTTGCTCAGGTTAATTTTAATTTGGAAACTTTATGTTACAGCTATTCCAAGCTGGACAATATGGAATACATGCCTGTAAAAGTCAAAGGTCAATTTCTTCATGATAAAGAAATTCTTATTGGACCAAGAGCACTGATTGAGCCAGATTCACCTTTCCCAAGAACAGGATCCTTAGTGTCGGACCCCAAACGGAATCAAGGATGGTTGGTAATAACTCCGTTCAAGATGACTGAAACAGGGTAAGATTTTTTACTCAAAACCCAAACAGCAACATCTTATCTAAATATCATAATATTTTTTGAACAATGTTCAGATGCACTTTCACGCTGAATGTAAGGAACCCTGTGGAGGTCACATTAATATACAATTTATTTACTAATGGAAGGTGTTCTGTACCTATGGCTTTCGAAGTCTTTAAATAATTACTGTTTAGAGACGTATCTACTACTACTATTATATAAAGCGGAAGAGTTTGTTTTTTTTGTTTGTTTGAACGCGCTAATCTCCGTAACTACAAGTCTGATTTGAATAATTCTTTTTGTGTTGGATAGCGCATTTATTGAGGATGGCGACGCTACGCTGAGCAGAGCGTGTAAAACCGCGCGGAAGTAGCTAGTATTAAATATAAGTTTTAAATGTTGTCCTCAGAGAGATAATACTAATCAACCGCGGCTGGGTTCACCAAAATCTACGAGCTAAAGAAAAACGAGAACCATCTATGGTGAAGGGAGATGTTGAGATAGTTGGCATCGTGCGATTAACAGAAAAACGGGCACCATTTATGCCAAAGAATAATCCAGAAAAGGGCTCATGGTTTTGTAGGTAAGATTCACATTTTCGTCCCAAATCATTTGGGTATTAGTATTGGAATTTTTCATCAATGTCAGCTACATTCTTCTTTGACACACAACACTGGATGTCAGTATATCCTTCCTGTCATTTGCCATATCCTCAACTATTCCTTATCTAGCTGCATTTTTCCTTCTGCATGGAAGGACGCACAAATCACTCCTCTTCCCAAAAAACCAAACCCAGACTCCTTTTCCGATTACCGTCCTATTTCCATTTTACCCTTCCTCTCTAAAGTCCTGGAACGCCTCATCTGTAACCAACTAAGTGCTTTCCTCACCAAACACAGTCTCCTCAATCCTTACCAATCAGGGTTCCGTCCGGGGCATAGTACCACTACAGCACTTGTCAACATCACAGACGACATACGATCGGGTATCGAAAATGGCAATCTAACTCTGCTTACCTTGCTAGATTTTAGCAATGCATTCAACACCGTTGATTTCGATATCTTACTTGGAATACTGGGCTCTCTTAACATATCGCCGGCTGTGATTGATTTCTTTCGTAGTTACCTGTCTGGCCGCCGGCAGCGTATTGCCATTGAAGGTTCATACTCCTCCTGGTCTGATACGGCTGCTGGCGTACCGCAGGGGGGCGTTCTTTCTCCTCTACTCTTTGCTATTTTTATAAATTCTATCTCTGATGAACTTCTTTCTTCCTACCACTTGTATGCTGACGATCTGCAAATTTACTCTCAGGCACCTCCTGGTGAATTCTCCGAGGCGGTCAAAATGGTGAATACCGATTTAGCTCGAATCTCAGAATGGAGCGCAGTTTACGGTTTAAAGTTTAACCCTGCGAAGACCCAGGTCATTGTAGTCGGTAGCCCTCGGTTACGTTGCAAAATTACATGGTCGCAGATTCCACCTATTATTTTTAACGGTACCATAATACCATACAGCGACTCAGTGAAAGATCTAGGCATTACCATAGATCGAGACTTTTCTTGGGGACCGCAACTGGGGCAGGTCAGCCGGAAAATGTTTGCGTCAGCCAAGTCTTTACGTAGACTTCGAAACTTTCTACCAACTGCTACCAAAATTGCGCTTGCTCAATCACTTCTCCTTCCCATCCTTGATTATGCCGACGTCAGCTATCCAGATCTTACTGAAATGCAGTTAGATAAACTTGAACGACTTCAAAATTTCTGTATAAGGTTTATATTTGGCTTACGAAAATATGACCACGTTTCCGAATACCGAGCTAAACTCAAGTGGCTGCCGATCCGCCTTCGCCGGAATACTCATATCCTATCCCTTCTCTACAATATACTGTTTAATCCTACTACCCCCTATTACCTCAAAGAACGTTTCAAGTTCTACCATGACTCACATTTTAGACCAGTACGGTCATCGGGAGATCTGAGACTTGAGATGCCCCAGCATGAGAGCAAATCCTACGATAAATCGTTTACAGTTCGAGCTATTCGACTGTGGAATGCACTTCCCCCTTCCATAAAACAAGCAAAGTCACTGGTCACGTTCAAGGCACGCGTGAGGGAGCATTATCTCTCCACACTGTAGTTCATTGCTGTTTCTTCACCTAGTGTCACCTATCTGTCATTGTATCTTGTTGAAAATGTACTTATGTATGTATTAGTATATGTATATATGTATGAATGTATGTATGTATGTATGTATGTATGTATGTGTGTGTGTGTATGTATGTGTGTGTGTGTATGTATATAATTCTATATTAGAAGTAAATAAATTAGTTTTTTTAATGTTTGCACTTTTACATTATATAAATAAGCACCTCAGTACGCCAAGCTATAACTACCTCATTTAATATCCTACTATAGTATTCTATCCACCCAAAGGTTGCCTGGTAGATATCGCTTTTAGCGATAAGGCCGCCTTTGTACCCTATTTTCTTTATTTGTTCCTAGATATACTGTCTCAAATTGGTGTACAATAAAGATTATTATTATTATTATTTTTTTTATATATTTTTTTTCCTCCGGCACGCCGGGAATTCTGATGGCACGGGCCTAAGCCAAGTGTACATCAGTGGGGTTGTGAGGGGGTTGTATTACATTATCTGATTCGCATTGAAGAAACTTTCTTACCAATCTGCAGGTGTTTAATACAACTGCCTTTTGCAGAAGATGGTAAGTGTTAGCCGGCATATTTAGGGTGCTAAGCGATTGGTGAATTTGTTTGGGGATAACTCCTGTAGTGGATATGACTATTGGGACGATAACTACTTTTTGCAAGCGCCAGAGTCGGGTTATCTCATCTTTCAATTCTGTATATTTAGATAGTTTCTCTGCTATTGTAGTCTGTAAATTATGAGTATTCGGTACAGCTATATCTATTAGGAATCCAGTATTGTTTGTTTTGTTTACTAGTGTGATATCTGGTCTGTTATAATGGATAGTGCGGTCAGTGAAGATAGCCCGATCATAGTATAGTTTAGTTGTAGCATTTTCTAGGACAATTTCAGGGTTATATTTATAATATGGCACAATAGATTCTATCAGTTTATATTGGTGAGCTAGTTTTTGGTGGATTATGTTAGCTACTTGGTCATGTCTGTGTTTGTAGTCAGTCTGGGCTATTGATTTACAGGCGCCAGTTATGTGTTGGATGGTTTCTGGAGAACTATTGCATTTTCTACAACTATCATTTGATAAATTTTTTATAATGTGTTTCCTGTAGTTTCTTGTCTCTATCACTTGATCTTGTATAGCTAGCATAAACCCTTCAGTCTCTGGGAAGAGTTCGCCTCGATTTAGCCATGCGTTCGACGCTTCTTTATCGACATTTGATTGGCATAAATCTTGGCGGTGTCTTCCATGTAGAGACTTTTGAGTCCATTCTAGACATTTTGTTTTGTTGTCAGTCACTAACTCATTTTTCTGGTTTGTTCTGTCGCTAAGGTTTAGTGGTGTTAAGTGTCGGTCGTTTTGCGCTATTAGCTTGTGCAGTGTAGAAGATTCAGCTTTTGAGAAAAAGTATGTCCTAAGGGTAGTGATCTGTCGGTTGTGAAGGTTCATAATATCTATAAGTCCCCTGCCTCCCTCTTTTCGCGGTAAAGTTAGTCGTTGCAGACAAGATCTTGGGCGGTGTTTACGGAATTTAGTCATTGTTGTGTTTAGTTTGCGCTGAAGGTTTTTAAGGTCCGTTTTAGTCCAGTTGATAATGCCGAATGAATAGGTGAGGACAGGGATGGCAAATGTGTTTATTGCTTTTATTGTGTTGCGAGAATATAGCTGTGTTTTTAGGATTACATTTAATCTATGTTGGAACTGTTGTCTTAGTTTTTGTTTGATATCTTTGTGGTGTATCGTAGTAGACTGTATGTAACCTAAGTATTTGTAGGTCTCCTCCTCATCCAATGGTTCTATATGTTCACCTGTAGTTAATGTATATTGGTGTTGGTAGTTCTGTCCTGCTCTTACCGAATTTATTTTGCATTTATCTATGCCAAATTCCATTCCAATGTCATTAGTGAATTTTTCTGTTAAGTCTGCTAATTCAATGAGTTGATTTTCAGTTTTTGCAAATAATTTAATATCGTCCATATACATTAAGTGGTTTAAAATATCATCCTGTCCGTTATTTATAGAGTTTAATGGGATTCCTATTGAAGTTGTATTTAGTAATTTTGACAATGGGTTAAGAGCAAGACAGAACCACAGTGGGCTAAGTGCGTCACCTTGGAAGATTCCTCGCTGTATTTTGATTGGGTTGGTGTTTATTGTTTCGGTAGGGGTAGTAAGTCTTAGTACTGTAGTCCAGGTAGCCATTATAGTCTTAAGGAAATTAATAAATGATGCATGGAGCGCTTGGTTTTTGCCCTCTAAAACCTTAGACGATTTTTGCAGTTTATAATGTACTCACACTACATAATATAAAATAAAGTCGCTATCTGCTGTCTGTCTGTCCCTATGTATGCTTAGATATTTAAAACTACGCAACGGATTTTGATGCGCTTTTTTAATAGATTGTGATTCTTAAGGAAGGTTTATATGTATAATACATGCATATTGCACCGGTGAGAAGCCGGGGCTAACTAATAAGGCGTTAGTTAAAAATTAAGTTTAATTAATAATTTAGCATTTATAGTAATTACAACTCCAATAAAATCATAATTTTTGCAGAGACCTGGAACAAATGAGTGAGTACCTGGGATGTGCTCCCGTTTGGCTGGATGCTCGAGGTATACCAGATCCGCCAGAAGGTTGGCCTATCCCTAATCAGACAAGAGTGACTTTGAGGAATGAGCATCTTTCTTATGTTGTGACTTGGTATTCATTATCATTAGCAACGGCATTTATGTGGCACCGAAGTTTTATTAGGAAATTACCTTTACTGTAAATGTTATGTTTAGTTAAGCCAAATGTATTTTTAGTTATGTATGAGATTTGCAGTTATGTGTCAGTTCATGGATAAAACTCTTGTGCTATAACACACGACGATTATAATAGCAGTATCATAGTGAATGTGCATTAGTTAAAAATTACACTTTTAACAATGAAATATCTCTGTTGCAACTAAATGGTCCTTTTGAGGCTGCTCCTTCCATTACTGCTGTTCTAAAATATTGATAGATATTTGATTTATTTTTATTCTTGGGTACCTAGCACTGTAATTAAATATTTTCCAAAATATATTATGTGACCTTATAAAACATTTTTTACCATGTAAAGGCACCATAACAAAAGAACCACACATAATGCATTTAAACTGAACTTACGTTGATACAAAAACCTAAAATTCGATTTTGTGTATGTTATGTCGTAACTGTAATTTTATACATACATAGTTAGATAGTCATAAATTGTATAATAGTACTTTTTAATTGTTTAGTCAGTTGTTAACTAGAGAATTAATAAAAATATTTTATTGTGTTGTATCAGTTTGATTTATAATTCCCCAGTTATTACATTAACTGAAGATGATAAGCATAAAGTTTAATCTAAGTGTCAGTGTGCCGTATTTCTTTTTAACCGACTTCAAAAAACAGGAGGAGGTTCTCAATTCGACTGTATTTTTTTATGTTTGTTATTCATAGATCTTTTTCATGAGATATACAACTGAGCAGTATCATTAACATCTAATGGTAACCCATCAGGGCCGATCATAAACACCCGCAATGACAACGTCATGCCTTCTAACCGCTAAGCATGCCCCGAAAAGCTAAGCAGAAGAGTACAATCACAAATTACTACCTACATTACACCTACATCCAGTTTCTGCCATCTAAGTACTATATAAGAATTAAGACTGAACATAACCGGCATCTCATATTCAGTCTCTGAACTATTATTGAGGATCTTAATAAAATAACCCAATATTTTGTTTGTTTCGAGATTCCCACCCGTCCATACCTACTACGTATTTTTATATGGCGGATTATATTATAATAACCGATCCGGCAGCATTTACTCAACCGGGGCAATCCAGGTGAAGAGTATACAATTCCGAGGGTGTATTATATATTCTAAATATAGAAGATTAAATAAATAAAAAACAGGTTTAGTTGATTGAGATCTAATTGAACTTGTAAGTTTATTGAAGATAATTGAAATTCATAATACCAGTTACAAATTTAAAATCTAGCCATTGTCAAAGTGTAGTAGGATATTTATGTGAAATATTGAATGAGTTTATTTAAAAGAAAACGTTTCTGACAATAACTAGTATACAAATAACACTATAATGCGAACTTGTACTATTGCACGGTAATTTGACTCATAATCTCCCATACACACTAGCGATGGACCGCGCTGCTAGCCGGTCCCAGCGGGTGATCACTTTTCCAATGTAATATACGACCGCGTCATGCGGTACGAACCGCCTAGGCTGTCAAATGCTAGTGCATAAAGAGGATTATGATACATATTATCCCCTTTGCACTACGGTATTAGTTATGTGGCGACGGGTAACTTCAAGCAGATACTACATGTGAATACCACCAATACATATTGAACAATTAGTGACTTAGAATAATGATAATAAAATGTCAATAGGAAACCATGTAAAGAGAAAATAATCAATATTGATATTATTTAAAATATTACTTAACTTAAGATCAATTTTATTCAACTTAAATATAAATCAAGACTGATTTTTATTGTTTTAAAAGTTTATATTCCTAATAAAATTTATACATAATATATGCAACCTTAACTTTTCAAATAAAATCATTAATTAAAACTAAAATCTACAAACTTACAAATTATCGTCCTGAAAAACATCACTAATTTTTAAAATGAATGTCAAATTTATAATCCTATTAAAATACTTAATCTAAATCATAGTCATAAAATAATATAATACAAAATAATTTGTAAATATACACACACTCATTCTCTCACATCTCAGGTGTTACACACACAGCAGATACAATTCCACAACCCGCATGCAATGTATCAACCGAGTGTGAAAGAACACCTTCATTCATTTAGTAGGCAAGGACCATTCAAAAATAAATTCATAATATTCTATGTCCTTGATAGCTTTAAAAAAAAAAATTTTAGATTTTGACATCTCCCGATAACAGGTTTTTTATTTTTAAAAGAGGTGTTGAATTTTCGTAGAAGAGAATAAATAACAAGTTACCGAAGATGCTCGGGAGAATAGAAGGTTCAACATAATGTTGATCAATTTAGAGATTTATAATCCAATTTTGTAGCTCCGCTTGATTCTTATTACCAATTGATGTTATAATTTCATAGATAATTAAAAAATTAACTACACACTAATTTATGCCAACACGTTACGATTGGTAAGTAAATACTTTATTCTCTGAAATGGCCACTGAATCCAGGAACAACTTGTATATGAACAGCTTCTTCCAAATTGATAATCATATCACTTGATAGTTTTCATGATCTGATTAAACCTGAGATATTGTTCCTTAGACAGGTGTCCCACATACCACATACCTTAATGATGAAGATGTGCAATGCCACTGTAAGAAATTTTATTTTATAAAAACTAATTGAACTGCAATCAAAGATATTATTAATTGCTTAATTGAACCAGGAATTAAATCTGCTATGCGAGAGAAATATTGTCTACCTGTCATGCCAATAGGAAGGTTCCTGTTTATACCAAAAGAAACTTTTGGCCTCATCATACGATAAAGCCAATAGTTTCTTTTATTCAATAACAGGTTTTGATTCTCAGTTCAATCAATTATTTAAAATCTATGAATGTGATTTGATTTGTTTTAAGAATAAAATCAATTCTTTCAGTAAAATGATTCATTACAGTACTTAATGTTGTGTACGTGGGACACCCGTGTGTGGTTGAGCGCAGTATGGTCTCCCCAATTTAACCCAAGCACTATGCCGGTTATCGGCGCCCTGCAAGAATATTATTGATAATTTATTAAGTCAAGTTATTAAGTATAATTTATAATTATTACATACTGTATTATTTTTAGATGTTGAATATTTTTACACGGTTAGTGTTTTTAAGTTTTACCTTCTGCTGGCGGTATTAATGCTTTAGTCTTTTTGTAATTATGTGACCTTCAATCAAAAGTCCTTTCAAGATTCAGTGGCCATCAGCAATGAATGAGGTATTTACGTACAATACAATATGAACGTGATGACGTGACATGAACACAGGCAATATGAACTTAAATTCAAGCGGGCAAGTCAAAATTTGACACGTGGATCTGCGGAACGTGGACCGGATCAATCTTGGGTGTGGTTTTGTAATCACAAATACCACATTCTTTTAACTTCCACTCCCACCCCATTATTTGCACAGCATGCAGAGTTTGAGCTTCCGTGTGTTGACGTCGAAGCATTCCCTCCTGCGATATTGAAAATTGGAATGTGTTAAGATTATCAATTAATTATAAATTACAAGTCATTATTAGGTATTTGTAACGCATGAAACAATGAAGTAAAATGTTACCTTTATTTTTTCCCATTTATCGTCTACTTCTTGAAGCCATGAGTTTATTTGCCTGCCGTTACAGCGGGAGCGCTGCGCATTGCGTTTCTCTTCTTGATCTGGAGCTAACACATTGTAGACTTCTTTGTCTCGGAGTATCGTACACACGGAGAACGGTAGAGACTGTCGGTAAAAAGGTAAGCCCTTAAAAAATTGGATATTGTGGAAACAGAACCATCATCAAAGGGTTTTGTTTAACGTTAATATTGTTTTACCTGGTTCGCCACTGCACGCTCGGCGCGTCCGTGTACTCGTAATATTTCTTGTTCAACAGCCAACACCAACTTTTCCTTTTCAATAAGGTGTTGAATTCGTAATCTTGTTCTGTTAAATATTAAACATTTTACTACTTGAAGTTACATATTCTTATAAAATCATGATTTTAAGATAAATATGAACGCACCTTTCCTTTTCTTGGGCTATAAACTCGTTTATCATCTGCGTAGGTAAATTATGCGGGATTTCCACCTGTGGATCAGGATTTACATTACTCTGAAGAGTGTAGGTACATCTATTCATTAAATATTTGTTAAAATCTTTTGGAGGTTTTGGTTTCACCGGAAATAGACTTCTTTGTCGCCGATCGATCTGTAAATAATAAATTCGTTATTTTTTAGAAGCTTTAAATTATTTTGGTAATTTTTTTACCAAAAAGGAATGTCTTCATTACAACATTATTACAAACCTGTTTTCTTATGTGGATATACATCTGATAAGGATTAGAGTGTGTAATATTATGGCTTGCAGTAGACTCGTGAGTTTGCTCATTTTTTGATTGATCTCGGGAGTGACCATCTTTTGAAGCCTTAATCTTTCTTTTCCTGGGATGCAACTCGACATGGCCCGAGTTAGCTACAACAGACCAAAATTGCGCTATTGTAATTAACAATTTGTAGATGTAGGACCTAAGATACAATGTGAATGGGTTATATTGTGCTATACTATAACGAAATCATGTGTTTCTAAAATGTTACAATCTCATGTTTTTAAAACTACATAAAAAAATTCTACTTATTTAATAGATTCACACTATGATAATGTATACACTTACATTCAGATCTTCCAGAGTTTGAGGAATGCTCATGATCTTGCCCCTAAAATGAAGACCCAAGTATTTAAAATTTGTTTTCAAGTATAAATGTAAACCTTACATATAAAACATTTTCACAAAAGTAGTAAGTTATTTTATGTATTAAATGCTGTTAAATTGTTGAACTACTCATTTACTTACAGAGCCCGAAGGTGTAGGACTTTTGTTCGAATTTAAATTAGCTTGAGCCTGTCCCGCCCCGGAGCGGCTGTCATTCCCTGTCTGAGGGGATGTCCTCTCCTTATCTTTATCCCCGTCATTTGTCCTATGAGAACGGAGGACTCTCTGTCCAGCCTTCGGACGAAAATTGGGTTTATGAGTATGTTAAGTTAGTTCAAGTATTTATTTAATACTATTTAATAATAGAGTAAATAGCAAAAGCAAACTAAGCCTTCTGTAAAACTTAGACAACATCGTTTCAAATTAGAAAACATTGCATTGATTTTTTACCTTTCCACCTTCGCCTCTCTTGTCGTCGGAAGTGCCGTCTGAGCTATCAGATGTTTGACCCGTGTCTGTGCTCGTGCACGGTATCACGTAGGGCAACGTTGATGCGTTACCGCGTCCTTTACCGCTACCTCGTGCCCCTGTTCCACCTAAATAAAGTTAGTTCCAGGGGAAGAGATCTAAACTAAGTTGGTGATTTTGCATTAAAAAAGTTAAATTTGTGAAAATTCGTCGCTACTGATTTAAAATTTCACAGTAAAATAATCAAATGTTAACTTTTCCTTGTAATTAAACTAAATACTTAGTACTTTTTTTATTAAATATTCATAAATAATGAATATCAAATGGGAAAAAGAAAATTATATTATAATTTTTGGTATATGGTGTGTTCCACAGAACGCAAATATGAACTATTACTGTTTAAAATTAAACCAATTGATGAGAGTTTAAGATAATTATTACTTTAAGAATATCTAACAAATTCATCAATTAAACCATTTATTAATTGAGGAAACATCATCAATATCATATTACATGTATTTAAATGTAACTATACATGTAATGCCGAGATGTATACAGGCATCAAAAAAGTGAAGCGATTTTAGATAATATGTAAATAAAACACATTGGTTACTGTATAATTAATGTTAGAGTCTTACCTTCGCCTTCTTGCTCGTTTCTACTGCCAGAGCCTCCTGCACCACCTGGTATGACGATCTTCAGCGGCGGGACCTTAGGTGCCGCCTCATGGGTCTTTGGCTCATCGTCACCATCATTATCTTTATTCTGGTTCGGCTTTGGACTAGCAACTGGGCTTTTCCGGTCCTGCTTGCTTACTTGCAGAGAACTACCCTTCCCGCCTCCAGATTTCCCCTAAAAGGTATTTTATAACAATTTAGTGAATTCATAATAGAACATCACCCCTTTTTATCCCCGAAGGGTTAGGCAGGCAGTGAATTCCTTTTTTTATTGATGATATAAATTCTAGCTTATTTGTGACAGTTTCGCCAGAGGCGACGAAAAGTCATGAGTTCACTTAGAGCTTCATCAACATTCAACAACTGTGGGAACTGTGAGAACAAATTAAAATTTTATTTAGTTTCTTTTAATTCTTTCCATGGCAAGAAGAGAGCTATGGTTAATGTCTTCGTATTAACTCGTTGAGTACCGTCATTATAGACACAATTATAGAACAATAGGTTGCGGTCACCGGTGACCGCTTGGTGTTTGACAGTTTAAATAGTTATGAGGCTTTAAATAAATGAATAAAATTACCTGATGTGACCCTTGTGCATTACCCTTTGATCCTCCACTGCCTCCTTTCCCCTGTGCTTGCAAGCTTCCCTTGCCAGAAGAACCAGCACCACCTTTGCTGACATTCTGTCCACTTCCACTCTTTCCTAATGGTACAGCACCTGTCTTACTTGCAGGCCCTGGTGGTTTACTGCCAGTTAAGACACTGTAAATATTAAAATTCAAACATTTATTTGTACAGAAATTCATTTGTTTATTTAAAAACTCCATACTAGTATTTTGCTCTAAGCCATAAGACACTAACATATTTAGGACAAATGGAACCATTTGTCAACCATAAAATAAATTGTTCTGAGCGGGTATTAAACCTACGACATGTGTGCAACACATCAGCCAATGCTTAACTACTTCAACCATGAAAGTAGCTTTGATTTTGTGTTATAAAAGCGTGTATTGACATGTTTATGGTCGTACCGTCCAGGTCCTCCTCGCGCCACCGGAGCCGGCTTGCCCATTGGCTCTTTCTCTTCATTGTCCTTACGTTTCTTCCGTTTTGAAACATCGTCTTCAGCCGCTTCATTATCTGCACTATCTTCGTGCGGTCTCTTAATGCTGTCGTCTTGAGTCGATGATACCACAGAGCTACTTAGCTGAGATCCATCTGAAAATAAAATTAATGTAAAAACAAGTCAAATATTATGTTGTTTTTAACTTGTAACTGAAAATAGTATAACACTTAAATTTATTTTCTTTAAGAGCCATTTTCTCGAGGTTAACAATATGATATAATTATTTATTGTTGTAAGTACCTAAGTATTAAGATATTGGTAAATATTATCACATAATACTTAATTTCTAAAAAAATCCAACCATTGTGGCTCTGGCAATCAAACATGATTAGGACTAAACCATGCTCAAATATTATCTAGAATTAGAAGTAGGCAGACAGACGAACAATTCTAATTCTTTTAGTTTCTGTATATGAGTTCCTTAATTTAATTATTATAATTATGCATATATCTAAATAATTATAATTATGTTGACTTAATTATGATTAATAAATCTAATGATTGCTTAAAAAAATAGTTATAGCTTGAGTTTGACACATGGCCACCACTGATTAACACCACACCAGCCGGCAGCGTTACGTGACGCCTCGACGAAGCTCTCAAAATACGAATGCTTTTTTTATGCCTCTAACCGTCTCTGGACTCGGCGGCACCCCCTTTTTCCTGTGTGGTGATGTCCTTGCCATCGAAATGTTCCCCCTGGGCTAGGGTCTCCATGTTGTTCCGCTTACTGCAATCGCTGTTACCACTGGCATTGCAACTCTTTTTGATGCTGTCATCCCTTGCCCGACTGACGTGTGTTGCTCTCGCGTTATTATCTGTTCACATAAACCAATATGTTCCACATAAAAAGGAACCTTCTTGTCATTAATATTGACAGCACTTTCCTTAAAAGCCGGAAAACAAGTTCTTTCAATACTGAAGCACTGAAGCTATAATTGTTAATTAAATATTATTTTTGTCAATTATATTAATTATTAGAATACATTCTATTATTTTTCATATTAAACATTTATTTTATGGAATATTTACAAGAGAACCTTAACACTTTTGGGAGTTGTTATGATGTTGACTGTGATGATGTCATTATTATAATATTCAATGATTATTCATGTTAAATGGAATATTTACAGTAAGAATAATGGTGAATAAGTATTAATAATGTTAGATGGATGGAAATATTATCACAGAAACTATGATTTTATGAATTAATATGTAAATGTAATAGAAACCTAGTAAAGTTTTGGACAGCTACATTTATTTATTACTATGTAAACATACAGACTTTGTAAAACAATTCTAGGGGACACATGGGAAACATGTTCAACTACATCTTGTCTACATATTTCATCTATTCTAATACAACTCTCTGAATAATGTAATACATTTACCCTTGGTATAATATGTTTATATTGTTAGAATAGAGATACAACTTACTGCAAGTCACACAGTTTTCTAACTTAAACTACATACAACAGATAAAAACAACAATTTCCACATCATTATGAAATATGTGGTTATCATATCCTATGGACCAAATTGTATTTTAATGATTGTTAATAATATTATATACTTATGTAGGTCATTCAAGTAATGTTAAAATAAATAAATCATGATAATTTACTTAACTATAGGTAAATTGCTACTTTAAATATGTTTGTGTGCATATTAGACTATGTACTTATAATGATAATTTAATGTAAATCTACTGAATAAAGATTTTCAGTATAACTTAGTCTTAGTCTTCTATAGGACATGTCATTGTATATAATGATAGGGAAGTAGGAATACTAAATTTGGTAGGTAAATAAATACGAAGCATGAGATCATTGATTTTAGTTTTGAATCAACCTATGCAGTAATTACTAAACTCTAATTAAATTTCTAAGGCATACTGTCAGTATCGACCGAAAAATACAGACCAAAAAGTAGAAGCACACACCACACAGTTTGTTGATAAGACAATGAAACACTGATATGGCAGTATTAAAGTCGTATATTGCATGAATAATCAATATTTCGCTAGTACATAAAAATACGAAAATTCCTGGCAATGTACGGAAGCTGACTTACTTACCTACAAATACAAAGTATTGCTATTTTTTTAATAATGACACTTGGAAACGTAATTACCTTACCGCCTCAGCAGTTTATTTACAAATTGTTTAAATAAAGCTTACTACGTCCACTAATTACTGTAAATTCGACAACCCATGATGAGCGTTCTATAAAATAATCATATTGTCACGTCAATCAGATCATCAATATGAGTTTACGCAGGGGTCAGAGCACGATCGCGGATCATGTGCGGCGTGCATCATGATCACAAGTAAACTCTATGAAGTGAATAATGAGTAAACGTGAACTCCCCTTTGTTGTGCGAGAGCGTCCTCCTTTGCATTTCACGTAGTCCGACAGTTTGAAGAGTTTATATTCGTCCGTAAACTGAAATTTTCCACAATAAAACTTATGCTATATCGGTCTACAAGACCGCCACGAAGTTGGCGTCAGGGATCGGCCATCATTCGACAGCCCAAGCAACACGCCCCAAATCGCTCCTTTACACGAAATAATTATAACATTGGTTTCCAAAATGTAACAATTAATTGGAAAACGCGTCGCTCTATAAGTATTAACAGTTACAGAGAGTTAAAATTTCATATTAAATAGAATGGAAAAGTAAATACATTTACCAAATTATTTTCTCTAAGTAAAGGTGAACATACTCTATGTAGAGAATCGACGCGGCACAGCATGTGCATCGAACGAACCGGACGAACTTCACGTGGTTACGTTAATCTTAGCTGAGACGTTACGTTATACGTTGTTGATTTTTAGTAACTTATACTCACTGGTGCGCTTGCGCATTACATTTTCCGTGTAGCCATTTACAAAAATTATTAAAGTAAACATACAGCATTAAATTTAAATCTCGCGATTTTTGTTTCAGTTCTGCCATAACCTTTGAATATTAGTCTACTCTACTCTATAGCCCTTTTCGAAATCGCAGTTTGAATACCAGTTTGATTTGATTTATTCTTCAAAGTGTTAGATCTATCTATATGAATAACTAAAATAAATGGTACGCTGTGGATAATTTCACAGAGTATTAATATTTAATACATTAATTTATAACATTAAACACTTAAAATGCAAATTTTCATCGCTTCCTGTGTGTCACATAAACAAACGCAAACTGTTATTCACTTAGCGCCACGCGGTGCAAACTTTGCACTACATAGTGGGCCCATCATGAAGGGCGAGGGCCCTCGCTGAAAAACGCACAATAGATGGCGCTATAAGTACGATCCGAATTGAATGTAAAATAAATGTGACGTAGGAAAAACCTGAGTAAGCATTTATAATTTCATTGTTGACTACCATACCTCCATTGTTTGTCTAATATCTTTGACAACCGTAAATTATTTAAAGTACAAAAGTTTAGGAAATATACACTCCTGGTTTTATTTTTGGAAAACTAATGGTTAAGATAAGTAAATGAATAAAAACGAAGTCGATAAGTAAATAATAGAGGTACAACCCGAACCGTGTGATAGAAATTAGTTTTGAGTTAGTGAGATGCCAGGTTTTTAAAAGAAAACTCAAATGAACACCAATTATTCTCGGTAGTTTCGGTCATTTCATCAGTGTGAATGGCCAGATAGATTTTAAATATTGTTTTATTGTCATCGTCAGATTATGATAGATTTTTATAAATTTTTTCGAGAACTCTGTTAATAGCAATCGGCTGATAACAAAGAAATCACTAACACAAAGGAAGTTGGAAATTAACGGCCGTGCAAAACGGGGACTGGTCGTTATTTGTAAATATTTCACTATAAGTCAATTAAATGAACTTCATTTCCATCCCTAAATGTCTTCGAAAAAACCTTAACGATATTATGTCTTGTAGTTATTTGTATCTAAATTGCCCTGAGCAGTTATTTACCTATGTATGTACATAGTTAAATTCAATAATAGCAATGAATAAGACCTACGTAACGTTTTAGCTAAGATTCTGTAAATGCAGCACGGTAGCGACGAGCTCGACCTAATTCTTGGATCGATCGATATCAGACAGGCGCGGAATATACTTAAAGCACTTTATGCCTCCCCACGACCTCGCTGCACTGTTCTAACTTAATAGAATGAATACAACGGTCGTGAGTCGCGACGGCCGATGCGTGTACATTAAAGACATAAAACTCTTACATAGGCCGTTTTTATTTTTATTACAGCAAAAAAAGTACAAAAACTACACGTTTTCACGAACTTTTGTCTGCCTGTCTGTCTGTTCTACTAACTGCATCAAATTTTGTTATTAACCGGTCGTTAGTCTACGGCGTCTTCACCTATCGTACCGCCTGACGCAGGTACTTACTTATTTCATGGGAGCTTCGAGATGTGTCTGATAGGGCGGGAGGAAATGCCCGGGTGAGGGGAGGTAATCGGTGACGGCGACCTCTCGCGTCCGGCTCTTGTTCGGGCAATGATACGGAGCGATAAGGAATAGGATGCCGACTCCTTCTGCGAAGCAGTCATGCTAGTTAAGTAAGGAGGAAGCAGGACATGTGGGGCAGCGAAGCACTGTCTCCTCACATCTCAACCGTCGCAAAGGACACTCGTCGGCCGCCGGGGATTGCAAGATGATCTTCGGCCACCGCAAGTACGAGCACGGGTAGCTCGCGGCACGACCAGAACCATACCCGAGCGTACGGCGCGTCGCGTCTCCGCGCGTCTCGGCGAGCCATCAGACCTCCACAGATGGGGCCCAATAGGGCTGATGCCGATACGGATCCGCGGAGCACGTAACAGGTTACCAGGGTTCCAGCTCGAAATGCAGGAGTAGGAGCGGGGTGATTTTTAGTCAGTAACAGTCTGACACTCCTCACCCAAGTGCGAGAAGTCATTCGATGATATTTCCCCATAAAAAATATTTATGTTCTGTGGACGACTGTACATTCATATTAGATGTAAGTACCTCTGCGACACAAACGCATCTTTTGATTGGAGGGGTCCACAAATTCCAGTCATCATTGTATATACGAACATAATGGGAAAATTGCGGGGCCCTGCCGCTGTCCTTTAAGAATATGAAAGGTCAAATTAATAAATCTTGTGAAGAGTATTTCATTGATGGGCACATATATTTAGAGTCAATAATAAATTACAAGCAGGGTGTCCCGCAAATTCAGAAACAAATCAAATAGGGACATGGAGAAGGAAGAAATAAGTTGAATGAATTTAAGTTTTTCTATTACTTTTCAAATTATTTGAAAAGTGAAATAGCTGAACCGAATTTTTTGCACTAACAGTGTTTTGTTCCCTAGCTGCGTTAAGTATGACGACAAGTTTATACGCATATACAAAGTCAACAAATAAACCTTCATCCATTATTCTGAGTTTATTTTTTACCAAAATAAAAATAATACCACACCCTTCTAATTTACTACCCTTGTTTACCACTATAAACAGATAAGATAGATGTGATTTCAACCTACATGGTATTTACTTACTTAGGTAGATATTATTGGGTAGCCAAATATTTATAGTTAAAGATCTATTGGTTACATTTATGATGTATTGATTAATTATTACAGCATGAGAAGGTTCTCATAAAAGACTGAAGGACAAAAAGAAGATAGTAACCAGCTAACTTAGAAGGCCCAATCAATGGTTTGCAATACTCATTAAATAAAATTATTGAAACAAACAAAATAACTTATACGAACGCAAATCACTGAAAATTGAGAAAAATCGGGAAATTGTACCAGTGTGAAGGTGAGGAAAAAAGCTTTTCTCTGTAGAGAAAAATGTAACTGTCTGACTTTCAAAAATTAAGAAATCACCACCATTTTATCAAACACAATGAAGAGGAATTTTTAAGTTATGGCTAATACTAATTGGTAAGAATTCTGACATAAAACCGTTTTAACTTAACATAATGTTGGTTAAAGTTTTTACTTAGTCATGTTAATAAAGTTCAATGAACTGTAAATGTATAAAGCATAAAACTTTCCGATACAGCAACAATTGCTTGTTATAAATATTTCAAAAAACTTAATAAACAGTTGTATTTTAAAAATAAGTAACACAGTATCACTAAATGTATATATACTAATTTAGCTACATAACATAAACATGCATAAACTACAAGGCTGAAATTATCAAACAGCTTGATATTTTCTCACCCTATAAAACTATTGCATTAGCTTCTACAACAAGCTAAACATAACATGCTGAGCTTTAAGACATACAACAGTAAATGATCAAAATGAGAAGAATAGTCAGCAGTATAAGTATGTAATCAAAAGCTTCTAATTTTATGAAGCAAACATTTAGTGTGAATGAGACAAGCATGACTAGTTCTTCACTTGTTCAAATAAATCATAATTAATTGTGTAAAATACTTGTATTGCCATATTATCACCCATACATTATGTTTTAGTTTGGTTACATTCTGATGAATTGTGTTAACAAGTCCCTATAAAAGCAAATTCATATTATTTTTAGAGTGTCTAGTACAAATTAAAAGTCATTGTTAATTAAACCAACACAAAAGATATTCAACAGAAACTAATAATCATGATTTATAGATTTTTTCTTATATATGTATATGATATACATATATGATATAAATATATAATATATTAGATATAAGAGTAGGTAGATTATTATAGATACAATAATATATTATACAAAAAATAATACAATATGCTAGTGTAGTGTTCTGGATGTAAATTGTATAAGAAACAGTTAATTTTAATCCATACTAGACAAACAAATTAAAATATAATCATAGTACATACTTGGAATAAGGAAAACATACCTTTTAAAGACTGCAGATATTCAAAGATGTGTGGTGCAGCATAATCTGATGGCATTTTCCCTTTGGTGTTCTTGACAAATGGATCGGCTCCATGTTCAATGAGGAATTTGACCATTTTGAGATTACCAGAAGTTGTGGCATCATGTAAAGGAGTATCATCATCTAAACCTTTTGCATTGACATTAGCACCACCATTTACAAGTACCACTACAACTTGATACCACCCATAACTGCAAGCTTCATGAAGTGGTGTCCACCCTATTGATTTAAAATTTTATTTAGTATTATAAATCTGCTCAAACCAAATAATCTAATCCTTTTGATGATGTAGTGTCGACACTTGCTAAAATTTTGCTACCTGTAGAGTTGTGTATAATGTCCTATCACTAACATAAATAGCTACAATAATAAATAATGATTTTAATGATGATCAAACAATCTATTGACCATTGATGATTTTTTTAATCATCAAATTTCATTATCTGTTTAGTCAAGTAGGTATATATCTATTAACATAATCAGTTTATGCTAGAAATGTTATTAACATTTTCTAGACAACTTGTTAACCACCCCATACAAACTAATCATGCTTGTGCAAGGGGAGGACTCATAACAACATAGTTAAATTCAAGCTTACATCTCCATAAACAGTAAATATTAAAAATGGATTTACATTCGTCATTATAGCTTTAGTTCTTGTGTCTGTTTAGCTTGAACTTAATTGTGGTTTATTGTTTATATATTTGTGTACATGTGAACAAATATGAACTAAACATCAATACAATGTGAGTGAACAACAACAAACATTGACTTTGAAAATTCAACATCAAATAGTTTCAATAACATATATCCATAGTTTCACAGAAGCAAAAAAAATGTCATACTAGTAATTTGAAGCAAGAAAGTAGAAACATGGATAAAATGGAGAAAACTAATAGAACATTGACTATTAAATAAGAAAACTTAACAATGTGTTACCAGCAAAATCAGGAACATCGGGATCTTGTCCTTGATCAAGCAATTTCTTTACTTGATCGTGGTCGCCTCGGATAGCTGCTACATGCAAAGGTGTCTCACCGCGCTCATTGCGCTGCTGCCTGGTGCGTTTTCGTTCTTCTGCTGGGGTCGGAGCGGCTGAATATGGAAATGGCGGGAAGTCAGACCTACTCTCAGCAATAACACTTGCAATTTTATGATGATAATTGGTACCAAACCTGGAGGAGCGTCTTGTGATGAAATCTGCATTACGAGGGCTAGTTGCTGCCGCTCCGACATGGGCGCTATGACTTGGGGCCGTGGCGCGCCGTCCGGCCCGCGCCCGGAGCCCCTCGACCGCGACGTCGATGGCATGCTTCGGGCATAACCCCGGCGCTAAACATTTAATAACCATTACTGAACACTGCGCAGTTCATACACATTGATAAATTTTCGGAATCACTAACGCGCCAATATCATAGATGAAGATGTGAAACGACAATTACCTTACTTATGGCGCCAGAGGTAAGCTACCGCGTTTAAAACATAAGTAAACACTCGTGGCTTATTGTCACTGGAGAAAAAAAAGAAATAATAAAACATAGCATTTTACAATTCCTCAAAAGTCTAGTTATTGAACTGATTTGAACTAGAAGGTACTAATTCACTGGTTATATGGTGTAAGTATCTACAACAGAGACATAGCGACAAACCCGAGACGGGAAAATTACTGTTGTGAATACAATGTTGTCTATGATCTAATTCATTTATAGGAAATCGATTTTATTCGATTAGGCGAGTAAAAATTTTATATCGTGATATTATTATCATTTCATATTTCTAATTATTTTATGAATGAAGAGATAATTCTAAGATTGGCCCTTTGTTATTAGTTCTTTCATAAACTTTAGGCCAAGACCATCATCATCATCAACCCGTATGCGTCCACTGCTGGACGTAGGCCTCTCCAATGGCACGCCACTGAGCTCGGTCTTCAGCTCTTCTCATCCAACCACTACCAGCCATCTTATGGATGTCGTCACTCCACCTAGCTGAACCTAGCTGGCCAGGACCAGCAATCTTAATATTGCTAACGAAGAAATTCAGAAAAATATCGTGATTATGTCAATTGTATGAACAGTTAATTATTGTAGTTTAACATCCTGTGGACGTGAAATACCTCTAATGACCATTGACCGTATTATGAGATAACATACACAGCTTAGCAGTAGAGAGTTTGTAATTATTGAGGTCGCTAGTATTGTACCTGAGCGTACCTGTGGCAGCCCGCAACCTAAACACTAGGACTCTACCAGTTTGGATACTAGATATTTTAATCGAGTTGTTATTGAGGAATTACATTGTTAAAATTATTTTTTATTCATGGAATATGATCCAAAGTGGGTGATTTAGTCCTAGACATTATTAGTTCCAGCTGTCACCACGCTAAACCATTTTTTGCCAAGTTGTACGCACTTTGAGTTACACCTCAGTTAAATCGATGGTCTATAATTCCATATTCAGTGTGTATTACGATAATAATTACAACTCACAAGCGTAGCAGTAAGTAATATGCATGCTATTGCAAAAACTGCAAAAACTTTGTCCCTCATTTTGCAATGGGAGGTGCATGCTTGATATTTTTAGTCTCAAACTTGTCAAATTATCAAACGAATCGGTCACAATCTAACGAACTTCGATGAGATTGCTCAGTAGCGAGGAGATTTTAACAAGCTGAAGTGACAGGGAACGGGATAATAAATACTACTTAGGCATCTAATTAATTTATATGGTAAAAATATGCATATGCTTATGTCAAGTTATATACTAAGTTTTGCAAACATTGATAATATTGAATATTGGAGCTTGGAGTAGTCATTCTCACTCAAAAGTCTCAAAAGTCTCAAGTGGCACGGGCAGTGGATCACTCGATATGGTTAGTTGGGCTGTGCTGGTGATCGTGTTATGTTCGTGAACAGACGCGCTCACCTAGGACTGGTCAGCTCCAAGTTGTATAAATTTTTTTGTTCTGAAAGTTATTTTCCTAAGATCTCCTTAACTGAATATTGATGTTACATTATTCTCACATAATTGAACCAACGAAATAATGTAACCAAGAATTGTATTGTGAACCTGATTGAAAAAGAGTTGCTTTCTCCATAAGCCTTTAAACTCTGAAACGAGCCAACTAGCTTTACTAGACTCTAGAGGACTGACCGACCAAACAAACATTTTTAATATTTGGTTTTGACGTTCTTAAGTATCTTCTTGGTTTAATTGAAATAGATGATTTTGAAAATCATGAAATAAAAATATGAAAAATATTACCCAGGGTACATAATCTTCGTCTTCATTGTGGCATTTTCTTTTTTTTTTCATTTTTGGGGCCGGCATTTTAAAAACCGCTTTACGTCTCTCAGGTTCCATTTATCCTGGAAATTTGAAAAAACAAAAAGCATTATGTATCAGGTTTTGTTAAAAATTGTGTATCTTTAGAGAAACTGACAAATTACTAAAACTGTTAGTTGGTCATTAACAAGGCTAATAACATATTTGAAATTGGAAATGCAGGTATATTTAGAAAACAATAGTAATTTGTGACCAAACATCTATTTGTTTGAAGACGGTTTTCTTGTTATTAGCCTGATCAGTCTCGAGTTTTGACATACTCCATGAAATAGACAATATCTTATTTGTGCCTTGGTGCCATCTTTATTTAAATTTAAATAAACATTAAAATATAATTTATAATCAATTTGAATTTAATAATATCGATAAAGAAATCGAATAAAAATATCCGCTTGAGTTTTTGCATAATCTGTGATAATAAACCATAGAGAATAGAGATTTGGTTTGCCAGCCCTGTGAAAGAGGCACCGAACGAGAACAAAATAATTCTAGTAGCTCGTTCGTTTGCGTACGTTTACCTAGCTATAGCATTATTTTGTTTTCATGTGGTCTTACTACTGATTGATAACATAATGTGGAGGCCGAGTTTCACCATCTTACAAAAAGTAGTTTTGTCTTCGTTTAGAGATAATTTAAATCTCTCAAAATTTCTTTTTTCTACAAAAAGCCGACTTCCAAAGTCGACATCAAAGTTAACCCTTGTTAGTGCTAGTATCGGTGTTCTCGTCGGCGCAGGATATGGAGGTTACACACATTATAAAGTGAACGTTAAAAAGACTTTTAAACCTGGGGAAACTGAAGAGTACGCATTTTTGAAAGAAGCTCCAGAGTATGCAGCTCATTATAAAGTAAGTCAACATTGTTTATGCAACTTTTAAAGTAGTACTCAAATTTCGAGCTTTTATATAACATTCAAGTGACCGCGCCCTCACACGCTATGCGCAAATTTATGTTTGAGTTGATATTAGAAAACTAAATTTAAAAGTGCAACAATTTACCGAGACACAAAAGGATCCATATAAAATTTCATGCATTCAAGTGAAGATACAATTACCGACAAAACTAAAGTTTCAATCATAATAAATACTATTTGATTAATAGATAAAGTTTAATATTTTCTGGATTTGGCATGAAAAGCATGAAAATCATAATGCTTTCTATAAACCAGTTTCATAAAAAGTACGTAAAAAAGTACTCTTCTGGTCTGGAAGAAAAATAAATAGGTGTTTATGGTCGTAAACATAAAAGTAATAAACAAGAACAAGGTAAATATTAGAGCAGGTTTTAAAGAGTTAAAGAATAAAAGTAATAAACCCAATAAAATTATAATTTTATGAATTCTAACCTAGACTTATGTTTACAACCTAAGCACATGAACCAACAGCTGGTCAAGTGCTTCATTCAAACGAATTTCAATGCTGCCATCATTACTGTCATAGTTGTACCTATAACTTCAATAGTTGGTATATGTGAAAGAACTAGATTGTTTGGTACAGATAACACAACTCACACAACAAATACAATATGTTGCAAGATTTCTAGGTGTATGCAATGAATTTGTTTCAAAATAATGATGTAAAAAATAAATTGGACATATTTTGAGCTTAAAATACCTACAATTCAAATATTACTTTGTAATGCTTTGTCAGTTTAAAAGCTGTATACCTATCTGAAATAAAAAAGAAAAGCCCTTGACTATGGTACATACTGAAATCTAGACTTTGTGGAAAAGGTTGTTGTTTGTTGTTAAAGGGTGTTTCCTGTTTTATTTCATGGTTTTACCACAAATTGGTAGAAATTAATAAATTGAACCCAATGTTAGAACAAATATTCACATTTAATGTTTTTTAGCTGTGATTTATGAGCCTGATGCAGTTAACCATAATATTATCAGAGCTGGAATTAGAATTTGTTTAATTTTCTGTTTAATCACATAAGTCTTACATTATGAGGGCAAGTAGTTACTAGGTTAGAGAAGTGATGAAAATTAATACTAATAATAAGCACTACTCATAAAATTAAACACAGGCCAAGTACAGAAATAACAAGAACTTATACTATAAATGAAATGAAAAAGCATAATATGTTTCATTTTTATGATCATTTTGTAAGTTAAAAATAAATTGAATTATCAAGCAAGATTTGTAATAATTAAACAAAAGCACTTTCAATATTGAAATAACATACAGCAGATAAATGAATGAAACAGTTTTATGGAATGTCTGGTACAGCAAGTGATTTTACTACCTAGATAGCTAGTGAAGGGAAAGGTCACTCATCTAATTAATTATTTTGCTAATGTACAATCAACATTTAATTTTTGTGACTGAAAAACTAGATTACATCATATACAAAATTATCATCAAAATATAATATTGTAAAATGTATTTTTATAATGATTATAAAATGAAATCACAAACCCGTAATGAGCAAATGTGGTGATTAATGCTCAAACTTGAGTCAACTATAAAATATTGCTAGAGTTAGAGACTAGAGTATTGGTAAATGTTAATGGTGTCAATTTTAACTCGTCGAGTACCGGTTTTGTAGACACAATTATAGAATAATAGGTTGCGGTCACCGGTGACCGCTTGGTGTTTGACAGTTTAAACATTCTTAAATTATAACATTGAATTATTGAATTAAAGTTAATATTATTGATATGATAGTCATGTCATATGAAAGTTAATATTATTGATATGATAGATATTATTGATATAATATTATTGATATGATACTAAATGTAGTTCTATATTGCTGCCGGGCTTATTATTTAGATCTGTAAATCTGCTTTCACATCAGGTGTGTGATGAAATCGTCAGTTTCGTTCCAAGTGTTACACAAGTTCATGCTTGTAACACTATTATCACTATAAAATGTTGACACTAAATGGTGACCCATGTTAGATAATAATTTTATATATTGGTTTCAATTTGAACGATAATTGAGTATTAATTTTGAGAAACACTCTTATAGTAACATATTTCACAATGAAAGATGAGTGAATTAAGATAAGACAGAACAGACAAAGCGCTACAATTACTGTTTACTCAAAATAAATGCTACCTACAAGTTGATAGTGTGAATTCTACTGTGAATTGGTAACTATAGCGTAGTGGCCAATTGGAATGTTCTGTGTTTAATATTGAGTGTGGACCATTGGCAGTTCTGTTTTATGAATCCTGTAGTGGAGGAGTCTAGACCAAGACCTCTTAGTGTCCTATGAACGAGTATTCACAATTGGAGAATGAACATGTTAAAAGTATTGATTTTTACATCAGTTATTTAAGATGAGAAGCATTACACAACAAAATATATGTCACTAGGTTTATCCTAGATCTTTATTGCTATATTTTACGGAAAGCCTGGTATTCTAGTAAAAAGTCCATTTTAATATTGTGTTAAATTGGCTAACGGGCCTCCGCCGACTTGGATTCGGGTGCTTCCAAAAGCCCTGGGGACTGTAGTTCCGTTAATGGAAAGATACTACGACGGATCGTGCGCGGACTTTGTTGTAAAGCTCTAATGTCTTGAGACGGCCAAACATTCTTCGAAAATCAAGGTTTCGTCGTACCTTGTCGTTATTCAACAAGTACGTGTATGTGACACTGGAAAAGTTGTTTGGTGTTTGTATACAATGAGCGTATTTATTTACGCTTAGTGTATTCTGGTACGTCGTACTTACCGGTAGATGTTCTGTACGAATTAATCACTTAATATCCTTGACGGAGCTTCAGATTTATATTTTCATTAATTTTGCGATGTTGTCTCTCAATTCTACTTTTTTCCTATACGCATGTGCAATATCGCCCTATTGATTTATTGCAATAGTAAGTAACTTTTTATATCCCAATATGGTTAATGAGCATGAGTCGTCCCTAAAACATTACGATGTAAGTTTCTTGCAATTGTAACGATTTTTTTGAGAAAAAGGTATTTATTATGTTTGGTTTTTAAAGTCGCGATTATGTAAAAATATTTTCAGGCGGTTTCAGCGCCAATTACAAAGGTATGAAATTTATGGTAGATACTTCTTCCAGATTGCTTTAGCAACACTTTGTAGGTAACTAGTATATCAAAATATATCCCGGTTCGGTATTGATGTACGTGAGTTCACATGATGAAAACACTTACTTAAAAAATTAAACATCGCTGCATGAACTCACGTTTCACGGGATACGCGTTAAGCCTGTTCCATTGGCGTTGAGTCGGATGAAATTAATTTCATAATGTAACCGTCCGGTCGGGTCGAGAGCGCGTGTTATTGTGAACAGTGTACCTACGCACATTATCTAGTTTTATGGGGGTGACACCTAACTTAAGACATCCTTAAGGATCGTAGGCGTCTATTGCCACACCCTCGCTCAAATAGAAAATGATATGTATGAGTAAAGATGGGCTCTGAAAATCAATACATTTATTTTTACCGTATTGATTAAATTTTCTTTACTGCGACTCCACCTAATATCATACATAGCTACTAGCGTTTTCACTCGCGGCTACTCAAGTAGTGCCGGAGATTAGCGCTTTTTAGATTTTTATCGGTCCCTCACCGACAATTTAGAGGTATGTAATCTGCAATAACTAATGCATTACGCATATGAACTAGAAAAGATTACTCTACGAAACTCAAAGTTCAAAAACGATTCATTTTACAAATTGATTATGGCCAGCAGTTAAGTTACACAGTTCGGCAAACGATGTAATTCATATATTAGTAATAATATGTTGTCTAGTAGCTCGAGTATTCTGTGTATTGCACAAGCTGTTGCTGTTGGGCGAAATAAGTGTAATTAAAATATAACAGTTGACACGTCATAAGGATATTTATTGCATGGTTTGTCAATTGTCTCATGTTGTGCTGTATTGTATCGCATCAAATGCATTTTCAATAACATTGCCAATGCCTTACAGTAAACACGTTTAGCTTGGTGCGCAAAGCGAATAAATATTATAAGCATTGGTAAATAAAAATTGTGCAAATAACATTGTATATTGTTTAAGTTGAGACCTAAAAGTAGTATTGGGCTGAATGAGCAATGCGAATTGTGGTGGCTCTCCGTGCTAAAAAGGTTTTTTTTATAATGATTTGGCTATCTGTATATTTTCAATAGTTTTTGTATTCTGATCTTGCACGAGAGAAATGTTTTATTGTTTATAACAAATTGTCTAACGACAGTTGATTATTGCATCGAGCCTAAAATATAATATTAAATTATGGGATAAACTAGTTTTTCCAAAATAGTATTAAAAATGCGTGTGATGTGTTTAATGTAATGTGATTAGGTACGTGATAGAACTCCTGAGCGAAATTACCTTTATTTAAAAAAATAATAATTGGTTGATATCAATCGCTACTAAACGCTTCATGCTTAATGATAGCTTTCATTTGTCAACATTATTTTCCTATTAATATTTCTTGATGAAATTAGTATTGATCAATATGTGTTTATACTTTTATAGGAACGTGTACAAATGAAAGTTGTCTGAAAAGTTCTACATTATGTTAGACTAGCGTGACGTGGCGCTTCAATCGTGCATAGATTTTCTGTTCCGGCAAGTCTGCGTAATTGATGGAAACAACATTCGAATGACAGTTTGGTAGGATTGATGACAGTTTGTAGGTTATGAAGATATTACTAGGCAATGTCTTATTTGTAAGTTTATAATGTTTTGTATCCTCAAATTGTAAACACAACTATTTATAATTTTAGATAATCAATGATGCGGATACGAGTAACCTACAGCTCACACTGTTTCAATACCGGACTTGTCCGTTCTGCTGTAAGGTTCGAGCATACTTGGACGCTCGTGGCATCAGTTATGAGATAGTGGAAGTAGACGCGGTGCTCCGTCAGGCTATTAAGTGGTCAGGATACAAGAAAGTACCCATACTGCTCGCAAAAGTGGATGGAGGTTACCAGGTATTTATGATTTTGATTTACTGATGTTCTGTATTATCACCCTAGTAACAGTACACATACATACATACATAACATCACGTCTTTTATCCCCGAAGGGGTAGGCAGAGGTGCACATTCTACCACAGTACAATGTAACACCCACTTTTAACAGTACACAGTACAGTAAAAAGATTTATAAATACCCATTAAAAGCATTATCCTTTCCAAGAAGAAGACTGAAATTGTTAATTGTGTCTCTTATTGTATTAAAAATATATTATTCTATTGCTTTCCTTTTGTATAACTTAATAAATTTTGGAAAATTATAAGAAAAATAAAACTAGTCTAGAGGTAAAGAATATGCGTTTAGATGTATTCATATAATTTCAGCAACTATTGGACAGTACAGCGATTATATCCGTCCTCGAAACGTGTTTAAAAGATAAATCTTCAGAATTGCGAGAAATCATCAAGTTCTACCCAGTCACCAAGTTTGTGAATGAAACTGGAAATGAGTCGACCGACATTGCGAACAAATACTTCATCATGCATCAAGCAAATGTGCCGGATGAAAAGGAGAAAGCCCTTGAAGTGTAAGTATTGCATGTATTTTCGATGTAATTGTTATTGTACTTTCGAACCGAACAAACACAAAAACAAACACGTTGTACCTACGGAAGTAAGCTCGATGCTGAAGTACTTTTGAGTGCTCAAAAGTACTACCTCTAGTACTACTACTAAGTAGAAATTAAAAAGTATTATTAAAAATTATGTTTGTAATAAAAAATAATGTTCACGTACACTTTACGTGCCTTTACTATTAATGAAACAATGGTCAATAAGTGAATAAGTTGTAAAATAGCTAAAATTATTTATTAAAAAGAAAAGTTAAAAATGCAACACGTTTAACGTTTTTAATGAGCACTTAGGTCAATTAACCGTGACCTCGACCATACACCGATAGCGCACAAAAACAAAAACATGAGTCTGTGTGGTGGCTTTGTAGTCATATTTGCACCTCATAAAGCTTACTTTCCCGTGAAGTTGGCTTTATATAACTATAGTCACCTCTAATGTCGAGCGTGTTGACTGGTTTTGCGCTGCACACGTATCGGAAATTAATTACCGGCGGCTCGTGTCAATAGATCTGTAACATGAGACGTGAACTTGCTATTCATTTTTAATAAGCTTTTATTTAACTTGCAATGTATGAATGTGTGTGTGTGTGTGTGGGTGAAATGGAATCTTGCAACTCAATTTTGAAGCAGATGTCTTCAACCAATTAAGCTGAAATTTCGTATACACGTTTAGTTTACATGTGTGATTTGATTGCAATGAATTGTCGTGAAATATCTAAGTACCTTGTAAAATTATTTATACTTGAAGTACCGTTGTACCTAAATAATCTAACATTACTAGTAACTTATACGTATATTACAGTGAGGAGCGCCAGTGGCGTCAGTGGGCCGACCGAGTCCTAGTCAACACACTATCCCCCAACGTATACAGGACGGCCGGCGAAGCTCTTGAGACCTTCCAATGGTTTGAGCAAGCTGGCTGCTGGAGGCAGTTCTTCCCCGCGTGGGAGTGCACCCTCATGGTATACATTGGTGCCGCCGCCATGTATATGATTTCTAAGAGGCTGAAGACCAGGTATAGCTCTGATTCTTACCCGAATATCTAATACATTTGACCGTTACATTAAATTTGACTGATATAGTAATGGTAGTACTCATTATTGAATTCAATATTTTTACTGTCATCTTCACATACTAATTAGTTTAGTGTCAACTTAACATACTAAATAACATACTGATGGTTTTTAGTAATTACTTAGCGATCCGCCCCGGCTTCGTACGGGTGCAATACTTATGTAAAATACCTACTACAAGATGTCCTTATACACCACGTTCACAGCTATTTTGTCATTAGACAATACAAACATGTTTTATATTGATATTTTCCTCGCTAGAGAGCTCCGATAAACGCGTGCGATCGTTGCAAGTCATGAAGTGCTCTAGGACGAAGCGCGGCCATCAACGCCGCAACAAATACGTCCCTGCATTTTAAATTTGTAATATCTTCGGAAATATACACTTAAATTACATGTTGTAAAAAGCATATTGATCTATGATAAATGAACAATTTATTTAAAGTACTTAATTGGATAAGGATTAATGCTGTATTGTTTAAAATCACTTCGTAAATAACTATTGATAGTATAGGATAAAAAATGGTTATTGTGGGCTATCCCTAATAGATAGCTAATACCATCGCGGACTTTTTTGTTGAACTTTTTAAGGTGGTCAATACTGTAGTACATTATTTTGGTCTATCTCGTAGGGTACGACATCACATTAGAAACCTTATCAGTGTTTCTCTACTATATTATGCATGTATTATACATATACACCCTCCTTAAGAATCACTCTATCTATTAAAAAAACAGCAAATCAAGATCCGTTGCGTAATTTCAAAGATTTAAGCATACAAAGGGACATAGGGACAGAGAAAGCGACTTTGTTTTATACTATGTAGTGATAGTGATTCTCTGATTTTCCCCTTTAAAATAAAAACATACTAATTACCTTTCTCGAGGTAGGTACTCAGTGTGTTAAACAAACTGGCTTTGGGATTTCAGGCACAAAATAAAGGACGATCCACGTGAGTCGCTCTACGACGCCGTCAATGAATGGATGGGTGCAGTACAATCGAAAGGAACTCCCTTCCTGGGGGGAGACAAGCCAAACCTAGCCGACGTGACAGTTTTCGGAGTTCTCAGCAGCATTGAAGGATGCACGGCTTTCCAGGACCTGAAGAACAACACCGCAGTAGAGAAATGGTACTACGAAACGAAGAACGCCATAGAAAGGAGAATGGGTAAAGTTATTGCTGTACACGCTTGAACGTTTGATGAAATATTCGTGTTTTGGTGTTGATAAGCGACTTTGACATCAATCATTCTTCAGAACTTTTATAGTTAGTGACTTTCCTCAGCAATAGTAGCACTACTTAATACTATTAATTTTAGATTATTTAATAACGTACCAACGTAGTGTTTCGTTCGTGATAATAGGTAGGGAGAAGTTTTAGGCAAATGTCGTGAGTTTTTAAATTTGACTTGAGGATAAATTGTATAGTTCAAACAGAATTGCCTAAGATACTCGTATACATAAATATAAAGCTGGTGAAATCTTAAAGTGTATAAACAGTTATGACTATAATATGTCTAGTTTATTGAAATTAACTACACATTTTAATTACATTTCGTAGATTTAACTGCAGATACATTATTTACCTATTATGTCGTTACTTGATGCAGATTCTATAACAGACATTAACAAATAAAGATTTCTAACACATATAGTTGGCAATAGTGCTGGCGTGTGTAATATTATAAAGAAACATGTTGACACACAAAAGCAACTTCCTCAAAGTTGTTCAGATGTTTTTCGCCAATTTTTGAAGTACCTACGAGACACCTTTAAGGGCTCATTTTTGTCCAATCCATAATAAATAACGCAATTTAGTCAAAATGCGAAGAAATAATATATTTGTAGATATTTTTCTTTGTTCATATTTGATTGTTATTTTATTTATGGGAGACATTGTATAATTGCGTCCGAACTTATTTTACTACCTGATCTAGTATAATTATACATTTGTTGCGTCTTGTCTATAGATTATGTAACGTTTTACAAACATAGTACTATTATTATAACAGTTGCAATAAAATTGGTTCCTAGTGATGTTATTACGTTGTTGAGATTTATGTAAATTAGAGTTTCGTAATGAAACTGTTAATTTGTATTTATTCGAATAATGTAGTTATACATTTCCTTCATTAAATCAATCTCGATAGCTCGGCTAGGCAATGTTAAAAGCTTTTATTGGTTTCATATTTTTAAGGAAATTTGTTCAGTGGATTCAGTACTCGTGGCATGTGAGAAAACGCAGTACAATTAGCACGTGTATTTTGAATATAAATAGTGAATGGAGATATCGTTTTTGTCTCGAGAATTGAATAAAGGCTGTAGTCACGACTTAAGTATTGTATAAAGTTTATAACATTAAAAGACTACGGTAAAATTGGGTGAGAAAAGGGACCGAAGAGGGGTGAATCGATACTATGAAGAATTTCCTTAGTTCTATTAACTCATAACAACTTAACTTCTGCCCCTATTCATCTCTCGATCCCTATTCAGCCCATTTTACGGTAGCGGAAATAAAACATTTTCGTAATACATATTATATTGTATACAGTATAACTTCACAGCCCAATAATTATAACTTTACGTTTGTGTTACGGTTAAAACATTTTGGAATGAATGGCTTTAATTTTGTCTTATTTGGTTACAATAATTTTAACCCGGTTCGAGTTATCGAGATTTTATTTGTCTAAATCAGGGGTCCCAATATTTTCTCGGTCAAGAACCACTTTGACTTCATTCTTGTTAAGTTAGAGACCACTATTGCTATTACTTTTTTAATGTGGTTCTACTCTAGGATTTTCTCCAGAGTTATGGGGTCCATTCGCATAAAAATTGTGTTTCTTGGATTATTGAAATCGGTAGCTCCACTTAGTGGCTCCTTCCCTTTACATACTTAAGTGATGGTCCACGGACTGCCGGTTGGGAACCACTGGCCTAGATAGTCGCTTATCATAAAAATATCGTCATAAGGTCGTGAATCAATTAGTTTATTTTGTAGACTAGTTGTTGCCCGCAACTTCGTCCGCGTTTTCTTCACGTCCGCAACTTCGTGCGAACCTTTCAGGTTCTTTGAATCAATCTTTTCCAAGGTATATTCTATGGCTGTAACAAATGTCATCAGAATCGATTCAGTGCCTAAGTTAGATTTATTGTAAAATGAACGATTTTACCAATACAGTGCCCGTTCCCGTAAGGTTTTAGTGATAAAAACTATATCGACTAATGCTGTACCGAATCTCTCTAAAATAAGTTAAAGAGATAAAGAGACTTTAATGGGGCTTTAACGTGTTCGTTTTGATTTTCGACAGCTATTTGGAAATGATTGAACCGATTTAATTACATTTTAATGGAAAGGGTGCAATTATCTATATCTGTACTAATATTATAAAGAGGAAAGATTTGTACCTATTTTTGTATGTTTGTAATAAATAGGCTCAAAAAGTACTGAGCCGACTTAAAAAATATTTCACCAATAGAATGCTACATTCTTCCAATTTGACATAGGTTACATTTATTTTGAAAAAGTTAGGGATCCTTGGTAAAATTTGAACAATGTAACCGAAGGTGTAGAAAAATGAGTCTTAAAATGTCTTCCGTCGAATGCGCTGCCGAAACTATTAGCGTTAGAACAAAATAATGTACAACAATATTCAAGAACATCATAATGTCTACAAAAAACTACACGGTAGCATATGTCCAACTATTGTAGTTATGTCACTACAACAATCCAAATTTCGAAGCCGGGACGGGCTGCAAGTATTTTATAAATTGGTTTAATGGAAATAATAATGATTGTTTTCATACGGAAAATAAATAACGTATACGACAAAATATAAATATTATATCAACGTAATATTCACAAAAAAAAAACTAAAAACAAATTCAAAGAGATGGGTCTAGTAGTATATGTACTTAAATATTTATGAGAAATATAAATTTGATGAGAGAATTTTGTCGTAACTGGTATCATTTTTTCGGAGGTAACGTTATGCTGGTGATCTGTGTAGCGTATACAAAGTCTACTGAATATTTGCTGAATATTTGGTTCAATGTTGGACAACAATGTTTTTGATTGCTGCCCACTTTTGCTTTCAATATGACGTACCTACTCGCTGGGTATGTGGTGACTGAGTCTGAAGAATAATTATGATACAACGGACTTGGTCGCAGCATGATGTTTTATAGCCTATAGCCATCCTCGATAAATGCGCTATCCAACACAAAAAGAATTATTCAAATCAGACTTGTAGTTACGGAGATTAGCGTATTCAAACAAACAAACAAAAAACAAACATACATACATAACATCACGCCTTTTATCCCCGAAGGGGTAGGCAGAGGTGCACATTCTGCCACAGTACAATGTAACACCCACTTTTCACTAGTTGTTATGAGTCCCATGTAATAGGGGGTGAGCCTATTGCCATATACCGGGCACATTTCCAGACTCCGTGCTACTACTGAGAATTTTAAAAAACCCAGTAATACTTTGCCCGACCCGGGAATCGAACCCGAGACCCCTTGCCCGGCAGTCGCACTTGCGAATACTCGGCCAACGAGGCAGTCTCAAAAAAACAAACTCTTCCGCTTTATATAATAGTATAAGATTATAACTATTGTCGAGAGATTCTAAATTAATATTAATTCCCGTGATAATTTGGTATACGAGCAGGGTATGGGCTGACTTAGGTGATAGGATACTTTTTATCCCGATTAAATGCTTCTATGGGATAAAACAGGAATCATATTTTACGCGGACGAAGGCGCGAGCAACAGTTAGTTAATAATAATTATTGCCAAAAATGTTTTATTCATACATAGTGCTTAGTGCCTCATCACACGAGGTCTGGTGAGATTTGGGTGAACCCCACGTTCCTAAACTCTTCTTGTAAGGTATAAGAGAATGAATCGGGCATTTCGGTATAAATCACTCGTTACTATAGCTAGTATGTGTACCTTGTAGACAGTTGTGACGACTAGACGACATCATACATACGTATTGCATTATATTTTGACATCAATAGTTATAATACACGATAAGGTGTACGGCATTTAATAAATATTTGCGGTTGGTTTCATAGTTTTTACAAAGAGAGAGCAGGCACCTAAGTACAAGGCCACTTAAATTGCATTTTACTCTTAGCTTCGATCTTAATATTGTTTGAGTGACAATTGAGCAAGTGAACAAATCTAACTTCAAGACTCGTAACGTGTGTGAAATCGTAACAAAAAATTATGGTAGTTTTTAAAATTGGCCTAAAAAGATGAAAATGTTTATTATGCCAATTTACAAGGTGTCTCCCTCCCTCTCTACTACATACATGCTTTATGAGATATAATATGAAACTAATGCGATGTTGTAATGAGGTCTTTTTACAAAAAAAATTGAGCACGTTTCCTTCATTTTAATGGCAACATTTTTATATATTGCATGTCCTCCATTTCTTTATTATTTTGAATATAACAACATATCCTGTTTAATATTAATTTTGGATTCATAATTAATTGTTCAATAAGATACTGTGCCTTCTGAGAGTATTTCTTATTTAATAAAACGTAACTTAACGCTATTTACACTGTAAATAAATACTAGCGAGACAGTAAATGTACATATTATGATATGTTGTTATGTTTTATGGAAAAGTCATAAACACGGAGGAGCCTAATTATCTGTCAGCACCATTTCGCGGGTGCGGGCTATCTATTTTTGTGCCTGTTTCTAAATACCTATTAGAAGAGAGTAGTTAAATATGTTAACATGTGATTTAATGTTTAGTTAAAGTTGTTATTAAATACATGACTATTTATTTCTTATGGTTTTTATTTTTTACTTCATCCTTTTTTGTAATCGTCCTTCATAACGATAATGTAGCGGTACAAATGAGGGAAATGCCCTTACACTGCCCTTACTACATCATACCACCATAGAGGCACTAGGGGCTCTGTACAAGTATTTGTGACCTCGAATACCACCATGGATGGTCCAATAACCGCGCTTTAGCTATCTGCACTATGCAAGCTACTATTTTGACATTATGAATTTATTTACATTTTGAATTTCTGTCCAATATAGAGATCGATCTTTTTGGATTGATCGGATATTAGTTTCGGCCTATACATATGTTAATTTCTGAATAAATTAATAAATATCTATAGTCTGTACATACCTATAATAAAATCGTTGGTAAGTCAAAATGTTGATTGAATATTTTTTTCGGTGCGTGATATTTATTCGACATATAAATTTCAAAAAGTACTTCACAGATATACTTCAAATTTTGCTTGAATATTACAAACAGATCGGGTCAACATGTAGCCTACATATCACGCTACTACCTACAGGGGAGGAGCTGTGAATTACAATTTCATGCGGACGAAACCGCAGGCACAAAAATAAAAAGATGACAATACAGTATAGGCCCATTTTGGAGTTGGAAATAGTGAGAGAAATGAAATCACCTTTTTCTTACGTAAATATTTTTTTTTATTATTGCTAAACTTAAACATAAGTACATTAATATTTATACTTTTATGATAATTCGAAAAGAAAACGATAACGTTTGACTTGCGTTAAAGTCATCCTTTCAATTAACCCTTTTATAAGAAACCCGAACCAGTTGCAGTTGCATTTGCTAGACATTGACGCATTAACCACTTATACGTACACCGTATACAGGATATACACTATACATTATCTTGTTATAGTATTGCATAATACTTCGAATGGCTTTCTACGTCATTAGACAATAGCCTTCTGTATGCTTTTAAGATTCTACCCTTGTAAGTAGTCTGCCTTTGTCTTGTATACAATAGCGCAGGGCAAGTTACTTTGTTAGAAACCTGAGTAGCGTATACACGCTTTTAAGTATTTTGTAAAATGAGCTGCTTTTAATATAGTTTTCTATTATGATGCCACACCTCCGCTTCGTATGGGAGTTTCTTCCCAGTGTTCTTGATAAATGCGTTAGTTATCTGTCTTAGAACTTTGTCCTAATAACACTACAGCCATTCGAAAGCACACTCATTTCGGTGATTAATGTATACGTTATATAGATTTTGTGGTGCTACTGTACTGTTATGTCATTGTACATTGGGGTGCATCTCTGCTTTTTTAAAACATTCTATGATTATGATTATATTATAGGTAGAGATACAATAGGTACATGAAGTAGATAGATCAGCAGGCTATCTGAGTGTAAGTTAGCGAGAATCCTCTGTTGGCGATATCGGGCGGCGTGGCGGCCGTCGCGCCCTCGTTAGCGTTAGTTACCACGTACAGTACAAATGGTTTAGCTCCACCTGTTGAACAAATATTATAGACATTATTATTATAATTTTAATCTATTTTTAATTTTATTTTATTTTTCATTATTTATAATTTTAATCTATTTTTTATTTCATAATATAATTATGGTACTCCGTACTGGTGATAAGTTCCTGCCAAATAATATATTTTATATGATGAGTTACATTTCAGTAGATAGTATGATGAAGTTTTTAGGTACAGAAGTAGCGATAAGATCAAGAATGTGGGCTTCGGAAGCTACACAAGAGGGGTCTATGAGTATAACTTTTTTAGATTCTAGAACTGTATAGGTAGATAGAAGTTAACATTAAGGACCTTGCTATGGGGTCTAAGGAATAATATTAATCAAATAGTATAAGAGAAATGCTTACTCTGCACTGGAACGAAGCCTAGTCCGCAAAAGCGGTCTGTGCCTGCAGCTAAGGCGGTGGCGACTACTGTGGGGTTGGGTATGACCACGAAGTCGGTGAGACAGTTGGCGCCGTTCACTGCGCCTAGCTGGGTGCCCAGTACCGTGTTATCAGCGCCTTCCACGTCTCCCGTCAATGTAAATGAGAATGCGTCTCCTGCAATCTGTACGAAATACCTGCACTTAGACATACATGTTTAATCCTTTATTTGGTTTGGTTGGTCGTTGCATTATTTCACTATAGGCATTTTCACTGAAAAACTGTAGTTCAATTTTCTTGGAAAAAAAAACTGATCACTGGTTAGCGGTTGGACATCGATTTCAAGGACCCTTTGTAAAGTGACTGCGTGGTTCGTGCAGTGCCTGAGTGATTAGAAGTTATGAAACTTGTGGCAGTTGATTCCCGCCAACATTTAGCTATTTATATGGGAGAGGTAACATATAGTAGTATTGTCGTATACTAACAACGATGTAGCTAATATCAACTGACCTGTGAATATTGTATGGCACAGTAGCCGGCCTCCATTCTGATACATATGCCATAGTTCAAGTTGACAATTTGCCGCGTGCCTGTCACCAGGGAGGCGCTGAGCACTGTGTTCGCTGCGGTCCCATAGTTAAAGCTGTTAATAGTTCCCCTTATTCCAGTGTAGTATTGGAGACAACCGTTTGGCGCTGCAATGAAAGGTTATGTCGTGATTGCTTGTACGTAAATGTAATTTATAATCCTATGTAGAGGTATTTAGGTATTGTTGTTTTATTTTGTTATGATATAAAATTTATATATTAATATTTATACATACATACATAACATCACGCCTTTTATCCCCGAAGGGGTAGGCAGAGGTGCACATTATGCCACTGCACAATGTTACGCCCGCTTTTCACTATTTATGTTATGAGTCCCATGTACCTAATAGGGGGTGAGCCTATTGCCATATACCGGGCACATTTCCAGACTTCGTGCTACTACTGAATTTTTTTTTTTAAACCCAGTAGTACTTTGCCCGACCCGGGAATCGAATCCGAGACCCCTTGCCCGGTAGTCGCACTTGCGACCACTCGGCCAACGAGGCAGTCTATCAACGAGATATTAATATTTATATATTTATATCAATCCTTTTTATCTTGTTAAACTTAACTTTGTCTGACGGTACAATGACTAAGTGACGGTCCTTCTTGATTTATTATCATATATTTACAACTTGTGGGAAACGTTGTCAAGACAAAAATGTTTACGGGCTACGGTTACTCGTAGCCTGTAAAATATTGAATTAGTTACCTATTCCAGGACAGTCGCATCCAAGCTGAACCAGCCTAATGTTCCACCTCCTAGCGAAGGTGGTCGCGAGTGTCGCAGTGACCACGATGGTGATGGCCGTGTTCCCGTTGAAGTCCACGAAGATAGTCTGGCCGGTGAGGTCACCACATAGCAGTGGCACAATGGTGTTCCCTCCTGTCACTGATATGGAGTCCGTCACGCAGTTCCCGTCACCATCAGGCTGTGCTAGCACCAGATCCAGGAAATCTATGCGGAGCTGAATATAAATATTACCGTTCAATTAGTTAGAACCTCAAGCTTATTTGTCTATGTACAAAGAGTATATAGTAAGTAGAACATGAAACGAATGCATAGAAATTAGTCCGTTGCAGTAATTCGTATGAGTGAATTTGATAAAGCACCGCTACCATAAGATCAATAGTAATAATTATAATTTTTACTAGTTTTGGTCAATTCTAGTATTTACATAAAGTAGACATTACATCGACTAGGTTTCGGCGTGCTTTGACGTGTACATACATAGACACCTATTATACACAGCTACGATTTTGGCAAGTAGTTGTGTAGTGTTTACTTGGTATCTAGATATTATCTGATAAACACATTGTGTAATACATAAATTGTAACAAAAAGGATAGTCATTGGAAATATGGGAAGATAGCAATGGTCGTGGTCGGAGCAGACATTTGTTTGTAAATAAATTATTTGTAGCCATACCATAATGTTTACGTATTATATAAACCAGGGCTGTCTAAACGATATACCCTCGCGGGCTAATTAAATTTCTTACAAAAGCTGGAGGGCCAGAAAAATATTTTCAGTTGTTTAGAGGTATAATGACGTTTAAAATTACAATTTAGTTTGAGTTAAGTATATAAAATATTATAATAAAATTACAATTTTGCTGGCACAGACTAAACTTGCACACAAATCATACACTGAATTTTATTATTGCTACATAAAATGAAGATGTTAAGATTAAAACGTGTGTCGCGGGCGACATGAAAACTACATAGCTGCGGGCCGCATGCGGACGGCGGGTCTTTACTTGGACACCCCTGATATAAACGAATTTAGATAAAAGGTGATGAACCTGATCACGTAAGATTAAGATTTGTAGGTTACCTGACAGATGTTGGCGTTGCAACGGTTTACGATCATGGAACAGGCCGGACCACCGGCATACGCGGCCGGATAGCCGGGGCTCGTGAAATAAGTGTTGTTCACATTTGTCGTAGTTCCGCAAGTACGGGACACTAGAATACAAATTAGGTACGATTATATTATTAATCTTCCGAGACCACAGACGTGCAGGGTTTTAACCCATCATTTTCTTCAATATTTGAATTAATTTGATATTTCCTCTAGATTGAGACGGTTAAATTCAATAAATTTTGAATACGTATAAAGATGACTCGGTAAACGTATGTGGGATCTCAACCCATAAATAAGTATCTATATTAGATAGTACCTACAGTCTAGAGGCTATAGATATGAGAGAGCTTGTTTCACTTTTACTTACCGACGCAGCACCGTCCTCTCCTCGTGGCGCAGGTGCCCGTGATGGTACCGTTAAGGTTGTTACATTCCCGCCGCGCGAGGCACGTGCCGTTCATAGAGTTGGCAGTCGAGCACTCCGTGTTCGCGAACCGCACGATACTCACGAAAGGAAACACTGTAAACATTTAAAAGGAAAACAATACTTAGAAGGAATTTTCTTAAGTTATATATGTACAGGTTCAACTTTTATGTCTATGGTCATAATATTAATATAGCATCACTTTTTCTTACTACGAATTAGAATTTGGTAAACCTATGGTTTACAGCTTTAGTGCAAACTTACAATTAACATAACATCACGCCTTTTATCTTAGAAGGGGTAGGCAGAGGCCAGAGGTGCACACTACGGTACTTAATGCCACTGTACAATGTAACACCCACTTTTCACTATTTATATTATGAGTCCCATCTCCCATATAATAGGGGGTAAGCCTATTGGCATATACCGGGCTCAACTCCAGACTCCGTGCTAGTAGTGAAAATAAAAAAAAAATAGTAGTACTTTGCCCGACTCGGGAATTTAACCTGACACCCCTTGCCCGACAGTCGCACTTGCGACCACTCGGCCAACGAGGCAGTCACTTGGCCAACGAGTCCAAGAAAGCCAAGAGTACCTATTTGGTTTTGACGTGGTCTGCTATATGTGCCCACGGTTAGGAATAAAACTTAGCTTATTGGTTGAGCAAAAGCTAGGTCACGGACGGCGTACATAACATCTTTTCTATATGGATATCCGAAAAAATATATGAGGGAATCGCTTCGCGTAGCTATTTCTTAATTTGCAGCTGCAAATACAGAAATGATGAGTGGAAAGAGAAAGAGAGATACTAAAATTTTGCTAGGGCTCTATCGAAATATAAATTCGCTTAGCTCGGGAGGTTGGAACAAAAACTTAAAACACTTGGTTCTCGCTTAAAAAATGTTCAGGCCTGGATATGACGATATAATAGGTGGAAGACCATGGCAACAAACTTACATATTTTTCCCTTTCTTCCGCCGACACTAGTGACGTTGTTATTCTCAAAATCGTCGTACTCATCGAAGCCCTCGTCGTCTTCTCCATCGATATCGTCCTGGTCAAACCTATGGATGTTCGTGGCCGCAGCAGCTACCACTAACGCTGACAAAACTAACCACCACTTTCTTGATAACATTTTAGAACTAGATGCTTCTCTTTTCAACGTGACACAACAACTAACCGACAAAACCTACTCCTCTGTCATTTGTAACCACTAAAATGTGAGTATCCGTTTCACTAGTCCTAATCCCAATAGAAATGGTCACGAAATGTGAGTAGACATGTCAATCATGTATAAATAAAGTGGGTGATAACGGTTGTCTGTTTGTGCAAAGTGTTAGGGATGTTACCGTTTTCCATTTAGCACTCGCAGACAACCTATGTGTTAAAATGACGGTGTAAGTGGAAGAATTAGAACGATTTAGGTACCTAAGAGTTTACTAGGCCTCTGACTGTAAGCAGGTTACTCATGTGCTCCGCGACCTATTTGTAATCTAGGTAGGTATTTACTTCAGTCAGTCAACGGTTTCTTCAGAGGGAACAATGGGACATCGTAGTTGCAAGTTCTGGAACTGCCGAAATAGTTTGCCATAAAGTCAACAAAATATTTTTTACTGTTTCTGGGAAAATCAACCTTTATTTTGTCTGTACTATGGTATATTATTGTGGTAACGACTTCTGCTTTGGAAACCACTACGCTACGTATCTAAGTATGTATAAATGTTTGCGCAATAACTTAGTTTATTACTATTATTGATGGAACGATTGGTCCTTAAAGGCATGGAAAAATAATAGACGTACCTATAATATTTAAAAAAAATATATTAATCACAATATAAGTATATAATTTCTTTTGTAACAATTGTTGTAAGGTTTGTGTATTTATAAAAAGATTCTAGTTGGTTATTTAAAAAAGACATCAACTAATGATTACTGATAATTGGTATCAACGAATATACCTACTAATTAGAGATAACATGGCAGGGTTGTGATTGGACTAGGATAGTATCAAGTAAGTCTTTGAAATACAAAATACATAAGTGTGTAGCGGTGACTATGAAGTTTTTAGTATTAAGAAAATATAATATACTAGCTAAGTAATATATTTTTGAATTATTTTGCACAGTTTCAATATTTTTTTCAGGTACGCCTATTTAGATAGATAGAACGCTTGATGTAAAGGGCATTTTTTAAAGGGGATCCACCCTTAATAAAAACCAATCATTCAATGGCTTCTCCCGCCTGGTGAGGCGGGAGGGAGTGTAGGACTCTTGCTAACTAAAAACCACCCCGTTCCTACTCCTGTACTTCCAGCCGGAGCCCCGATAACCCGTTAAGTTCTCCAAGGCTCCGTATCAGCATCAGCCATATTGGCCCCATCCGTAGTGGTCTGATGGCTCTTTGAGTACGCTCTTCACCGTACGCTCGGGTGATGTAAGGGGTAAGTAACTTCAAACCGGGCTTAATAGTACTCATTAAAAGACACATTCAACATCTATTAGAAGTAAGTACCTATGTTTTATTAATGTTAACTGAGTGATTAAGAGATTGTATGATTGAACTTATATTTGTAATCCCAGAAGAAGACAGAGGTCCACCTATACTTATGGAATTAAATACCTACTCTTCACCAGTTATATTGTGATTCCTGTGAAGTCAACAGAGAGTGAGTCTATTATCAGGTACTTGGGTACAATTCCAGACCCCCTATTACTCAGAATTATCGAGAAACCAAAAACTCATTAATGTTCTACTTAAGCTGGAAACGAATTCGAGTATCGGGAGGCTGTGGCGGGCTTGTCCCATAAAAAACTCGACAGAATTGGGATGATGACAGGGTATGAAAATAAAAAATCGAAAAACTTTGGCCCTGGCAACACATAACATCCGCACACTGCGGACCGATGAGAAGATTGTCGAGCTGGAGGAAGAATTGAGCAAAATGCGTTGGGACATCTTGGGACTGTCTGAAATCCGAAGAGAGGGCCAGGATACGATGGTCCTGGATTCCGGCAACTTGCTCTTCTTCCGGAAAGGAGATAAAAAATCCCAGGGTGGTGTCGGATTTCTCGTCCGCAAGTCCCTCGTCAACAACGTGAGTAAAGTTGACAGTGTGTCGAGCAGGGTAGCGTACCTTATACTCAGAATATCACACCGGTATTCGCTGAAGGTCATACAGGTATATGCGCCGACCTCGACACACTGCGATGATGAAGTAGAGGCTCTGTATGGGGAAATTTCCCAAGCCATACACACCTCCGAAGCTCACTTCACCGTTGTCATGGGGGATTTCAATGCGAAGGTGGGCACACGGAACGGCGAAGAGCTGAGAATGGGGCCATTTGGGTATGGGCAGCGAAACCGTCGGGGCCAGCGGCTGGTCGACTTTATGGAGAGGGAGAGACTCTTTCTAATGAACTCCTTCTTCCGAAATCGACCAGCTAAGAGGTGGACGTGGATAAGCCCCGATGGTTACACCAAAAATGAGATCGACTTCATCATGGCGACCGACAAGCGCATATTCAGTGATGTCTCTGTGATAGCTAAGGTGAAAACCAGCAGCGGCCACCGTATTGTCAGAGGCACACTGAATATCAATGTCAAGCTGGAGAGGTCACTCCTGGTGAGGTCCACACTCCGTCCTGGTCGCGCCCAGGTCCAGAACCCCGAACAGTTCCAGCTCCAACTGCATAATCGCTTCCAGTGCCTGGCTGAGTGTGAAACGATTGACGAGTTAAATAATGGGTTAGTGGAAACTGTCCAAGCGGTGGGCTCAGAGTTTTTCAAAAACCCACGCCGAAATAGACCTCAAAAGCTCTCGAAAGAAACACTGAAATTATTGAAAGACCGACACGAGATGAGGCTGCAGTCTTCAGTTGACATGTCTGGATATGGCAAACTTAATAGGCGTGTAGCCACAACAGCTGCTGACCAAATGTTGGCGTTACTCAATAGAGGACCCAAACGCCAATCACGACAATAAAATCATTTTATCCCTTTGTTACTTTTAAGGCCTAGCAATAACTTCACTTCTTGTTTAGCTTTGTTTATTGAACCTATTCATTTGTTAATGTTCGTACCAATTATGTTTTATTATGTATTGTACAGATTTTCTTTTAACAATAAACAGTGTTTCGGGATGCACGTGGCGGCCAGATGTCTCAACGGGTCTGAGCATGGCTATAGTGGGGATGTGCCTGGAATATTATAAAAGCCATCGCTCACAACCTCTTTTCTCTCTTTCCTCGCTCATCCTCGGAGCACTCAACATCGCCTACGCTCCGAGACGTCTGGACGCGCACGCTCTACGACCATGCCTACACGACTTTAGCTCGTTTCAATTATCTGCTCACAACATCTCCTAAAGGCGAATGTCAAAGTCTATGCGACGCGACCTGCGTGCATATAACGCCGCACGAGTCAGGGATGCCATAGAACGAAATCAGGGCGCAAAAGTATTCGCAAGGAATTCGTCTGTTGGGCAAAGCCAAATGACGAAACTGAAGACCGAAAATGGCATCATCGTTTCGTCGAAGCCAGAGATTCTGAGAGAGCTTGAAAGGTTCTACGGACAGTTGTACACCTCGACACGGCAACCCATTGTTGGTACAGCTCGGGATCCAAGAGCTAAACTGACACGGCACTATACCGAGGATATCCCAGACATCAGCCTGTATGAGATTAGGATGGCTCTCAGACAGCTCAAAAATAACAAGGCACCGGGTGATGACGGAATCACAACAGAACTTCTGCGAGCGGGTGGAAAACCGATACTTTTAGTCCTCCAGAAACTATTCAATTCCGTCATTCTCGAAGGAGCTACGCCGAAATCATGGCAAGGGAGTGTAGTGGTTCTGTTCTTCAAGAAGGGTGACAACTCCTTGTTGAAGAACTATAGACCCATCTCGCTTCTGAGCCATGTATATAAGCTGTTTTCTAGGGTCATCACGAACCGTCTCGAACGCAGGTTTGATGACTTCCAGCCTCCCGAACAAGCCGGGTTCTGGAAAGGCTTTAGCACCATAGACCACATTCATACGCTGCGGCAAGTTATACAGAAGACTGAGGAGTATAACTTGCCACTATGCTTGGCGTTTGTGGACTATGAAAAAGCCTTTGATTCGATCGAGACCTGGGCGGTGCTGCAGTCTCTCCAGCGATGCCATATCGACTACAGATATATAGAGGTGCTAAAGTGTTTGTATAGAAACGCCACCATGCGCATCCGACTCCAGGAAGATAGCACGGAACCAATCCAATTGCAGAAAGGCGTGAGACAGGGAGACGTGATTTCTCCGAAACTGTTCACCTACGCATTAGAGGACGTTTTCAAGCTTTTAAACTGGAGTGGACTGGGCATCAATATCAATGGCGAATACATCACACAACTCCGCTTCGCCGATGATTTAGTCATCATGGCGGAGTCGCGGGAGGATCTAAACACCATGCTCAGCGACCTCGATATCGTCTTCCAACAGGTGGGTCTTAAAATGAACATGGATAAGACCAAAATCATGTCAAACGTCCATGTTGCACCTGTACCGGTCATCGTTGGGAACGATATCCTCGAAGTTGTAGACCACTATACATACTTAGGGCAGATTATACAGCTAGGTAGGTCAAATTTCGACAAAGAGGTCCCCCGAAGAATCCAACTTGGATGGGCAGCGTTCGGGAAGTTATGCGAAATCTTCTCATCGAAAATCCCTCAGTGCCTAAAGACCAGGATGTTCAACCAGTGTGTGTTGCCGGTGATGACGTATGGTACTGAGACGTGGTCCCTGACCTCTGGCCTTCTGGAGAAGCTCAAAGTCGCTCAGCGTGCGATGGAGAGAGCTATGCTCGGGGTTTCTTTGCGCGACAAAATCCGAAATATGAAAATTCGCCAAAGAACAAGAGTTACCGACATAGCTCGCAAAATCTGCAGACTAAAGTGGCAATGGGCAGGCCACGTCGCTCGAAGGACTGACGGCAGATGGGCCAGGAAAGTCCTTGAGTGGAGACCACGGACCGGAAGACGAAGCGTGGGCAGGCCTCCCGCTAGGTGGACCGACGACATCGCCAGAGTTGCGAGGAGCCAGTGGATGCGGGTGGCGAGTTGTCGTTCGACGTGGAGGGCTAAGGGCGAGGCCTTTGTCCAGCAGTGGACGTCTTCCGGCTGTTGATGAAATATGGTGTACCCTGATTCAGTGTATAATGTTATGCACAATGTTGTACCTACCTATAAAATGAATGCCTGATCTGCTTTCAATACATACCACCTTTTATCCTTTAGTGAGAAATAACATTTAAATTAGCGAAGGAGTGGGTAATAGTGTTTAATTAATGAATAAATAAAATGTAATACGCACTTTCTTAGCCAATAGTAGTTTCCTAAATTTTATTTCAAAGTCCATCTCGTAGATTAGATTTACAATTTGGTTACCATGGCCACTAGCCTATAATATTACGAGTTAAATCCAATAGGAAGTGAGCCTAATGACATAATATACAATTGTATAATGAGGGTTTTTAAGGGGAGAAAACCATCAAATGACTTCTCCCGCCTGGGTGGTGAGGCCGGAGGGAGAGTCAGACTCTTACTGACAAAAAACCACCCCGTTCTTACTCCTACACTGTGAGGAGACAGAGCTTCGCTGCCTCATGCGCTCCGCCTCCTCCTTGGCTAACATGACTGTACCTCTATAATGAGGGTAATTTTAGGATCCATGCTGAACATTTATGAAACCGCTTCAAATGAGAGGAATACTATTATTCTATGCAGAGCGACCTCACATTGCCATCTATTCTTAAATATAATCTAGAGGTATATTCTTAGTTAAACTCTTTGCTAATGTTACAAAGAGTTTAACCAAGATGTGTGACCAGTTGAGATATCTTGTGGACACTGAAAGAATGCCATTATGATGCGTGTGTTGCTTCCATTGTATTAGATGTTGGAGGATATAAAGACTAGGGGAACAATGGATGTGATGTAAATATCAGTGGTCTTCTTTTAGATTAGTACTTACATAGCTGAAAAGTTATTAATAACAAGTCACGCCACTACTGTACGTAGTAGTGGCGTGTATAATCTTTCAATAATATCTATGCGTTTTGTAATTTCACCATAAATGTCACTGTCATGTTTGGGTCGTCTTAATATTATGTTCACGTTGTGCTGAAAACTTTTCAATCATCCTAGTATACAGGCCCTGAATGTACTGAAAAGAAGTAGTTCAAGACCATGATAACATTATACAAACTCAAGAAAGTCTACACGGACAGGTTAGACATCGCTAAGAGAAAAACCTGTGAAGTGTGTGTTGCATTGCTTAAGTACATTTCTTAATTGCACTTATTTCTTTGGTGTGTAAATGCTTGAATTAATAACCTAACTTTGTACGTAAGCAAATTCTGTGGATTAGAATGGATTTTTGATATTACTTGTATGGAGCTTTAGTAAAAATTTTACCGTTGATTGTAATCCACAGATTTTTGATTGAGACAGGTTATTAATCTCGGTCGTTTTTTTCAAAATTATATAAATCTTGTATTTCAACTATATATTTCATTTTCTTCTTTCTTTTCTTTCTGTCCAGAAATTTCTTCTATATATTTCAATTCCACTCGTAATATCTCTTTGTAAACCGTAATAATAGTGTTAAGTGTAACCATAGAAATCTGTAAAGGAATGGTCAGGAAGAGTAATAAGAAACAACAGTAAATGTGACTAAATTTAATTTGTTCCGAAATGTGAAGTTTATTGTAACATAAGTTACTGTCTGGTGGCACAATGCTTAGTACACATATAAAGTGAATGATAAGCATGTTATACGTATGACTACGATCTTTCTTGTACCATTGATATCAGTGCGAAATAGATGTGTGTTGCTTAAAATAGTATGGCCTCAAGTAGGGTGACAACGTTGAAAATAATTTAAATGTTATATATTATTGATTGTTTTAAAGATTAATCCTCATACAAGATAGTTCATATAATAACCAGTGTGCCTTCGTATTAAGTGTGTGATAAACAAACAATTATGATTTTATTGGTATTAGAAAAATTACAGCTTATTTATTTAAGATTAATGCGTACACACAGAGTTTACGTAGTCATACGACATCGACTACGCGGTGCATTTGTTCTGTGCGTACGAATCGACTACGCAGGGCTACGCTTCGCCTACGGACCAGCTACGCAGTGCTAAACGATATCTACGTATCGACTACGCTGGGCTACGCGGCGTCTACGTAATGACTACGCGGCGTCTACGTAATGACTACGCAGTGGCTACGTAGCCCTACGTATCTACGACGCAGCAGCTACGTGGCGCTACGTATTGACTATGCAGCGGCTACACGGCGCTACGTATCTACTGCGTAGCGGCTACACACACGCTACGTACCTACTACGCAGTGGCTATGCTACGTTTATTACTACTTACGCAGCGGCTCCGCGGCGCCTACGTGTCGACTAGACCACCAACGCTGTGTATACGCGAATATTATTAATGAACTCTTTATACGAAGGCTTTTTTTACACAATATAATAATACTTTGTACAATGTTAAAGCTGTATAAGACACATCAATGGTACAATATACTAATTAAAATATTACAATTTGATTCAATCCATAGCTCGAAGGCACTTTCGATTTTCAAGGTATTTTATTGTATTGTGTTGTGTTTAGAGCAATAATTGCAGTCTTTATCACGTTTTGTGTTCTTATTTTTACTTCTTAATTGCAAATAAACCACATCAACTATTATAAATATCTAGTAGTATAAAAAAGTATTCACCTATATTATATTGTTTCCTAAAAAGTACTATTTGTGAATTGAAAAGAAGGTATACGAAAAATAAATGGGATATTTTGTTAAAAATACTTCGAGTTCAATATTTTCACACAAATAAGGTGACAAACACTGCAATGTTTTCTCTATAAAACTCCAAATGGTACAGTGAACAAATTAATTATGACAATATAAGTGGCAAATAAAAAAATGTTAGTAAATCACACTTCTGGCAAAATCTACAAACTATATTTAAACACATTAAATCCATATCTATTTTCTCAATATAATATATCTCAACTTTTTACACTCAACTATAAAAAATAGGTATATAAAAAGAATTTAAAAACACGTCATTGGTAATAAATTATCTTGTGACTTAGTCAACGTACTTAACTATGCACTTAAAAATAAACATTACACGTGAAAAAAGATACAAACAAAATCGCATAATAATAAGCAGCAATTGAAACTATAGTAAATACTTACTTATAAAGAATAAGCAAGAACAGAACATAGTGAGGTACGATTTTTATACAGAAAAACGAGCTTACAATTACAGATTTTTATAAAACTAAAATTAAGTTTTAATTAAAAATATGGCATCTACCGACATGTTTATGGCAATTATTCGGTTTAAGAAAGTCAGCTCAGACGAACTTTCGTCACAACTACATCTGCCTTAACATCTACGTTTAGTTGTTGTCTCGTCTTGTTTATTATACAGTTATCGACTACTCGTACAGCAAGTCACTATAATATTAAGGCCTCATTTAATTGTGTAATGTTTCAAAAGGCATTACGATAAAGTCATTCGTCTCTAGTTCATTAAATTTCTCTTGAAAAAACTACATTCCGGACTAGAGGTTATTCTTATACGACAATCAGGTTTTTTAAATTTAAAATTATAGCACAAAATACCTTTTGGTTCCATTTTCACAAAGTTACAAAAGTTCGCACAAGTTTATACACGTAAAATTAAATGCAAGAAACAGTGGCAAGATTACAGTGCGTGGGTGTCACATGTTAGCTCCGATTTTATTACTTATGGAGATCTTATATGGTACATGAAGGATGTGAAGTGTGGGTTATGATAAAATCTTTTAAATATCTTTATTGCACTGGGGAAGTACAGATAACTACCAAAACATTACTTATGAAAGTCTTTTTACCTTTTAAGTAAATTGTTGATAACAGCCGAACTGTACAGTGTTAACTCAACCAATAAAAATATTCATTACTTATTTTTGTAGTTTCCTGAACTTCTAAGTGTAGTAAATAAAGTAAGAAGCCTATATAATATATTTGTAAATATATAGGTACATATACTTATACATATACGATGTGGAGCAGCATTAAATACAAGTATGCTATCGTAGTTACTTCAAGTTAACAGGCTTGGTTACACTGATTTATAAATAGAGGCAAGAAGCGCTATGAAAATGAAACTACTTTTTGTAAATATAAGGCTAAATATTAATTAAATCCTACTTTCTGAAAACACTGCATCAAAAATAACATTAGAATGATTCAATTTCATTTTGGAACACAGATATTATTGAAAGCTAATGGACGATTAGAAATATGTACAAAGGTACTAAGTCTTTATAACCGATACAAATCGAAGAAAAAGTCATAAAAAAGCAACGTATAATAAGAACTCTCCTAATGTTATTTAAACTGCAGGATAGGTAAGCATAACTTAGAGTAGCCCAAAATACTAGTGACTATTCAAGATGGCAAATGCGTTATAGTAAATATTATAAGATTTAGGTATAAAATGTGTGGCCGGTTGTCGCCGTAGCGAACGTACAAACACCTGGACGGAGGCAATAAGGCTGATTCAATATATTCCTTACTAAACTGCCTAAAGCACTTCGTAAGATACAAGTTAACATTATATTAGGCGCTACGTTATTAATTTTCTATAATATTTTAACTGTTAATATATTAGAAAATATAAAATAAATACATATTATTATCAATTATAAAATATGTATGATGAAACAAACTTGTTGCTTCATTTTGCCAGACAATTGTTTAGGCTATCCGTTGATGATATGATAATGTGAAAAAAAAACAAACTTTAATAAATCGAGACTAGAAAGTGTAAAATTTGAATGTTCCAATAATACGATCTTAGGTCATAGAGTACGACGTTACTTAATATAATATATTCATTTATAAAGCTTATGAATGTAGTCTTTATGAGAGTCGCAATTACAAGTCAGTATACAATTTCTGTTGTCAGCCATAAAGCTACTGCAATTTCATATTTAAGTATTTACTATGTGGTTTATTGTAGATTTGTAGATATTATTTTTGATCTATCGTTCCATTTCAATAAAAGGCACGGGTCTTATCGTTAGTAGAAACCTACTTTTAAATATTATTTCTTACATTTGTACAACTTCGACACTGAGATCGTACCATTGAAACATGCGTCCGTACATTAAGACTAACATACTTCTACTTACTGATATTTACGCAATAATAATATTAAAAGATAATATCTTGGATATTCCTTGCTCTCTTATTAATTAACTTACTATAAATTAACTAATCATATCTAATGAATACTTAGAGCTTTTAATTCACGAAGTTTTTCATCGACACCGTTGCTGTTGTAGTGAGCAATTATTTTAGGAGTCTCTTAATTTTAATGTTTTTCTATACCAGAATTTTAATGTGGGGAAACAAAAGGTATACTTATGTTTTACCCTGCCCTGTTACTCCAAAATGTTATAGTTTCTATTAAAAATATTAATTTTATAATACTAACTGTAAGTATCTAATAATAATACTTAACAAAAAATTTTGTTAAACTTTAAAACAAAATAAAGCGTGACTCTAATTAGCATTTGTAAGTTCTGTTTCACTTGCACACTGAGTGCATGGTGTTTAAATAAGCCAATCGGAATTCTTCTGGGCTCCAGCGATTGAAGCAAGACTCAAGCAACGAGAGCCTTTAGCAACGGTGTCGTAAACCTCGCTTCATTAAAACATTTGTCATTTTATTTTACATCATAACATGACTAATTGAGTCATTTACAATTAATAAGGTATATATTATGTAAAGCGATTTCCTTGGTAATGCTGTTGTATTGTACGTATTGTGACTTTATAGCGAGAATCGTATATTTATGGTTAACTGATAGTTGTGTACGAGTACTTAACTACTTACTCACATTAAGTACCATCACTCTTTAACGATGGAAGATTTGTTTTATAAATCATATTCACTGGAAACTTTACTAACAGTCGTTTGAATGTCAATGACACTTGAAGTTCGTGGGGTGTTGTCAGCTTCGCTTTAACAAAATATACAATAAGCATGGTTGACATGGTAGTGAGCCGATGAGCTGGAGCACCGTGCTCGGTCACAGTACGCCGTAGAACGTGTCCATCAGGGTAGTGTCCAGGTCACACTCCAGGAAGATGCTCTCACTGCACTCCTCCTGGAAAATATAAAGATAATATTGTGAAATGAATAAAACGTATATTACTACGTAAGAATTAATATGAAATAAATAAGATTCAAGCGTTAAGTAAATTACTTAAACGGTTAATAAAGGGAGGGCAGTGTTACATCTGACAGTCTTTAAAAACAGTCTTGAAAATAGTTTTAATTAATACAAAAAGTAAATGAAATGATAAAGCACACACACACACACCACACACACACCACACACACACACATATACACGTAACTATATATAGTTATCATTTTACATTTAAGTATATATTTATTACATAGTATTGCCATTTTTATCTTTTATATATTATATGTAGTTTGTTAGTTTCATTGATTGTTTCATTTGTTTTTTATTGTTTTTCTTCTATTTTGGTTTTCTTTTATTGTGCATCTACCACCCATTCCCAGATTCTTTTCAAAAATTCCATCGAAAGGTTGTCTGGAAGAAATCGCCGCGTGTGATAAGACCGCTCATTGTACTCAAATTACTATTGAAATGCTTACAATTTTTTTCTATGTGTGCAATAAAGTATAAATAAATAAATAAATAAATAAAGCAGAGATTGACATTAGAACAATGTTGTTACCTGAGTGTTGTGTGGAGCGGGCGGCTGATCCCCGCCCCTCCTCGTGTGTCATTTAGACGTCTTGGGCAGGTGCCTCTTCATGTGCAGTGCCAAGTGGTCTGAGCGTGCGAATGAGCGTTCGCAGACGGCGCATTTAAATGGCTTGGCCCCCGTGTGCTTGCGGTAGTGACGCGTCAGCTCGTCAGATCGCGCGAACCGCCACTCGCACTCTGGCCACTGACACGTATACGGCTTCTCACCTGGGAACACATAACTGGTCACTGCAACTGTTGTCCAGCATGAACACGTCTGACGTTCATCATGATATAACATTATTTGCGACACATTTTGATAGCGACCACATTTTGACCACTTGCTAGTGGCCAGTGCAATGGTACTATTAACGCAGCTGCTTTTACGAGGTTGTGGTGTCGTTCCGATGTAGTACTTGATGTATTGTCTAGCCAAGCCCTTGTTATTACTTCACATTTTACAGTTAGCTTGTCCTAATTCATCGGGCACTGCACTTGGTTGTATATCAAGCATGTAGGTATCATGCAAGATTCATGTATAGCGACAGAATCGTGTCATCGATGCAGCACCCATAGTCGTTATACTGTCATAACATCAAGTCACGTCTCGAGCTATTTCCAGAAACTCAGCGAAGGAAATTTGCCTAATCGACAAGCTTTGTTGACTTTCATAATTTCAGTTCGATATCAATGAACTCTACCACGTGTCTCGATAAGGAAGTTTGTATAGACTCTGAGTACTGGGTCAAATTAAGGTTTTTAGAAAGTAGTTACTAGGTAAGAAGTCTGTGTTAAATAAATTGGACAAGTGACAATATACTGCGGTGAAATTTAAACGATACTCGTAACAAAGTAGGTACTTAGGTACATTGTTGCCATTAGGTATATTTGTTACTTTCGCTGGGCTGTTGAGTAGTCCACGTACATATTAAGGAGACGGTTGAGTTAAATTAAAATACAAGACTTCTTCGAACACGTGTATATTGTGATTCTTAGTACTAAGAGGGTATATTCGCATTGCCACCTAGATTATGACAATTAATTCGCAGTCGCAGGGTCAGTAATATAATTATGAGTGCAGGTTATACCTGTGTGTATCCGCTGGTGCGCCTTTAGATGCGAACTTTTTGTGTAGACTTTGGTACAACCTGAAAATAATAGTTCCTTCCTTAAAACACACTTGGGTTGACGTCAGAAGAAGAGTAGTTCGAGCAAAACAACACACAACACAAACAAAGGTATAACAGGATTGACTGTCTGATTAAATTATGTAGATTTATGTTGCATGCATGCAAAACGCGGATGTTTTACCGTTTTTTACCAGATTTGTGATCGATCAGGACAAAGTATTGGTGAGGCGTGGGTGGTTCAAAAGATTTAGGGTTATATCCTCAACCGAGGTCACCGGCACACTTGACCAATCAGCTCGTAAACTTGGCTAGCAAGCTATCTTTATTGTATCGTCAGCTTACTCCACATTGTGCTGGACGCTAGTGCCAGTGAATGTATAGGTACGTAGGTATCTTGTGTTTTGGTTTGTACTTGTACCCAAATCAATTCTGAAGAAAATTTTAAACATCCCAATGACATTTTCAAATATAATACAAAGTTTTGTTTGTGTTTCCAATGCTTGAGAGAATTTTTTCCCCAGGTCGGACTACAGCATGGTTATTTCAAAAAGTAAACTTTTTCCTACATGTCTCTCTACTGATATCTCGACTCTAGTGTTGCAGATGTACCTGGTATTTTTTTTTTTTTTTTAAGGGGGGAAAATCATCGAATGACTGCTCCCGCCTGGGTGAGGCGGAAGGGAGTGTCAGACTCTTACTGACTAAAAACCACCCCGTTCCTTCTCCTGCACGTCGAGCCGGAGCCCCGGTTACCCGTTAGGTTCTCCGCGACATAAGGTGTGTTGCTGATTGAAAACGTTTCTTTTTCGACACAAATTATTGTGTACCTAGGTCGAAAATTTTCACAATTAGGTTAGGTTGCTCTTGCATCCTGATGATATGTTATTTTTCCACTACTGATGTACTCAAATCAAGTCTGAATACGGTTTATGTTTTAAACATGATTGGTTTATTGATACAACCATGATATTTAATGTTGGTGGTACCTATGAAGTCACAATGGTGCACTCTTCTCTTCTCGAGCTCGGGGTTGTTCCGCCGGTTGTACTTGACGTGGTGCGGCGGCGCCAGGCGCGCGTGCTGCAGCGGTGTGTGGTGTACTGGCGGCGGCGGTGGCTGCGGCGCCACCTGCACCGGCGCCATCGGCTGCATCGGAACAAACTACTTTATTCATTTATGATTAACTATCACACATTTTGTTTGTTCTCACTTAATCTAAACTTATACAATATTTCTATTTATAGCCTAATTGTAATTTAATTGTTATACGTAGGTACCTACTATATGTACGATTAGATTAGAGTTAAGTTGAGTTAGTCACCTGTGGATGGTGATGTTGGTGCGGGCCAGGATGCGGAGGCACGTGCGGCGCTCTGAGCAGCGGTGGCGGGTGATACGGCGGGGGCGGCGTGCGCCGGCCTGCGCCCTGCGAATAACACCACAAATGTTGCTCGACTCATAAATCGGGGACTTCATTATCGCTTACAGGACCTTACCACTGTCCTGATCACAATTGTAAAACCAGAACGACTCCCAACTGCTACATATTTTTATTACTTTACTGCAATTAAATAAAGGACACGACATAAATAGATCGCTGAGCAATAGATGGTACCATCCGTACGCGAGCGTCGCAAGCTCTCTGGAGGTGCGTGTTACCTGCATCGTGTTGCCGGGGCTGCCCTGCTCGGAGCTGGGCGGCGTCAGCGGGGACATGTACACGAGTCGCGAGGGCGGGTACTTGGCGAACGAGGTGTTCGGCTGGTGCGGCGGCTGGTGCTGCGGCGGCTGCGGATGCGCATACGTGGGAGGCGCGCAAAGCCTCTCCGTCTTGATCTCGAGGGGACTGAGTAGCGGGGTGGCGCACTCCTCCAGGAGCGCCTCGTCAGCTTCCAGCTTGACGTGTGTGGAACCGAGTGGCGCGAGCATGTTCGCGTTCTCGGGGTCGATGTTTCTGATGGAGGAAGCGATGTCCTCCCATAGGGCAGGCCGGAGGAATGCATCGTCGCGTGAGGAAGTTCCACCGTCGAAAAGGTCCATGTGGGCGGGCGCGAGTGAGGCGCCCTCCTGCTTACACAGCAGCGACTCTAGCTCAGATGTCTGTAACAATACAAACAGACGTCGTTTGATGATTTGCAGATACTTATCGCTAACCTATTATGAAAATCCTATTCTAATGCTAATAACATTAGAAAGTCTTCTTGATTTAATGTTTAGAGATTTGACTATAAAGTAATACTGTATATCTAAGGATAATAAACTTAAGAATTTATGAACTTGTAGCATTATCATGATAGACACAGCACCAGCTGTTATGACTTCATTAGACATCTATTCTATGTATGCGACTCGAAAATAATAAAGTACCCAGGTACCTAAGTGGCGAAGAGGACATATTTTGACTAGTCCATTAGGTACTTATATTCCTATTTACTTATTAATATCTACAAACATTTTCTCACAAAAGTAGGCTGCTCATAATTACCTTGTACAATAGAATTTGATGCGTTTTCTAAAGAAGTTTACCTTTGCGTTTACCAAAGTAAAGTGTTTACTTATTAATGTTTTGGCTATGAATTAGGAAAGTAGTCAAAATGCCAAATAAAGTAGACAGTACTTTATTTGTAGTGGGAATGAACCACCTATGTGATATGCCGACACCCGGAATACCGATGTGTTTATATTAATAAAAAAAGCTCAAACAAGTGGCGTGCTTCTGGAAACAGATTGGCTTCATCAATCATACTTAAGAGGATTACAGTAACGATTAACATTATGAATTTACACAATTTTGAACAATTTCTCCTTGCTAGGTGGGCAAGCGGTGTTGCGCCGGCGCGCGGCGCGGCGTGCGATATTAGCATACAATAGCGACAGGCCCACGCGCGCGCGCAGGTGACGAGCAAGAGCTTTCATATCGGATCACTTCATACGTACACATTTCGGGATGAGATTCTGACATCGAAATTAATTTAAATTGTCGAATCAACATGTCAGCAGTTTATTCTATGTGAAGTATTGTCAGATATGTCAAAGGAGAAAAGTAATCAATCGTTTTATGGGCCACAATATAATTGTAGATAAATTAGAAAGTGTTTAATCTCTAAGCACTTCGATAGAAGTACACCTTAAACGACTGCACGCCGTTTACGAGTGACGATAAAATGAATGTAGTTGTAGTAAAACTTGTAAGCTGTAGTGGATGTACTACATAGTGCGTATAGTATGTGCGCCTGTACACCTGCGCGGCTAATCAATCATTGAGCTTGCTTACATGTCAGACAAATCTTTGACTCTTTAAAAGCTCTATTTTATTTAAATACAATGCTACTTCCATTCACCCGTTTACTTGGAATGCGTTACTACCTCTACACACGTACCTAAAGAATAGTATATCATTCTTCTTTATGTTTAGTTGGTCTTATAATTGCTTACTGCTTTACTGTACTTGATGTGCAAACAGATATTTCCGTAATTATAATCACTTTTATCACTAATTATTACACTTAAAACACCTACTTTATGAATGTGCGTACTTATTTCTAAGTATATATATAGACTAGATAGGTATCTGGGTAAAGGTAAATGTGAAGTAATTTCCTATTAGTTCATGCCATGATAGAATATGTAAATATTGATAAGTTATGTGTAGTGTTTTATCTGTTTGCTTTTCTATTGTTTAATGTTGACGACTTTAACTAGTTATGTCTACGATTAAGTGTGCGTAGTTTAGACGTTATTCGTTTTTACTATTAAATAGAACGCAATTCGTGCATGTTCTGTAATTCGATTCGTTTTTTGTTGCGAACAGGTGAAATAGAGTTAAAGTAATCGGTGAGCCCGGTCGGCAGCGATCGGAACCTCTTTGGAGCAGCGTGGGGTGTCGCAAGTGCGCCGGACCGCGCGAATTCCTTCCATGACCTTTGCGGATCGAACGATTGCGCAGTGGCTCCTCCACCGCGACTAGACGAGCTTGAGCAACAACCACATAGACTATACTGCCACAGAGCCACAACGTACCACGATGTGGTCTCTAAGATATAAAATCTGTCAATAATGAAAACCAACAGCGCACTACACAAAACACCATAACTCTTTTACACCTATAACGTAGGTAAGTACTTAGTTTTTTAATATTTATTTTGTATCCTCCAATACATCAAACTTTAATAAACACTCGTTCTATCTTTACTGTTTCTAATAGTAGTGGTTGAATAGAAGAAGACTATGTCTATGCTTACATTAGTATATATGTGAGGGTCATTATGAATTAACAAATGGCTTGATTACAATTTAAGTATTTTTTTCTACGATATGTATGATTGCTGTCTATCTACCTATACGTCGGCATGTACCTACATGCCACATGCATTCTATCCTAATGCCAGATTGCGTATCCTGTTATAACTCTAGCGTTACAGAGACTCGAATAGTTTGCAAATTATTGGGTCCTAAAAGCTGAGACTTGTCTGTGTGTAAAGTTAATTTTATTCTCTGCGCTGGGCGGTGCGCTAGGCACCGTATTCGCTTCGGTTTAGCTCATTTACGAAGCCAGCTAAATCAGTCGGCTTATACCGAACAGACAGCTATTGTGAAATGAAAGAACCTCCCGCGGATTTGCACCGGCCAGTGATGAAACACGCACTTGCACCAGATTATATCTCAAATCTAATAGATTGTTGTTGTTATTTATTTCGACCGTTGAATGGAGCAAGTGTCCCGACGCCAATCTATTTAAAGTTTATATTAGTAAGGTCGCTTGCACCATGAACACTGACAAATGTATCAAATTATTCGTATCTTTATCTAAATTTTAGGGTTCATTTGTCTTATATTTCTCATAAACAATTTACAATCACCGTTGTGATCAGATCTTTTAAATCTCTTACAAATTTTGGGCCTACTCGTATATAGAAAACGATTATCGCTAAATCACTTAATCATATCAGTGGTAATACCAGCACTATCTTACTGCACACAATAATATGAATGGCTGAAAATGTAGGCAGGTTTTGACAAATCCCTAATGTACACACTCTCATTTGAATTATCTATATCACATGTTACCTATTGATAACGATTACAAAGAAAATGTGGAGGTACAACTACGAGCATTTGTATTTCATATCAATTTAACATGTACATACATACCGTTATCTATTGTATATCTCTGACGAATAGTGCGAAAGTGCATTAATATTTGTGTAATAGGTATTTTAATGAAAAGAAATGACGATAGATAGAAAACTGTGCTAAAAATGTGCGTGTTATGATTGGTCCTGCCAGCGATGACTACTTTCATGGCGGACGTTCATAAAGAGAATAGGTATTGCGTCGCGACGCTGCGCACGTGCTACGGACCTACCGACCAATAATGAACGTGCTGACGTCGGTTAGAAAATGGCCGCCATTTTCATTTTGATTGTGTAGGTACTATTAGCTACAAACGATTTTTTGTAAGATTAAAATATATTGATTATTGACAGCCTCCAGTTTCTATTTTTTAAAGTAATGCAGCAAAAAAATGTAAATTGCTTCCTAACACAATCAGTTTTGAATTAATTGATGGCCATCTGTAATAATAGATATTTAAAGCCTTATTGTTATTTATCGAGTTTAAAAAATAACAGTAGTTTTAATAGGGTAAAATGTACATAGACTTTTTAAATGGGTATTTAGTCTGTGGGTAATAAAAACTGTTTAATGACATTTGTTACTACTCAATGCAGAGATAGATATATACCTAAAGCCCTGCGTGCTTAACAGCTATTCGCGAAAGCAATTCTATTTTCTCCTGCATGAACGCCTACCTACTTCATAAAAGATTACTTAATAGTCAATAAACCACAGATAATAGCTTAAATTCAATGAAGAATGGCGATAACACAGTGGAACATTAACATGTTCGAATTATTTTTCCATCTACATAATTTTATATAAGTTTTTATGTATTGTAAGTATGTCAAGATAGTTGTATAACAAATTGATAATGTTAACCAGAGAACAAGACGTCCACGGCTCCGGTCGAATAGATGTCGACCTGTTGCTATGTCGAAATGAAAAGTAGGATGAAATCTAGAAAGAATACATACTTACGGCAGTCAACTTGATATCTACTTGTAGAAGTGATAGTAAAACTAGTTTTATAAACAAATTGAACTTCGGAATACCAAATATAATTAAAATCATAAAACGTACCGCTACATCAGAAAGCTTTTTAGTGTTGCTAAAATATCAAAATTCATTTCAATGAAATAGCCAGTAAAATGTCAGTATTCTTAGACATTTCATTTGTTAATGTCCGATGAAGCCGTGAAGGCAGTGTGTATTTAGTGCGCATTACACTTATTGCAAAGTATGTGAATATATGTCATGAAAGCTATTCCTAATGAAAAACTGTCCGTCGGCAATAGCAGGAAATGTAAAAGGTCACAGGAGGTCAGCGCACAATGTGTACGTAGCCACGCGGCCACGTTAGGCCACGTAGGTAATCCACATAAACCTTCCCGGTGTGGCCCACGGGACTCTGTACTAATTGGCTTTAAGGGGAACGCATATGACAATCTACTGTCTGTCATATGTCATGACAGCCGTATGTTAACTTTGAAATCTAGGAGCTGACTGTAGCACTGACTTTCTTACTATAAAGAAGTTACGGAAATGACTTACGATAAGTAAATATAAATAAATAAATAAATCTTTATTCATTATAAGAAATTGGTCATAGTACAGATAAACATCTTAATTTAAAATCAGAGATCTCACTAGTAATAATAGTAAGAATATCCTGTATCACAGGCGAAAGGAGTTGGTGGGTAGACAAATTCCTACTATGACTTGATTTATTCCAGAAATATATACGTTTGTTTGAATACCACGTGACGATAAAGACATTTAACAACCCCCTAATAGACAACATGACCTTTTCAATAATGTATCCTCATATGAAAAGAATTAAAATTGCCGTCTCATACCGTTATGGCATTGTTTGAACAGCGCGTCTCGTCGACTGTCGTCGCTCTATTTCCATAATTCAACTTACGCCCACGACAATTCATTCTTCCATACGCATACAATACTATGTAAAACAATTAAAATACACATGTTGCCGCCTTAATGTAAAGTCGTAAAGTTCATATTGCAAACAAATGTTCTTGCCTAACTGTACACTAGGCTCTGATGGAGGTAATCGGCATAATTCACAAAGTAACGATTATCATTATTGTAGTCTCGTGTCACTGCGACGGCGGCGCGGTGACGACCATACAATGCAACCAGCTCAGGCCTGCTGGAAACTTCCGATTCTTATCATATAATCTATGACACAAGACCAAGACCAAAACCTGCATAATCTATGAATAGCAGATAACATAAGCTTTCAGTTTGTATGCCATTGAGCTACAATTTCATTCGGATTGATTTCATAAATGATGAACCAAAATATTTTCTTAATAATATCTATTGTTTCAGTTCGGCCGCGTAACCACTTACAAAGTAAGGTTTTTTATCATCCACTAGGTACCCCTAAAACTTATGACGAAAATAACTAATAGTAATAACATTTTATAGGCAGTGAGCTCACATTGCCACGGAGTCGGGAGTCGTATTTATCGGTTGGGCGGACTGGGGCGGGCGGCGTTAGGCGGATCGATAAGAACCGCCCACCGGGGTGGGGGCTACTATAGCTTAGAATATATTTTAATACAAAATACTGAGCTGCGTCCTGCCCCACTTTTTAATGATAAATAATAGCAGTTGTCCAGTGATTTGAATAATATTTAAGTACTTACCATTAACTAATCTTTTAGCGGAAAGGCAGCTGATGTAATCGGTGAGCAAACAAGCGGAACGTAGTTAAGGCGCTATACTAACTTCAGATTAGATATATTCTTTGTATATACACCTTAATGGTTTACACCACATCAAAAGTACGCTAATTATTTCAGTTTACTTTTTATGGACAGTTAAGCATTGCCTGCTCTTCGAGTTTCAGATAGGTGCAGTAAAATACAACCAGGGATATTGAACACCATAAAAAAGGTCGTTTTTTAAAAAAGATTGTTTGTCGAAATGGCACGTGTCTCACCGTGACGCTTAATAGAGGAAAAATAAAATGTAATTCGAGTAATGTTTGCATTTCCCATAATTTTAGCTAAATGTCGAGCCGGGGGCGGCCGCAGGGGGCTCCCGCTAAACACACCGACCATCTCATTCACCCTGAGTTATGTAGCAACTGTTTACATTTGTCAATACTTTTTATATATTCGTTATGATATTGTTCACTGTTTACAGTGCAGTTCTTATATGATATAAGATTTCTTCTCCCATAAACATTCCACGTATAGGATGGTAGTATCGATATGTATACTTATAATAATATAGTTTTCGTTGGTGTTTGTTAAGTACTTTTATTTGGAAAACTATGGAAAATAATGAATTATTAAGATTTGAGGCGACGCCACGCTAATCGGATATAGGTAATGTAGAAGTAGACATAGATTATAAGCGTAGCCAGTAACTACACTACGTTTAGTGACTATTAAGTATAAATATAATATTTAAACTATATAGTTTACAGTACAATACGTGTGTAAGTATGCAAGTGATAATAAAAGGAATGTATTAACAAGTGTATAAAAACTGCTAGTGTTCACAGAGCGTGTGTTGCCGCGACTGAGTAGGTAAATAGCCGCGTGCCGGCAGCGCGTGCCACTTCATGTAAAAACAACATTACTATTACGGACTAGAATAAAATAATTCACATTTATATATACCTACACCACATGCCTGTCTCGGTGGAACATAAAAATATCCATCTAAATAATGTTAGAGTTTAAAGTATTTCCTGCCTAGGTAGTACTTTCATTTCCTTCCGCACATTTCTTAATGTACCGAAAGCAATGAGAGAGTAGGTAGTATTCACAGTCCAGAGCGGTTAAAAGCATATGAAGTAAATTAGACTGTAAACTTAATGAAAATATGATTCCCACGATGGAATGGTGTGCCAAACAGATTGTTAAGTATGTATTGCACAAGTTGCAAACATACCTGACGCATGCTGCAGCCTATCTTTCATACAATCAGAGATCAGATGTGTGCCGCAGCGCGCACCGCGCGGGACCTGCGGCACACAAAACGCGCACATCCACACATTAGGACTCCACTAAAGTTGACATTACTTGGTAAGCCACACGTTTTCCTGTATTACTCACGCCAGTTAGCTTTCATGTCACTACCAAGTAAATTCGTCGAGAAAGTACTTGAATCATATTCTAATGTTTACACATAGAAACATATTGTATATAGTATACCTACATAAGCAGCGAGCAAAATGTTCAACAGCCACAATATCTAAGTTAATGGAATTTAGGAGTAAAATGAACTATGCAGAGCGGTGTAACTGAGTGGTGTCTTAGTCATACTCGATAAGTACCGTGGCGACGGCAATGGCGCTATTAACAAATCACCGTATAAATATTCATGGGTGATCCCCTCGTAGCCCGAGGGATGAGCAATACGTATAGTTTTAATAATAAAAACATATTAGCCGCATCGCATGTCTGTCTTTCCGTGACCGGGCAGTTTTACACCTGGCCGAATGGGGAGAATATGGGTAGATGGAAGGAGGAATATGGGAGGGTAGACAGGGGTTTATGGGGATAATGGGGTAAAGAGGAGGTGGGGGCAGAGGCACCGTTTGTCAGCGGCCAGCTATTAATGAATGTGCCCATAATGTTTATTGTACCCGCTGACCAGTTTTGGGCAATGTTTGTAAGTCATCGTTTTATAAATTAACGTTCATGCCTATCGGCTATACCATACACATACATACAACATTGAGATGTATAGGTTACAAAATGTCACAAGCACACCATTGTCTTTATGTAATTAATGCATGTTTGTCTGAGCTTTTTTTTATAATATTGCTGTGTTACATAGGTATTGCTGTTGTATATTTGTTGCCTATAAGTTAATTTTTCTTGAATGACCCTATAAATTAGTTCGGCATTTATTTTTCAAAAGAAATTACCGGAGAACGTAGAATGGGCGAGCTGTCACAATAATCAGTAGTTAGAGGGTCACAATAATCACGTGCCCTCGTTTACACGTTTGACTCCGTTTTATTATAATAATGAAATTATTAGAGAGCGCGGGCCGGTCGCGTGTGGCCGCGCGACCCCTCTCGGATCGCCATTACCTCATTAAAAGATAGTCTGATGCTCCGACTGCGGGGGTAGTTTCACTTTTTAATTTAATATAATGTGCTTGCGGTTAAATACTTTCGTATTGTGAAAAGGTGTGATTTTACGACGGCCCCACTGTTATCGATTATTCGTTTGCACCGTTACACCCGTCTCTTCGAATACTTAAATACCTTTTTTTATCTACAACACTAGCACACAACAATTATTGGAGGTAAAAATAATTGAAGTTGTGTGTTTTATATTTAAAGTGTCATCATCATCACTTATCTACAAGCAGACGAGTTATATTCCTGTTACTCAAAATCACATACAAGTTATTATTCGACAAAGCGTGGATCAATTTTTAGTAGCTGTGAATCTTGGTTTCTTTCTTCATCACCTTGAGTGGCAGACAACTTCGAGTAGGTATAGGGAAATATTACCATACGTTACGTATTGTTAAGGTATGACAATTGTCATTAGGTGTCTATGGTGTGGTAGAAAGTTCGCCGGGATATATCACCTAGTTAATGATGAAAATAGAAGTAGATGTTCGGAGGCAAACCAGTTGATTAGATGAATATAATGTTATTTTTCAAACACTTAAAAGTGTGTTAATCATGTAGGAAGTATGTTAATCATGGTACCTATCTGTATGTGGAAGGGGTGATAAATGTCTACACCTGTACTTATAGCAAACATGAGTCGGCGCAAAACTGTTTGTTTTTAAATCCAACATCGACATGATTTGGTTGCGAAAATTGATATTTAAATTGAATGTAAAAGTCTGATGTTCATTATGAAAGTCAATTAGCGAGCGAAGAAGGTAACAATCTGGCAAGAAGGGGGTCGTTGGTGGGCACCGAACAACTAATTAGCTAATGGATGGATCGCCCCTGCCCGTGCCTACTGAGCTCGACGCGCCGTAATGGATTGTGGCACGCTCGCCACCTCGCCGCGGTCACATCTCGAATTTCGTCTGCTTCACCTTCCCGCTATGAAAAATATGGATTTTTAATAATGCCTTGTAAAAATGTGTATGAAAGCTTCTAAATAAAGTTGAGTTATTTGATAGTTTTATGTCAAAGTTGTGTTATGTAGATACGTTTACACGTAAGACAAATCCAAAGAAAACCAAGGCCCGGATACAACTGGAAAACTCAGTGGTCCCATATATTTTGCGTTGAGGGAATTAATGCTTGTCAATTTGATTTTAAGTATTTTTTTTTCTAATTACATCGATTCGATGATCGTTTTATAATACATTATTAAGCTTACACTAAACGAACAGAAAGTTGATAATAAAACATAAGCTAAGAAAAAACTGCTTGTTAAAACTATACGAGCAGATAATCAGCTTTCAGTTAGGAGTTAAGATCTAACTATAACTTTCCAATTGTTATCAGAAAGTCTGAGTTAGATAAAATCGTAAAACTATCAAGGCAAATAGTTTTATTACGATGTTGTAAATTCAATTCATTCTTAACAAATCGTTTATGTATTTACACCGTACACCGTGGAGGAAAATTGAATCGTAACGAATGTCAAAATGGTAACAGATTCGTTATTCGTTTTATTGCTTTCCTTTATCTATTGTTATTTATACATTTATTAGTGTAATTAACAAATTCATTACTTTAAACAGTAGACCACAGGCTGATATTGCAGATTGCGTATGTTGTTATTAAGATTTCTAAGCACATGGACGACCGCAGAGATTTTCGATTGGATTTAGATGTAGTCGTGACTACTTGAATTCTATGTAAATAGGGCTACTGCATGGGTTTTATGAATATGATGGTGTTTTTCAATTGGGTACTTTCCTTAATCAAAAATAAAATATTTCGACTGTTCAAGTAATAAAATAAGTATTAAAAAATAATGACACTTTCATTAATTGATTTGTTCGTATTTTTCCAGCAAATTTTTAAGAAATAAGAATGCTGTTTGTCGTTTAACAAAACTTGACGTCACAATTCACAATCTCGTACAAAATTCATATACACCGTCAATTGACAGTTCGAAATAAGTATTGAATTTGACTGATTGTCTAATACCGTATTACGAATTTCCGAACTTCACATTTCTTCACATACTTGTATAGTTTAGGGTATAGCGAGAGGAGCTTCATGTATTTAGCAACAGCCTTTTCATTTTCGACCTTTATCTAAAAAAATAATCCTTCATAATAATCCAAATGACCGTTTTATAGTGCGCTGCAATAAAAAACCCATAACTCGTGTTCTGACGCAAATTGAATGGACTCAAGGAGGTGAGAGGTGGGAGCCTGCTGCCGAGATATAATACGACAAGGATCTCAGGGCATTCGGTTCATTTTGCCTTGGCCATGGTGGGGACACAAAGCAGTATGGGGTAGTAGGAATTATTATGGAGTATATAGATAGAGGCGAGTAGCAGTAATGCAGCGATATCAGATATCGACGTGACAGTAAACGAGGGAAGTAGGAGTAAGTAGTAGACTCGTTAGTTTACTGCCTCATCTTAAATAAGGCAACCGCGTTATATTAATTCAAGGGACTGTGACGTCCGTAAACACGCCAGTTAGTTTTCTTCCTCAGTAAATATGTAAATGTTACAGTCAATGTTCTAAATGCGTGCAGTATGCCGCAGCCCAGGCTGCCTACACAACAATACTAGGTACAAATAGATCTGTTGCCAGTACTTAGAACATTTATAATTAAGTATTTGTGTACAAAGAAGAGTACCTAACAGGCGTATTATTTCATTACAGTATGCAAGGCTCGTGAGGTCATGTAGGTATGCGAGTAGGAAGTAGTCGTGTGCTACTGTCGTAAAGATTTTCATCTTTACGACGGCCTGACTTTAATATAATAATAGAGCTAAAATATTCGTTTAATTATACAAATTCTTAAGCTAAGAGCTTATAAATTCAAATATCTATACAATACCAAAATGCCGATAAAATATTATTGTAAAATATTCGGTGACGTCACCAATGAGTCATCCGCCGCAGACGCTGTGTCTAAGTCGTTGGAATAATTATAAATTTGAAATAAGTATAAACATGGCTGTCCTTTAGCACAACACTTAATGGCACGATGTGAATCATAGGTATGTTTCAATAACATCATCACACGTAATTTATGTAACAACTTGTTTTACATAATGGCTGATGTGCTGATGTTCTCGTAAGACTGATTATTAATATCAAGCAATCTAAAACCAAAGAAACTGGAAACATAATAGTTGGCCATAAAATTAATTATTTGGCTTAGTAAAATATTTGATGAGGAATGTAATTCGGAACATAACACTCATTCAATTGACACTCGTGGCCATTTTAGGGTTCACCCCTTGTCGCATAAATTCCATAACATAACAAATTCGATATTTGACGATAATTTAATAAGTGTTGATGCCTCTACTTAAAGATTGAGGAATTAAATGTTATTATTAATGACTGAGTTGTATAAATGAGTTGTCCTGTATTGGATTTGAGGTGTAGCCTATAAATGCATACTGTGGTAAGATTTGACCCGTACAATGTTGTAGGTGCTTTCATGTTTGATTATGGTTTTCAGAAGATGTTTATTTGTTCTTTAACTTACAGTTACGTCTTAACTCCTAACTTACAATTCGCGGGTCTCAGTCAAAGTCACGCTAATAGTTTTAAGTGCCCTTCGAGGTATTACTGGGACCTATTCACTTCACAGTTTAGCATATTCATGCGGAGCCCTGAAACATCAGTACCGCCAGGAATGTCATTTGCATGTAAATGGCATTGTTTGTGGAGCATGCGCGCGCAGGTATCGACGTGTCATTGCATACACCCCCGCCCTAGCCGCCCGCCCAATGCCGTGATTGGGCCGCGAGCCGGATATCGTGAAGCGTACGTTTCCAACTGAATAATTATTATGAATACATAATGCGGCCACATAATGTACCTACCACTATACATACTTACTACACAATAACATTTCAGGACGAGCTTCAACAGTTGTAAGTTGTTGATAATACTTAGTGGAAAAGTATCGATGTCGATATCGTGATTAGGCTATCTAATTTAGTGAATGTTAGACTTATATCTATGAAACACTTGAAACTTCGTTGAGAAGGTTAATATGTAAATTTTCTTTAATATTTATATTAACGTACACTTATGAGGATGAACCGGCTTCATTTTCTGTCTCGTTTTTTAATAAAATACATTAACACACATTTTCTTTGAAGAAATTACATAAATACCTAATAAGATCGATTTTTACGATGATTCAAAGTCATTAATAGTAATTTTTGTGTATTAATTATTTTATTGCCGATACTAATGTAGATTATATTATAAGTAAGTGGAACATGGATGATGGAACCAGTGAAAGTACTAGGGCACGAGGGAAATAGATTAAACAATGAAATGCATGAACACATTGTACGCGTCGAATTAGCGCCGGACCTAACGACTTCATTATGAACCTCTACTACTTAGGAGTTATGTACACAATACACATGTACACAAACTATCTACACCGACTACATACCTCTAACTTCATAAAAATAATAGTATATTTAGGGCTAATTAAGAGATACCGTACAATTAAATAGTTATAGCTACGTAAGCGGATAAAAACACAACAAACTAAGACAAAAAGATATAGGTAGACAAATAAACGGCTCGAACTCTTTGAGTATGTATGAATGACTACGCGAAGGAATGCGGCGCACGCGACTCACACACGCAAACCCGCTCACATTTACATACACAAACTAAGCATAAAACAAGATTTACCACACACAAATGTACACTGACAGAAAGTCTACATATACGCACACATACATCACGTATATTCACCAACAAAATACTTTTTAAGTAGGTGTATTGTTATTTTATTCAAATTTTTGTAATTTGTTTTGATTTATTTTAACCTGTGTTTATAACCGATTTAATTATAGCCTTCTAGAGGTATAGAAGGTTATAATTATTATTTTCATGGTAAAATTGTTACAATATCCACAATAAGTGGACTATGTGGCTGCCTAGTTAGCAGGTATGTACCTGCTAACTAGGCAGTATGCTAGGCAGGTATGTACCTGCTAACTAGGCAGTACTTGATCAGAATGTCACATATTATCTATAATTCATTTATATTTAACTTTCTAAGTACATTTATTAACATTGACATGCCTAATGAACGTTTTCACGTTTGGCACAACTTATAATACCTACAACTGGTAGGTATACTAAATAATTAAGCACGTTAAATCATTTTAATTTAAAGATTTTCACCTCGATGGTACGCGCTCTCTTGAATGGCGTTGCCAAGACGCAAGATTACTATTAGCCCGTTACTTGTCTCAATGAATGGTGTTTCTCTCAATAGCACCCAAAAAGACTTAAATACTTCTCAACAAATTAAATGAAATTGTACTTAATAGCTTAAGGAATAAAGTTGAAAATCAAAAAATAACAACGACCAAAAACCTCATTCTATGTAGGTTTTAAGATTATGATCCCATGTTGAAAGGAAGTGAAGTGAGGTGCGTAAGAGTGTGCGAAGTTATTTTTTTCGACAAATTTTGACTCGGGAACAAACCTGTGACGCCCACGCAACGCCGGAAATATCGTACAAGATCATATCGAGGTCTTAACTCAGTACGCTGAGCACGATTCCGTCATTAGTAGGAATTGTGCATTTTTGCCTCTCAAGAAAGGAAGTTAAGATTTGATAACATTAAAAAGTTTTGAGTATCAATGTCATTGACCTCTGGATTGGGGAAGGTGTAACTCGAGTTATAGCATCATCAGGAGTTTGGCAAATCTTAAATGCAAATCTAATTTTATGCATGTAAGTATTGCAAGTACATATAAGTAAATAGTTCCTTCCGATTTCGTATTTCGTCTTATCTTCGACCATGTCATTGTTTCCAAAGTTCTGATTACTTAAAACATTCGACAAACCTCTTAACGAATAAGTATAATACAGAAATTCGAGTTAGGAATATCTCATAAAACATGCAAAAACTTACAAGTATAGTTAGTTACTTACAATTCTAAGCAGTGCTTTTATAGTGGCCATGATAGACATAACGTAGTCACTGTTATTACATCAGACATAGGAGATAAGGAATTGAAGTGTCTCTGAGAATATTGTCAGCAGGTAGACAATAGGTCCCCACTGTGACAGGCGCAGGGCCGACCTGTCTGTCTGTCTGTCTGTCTGTCTGTCCGTCACGATACACAAGTAATCGCTTAATCACGAGAACGAATTTCATTTAGATATTGTTAATTATTTGGTAGTAAACTTGATTTACATTGTCATACAATTTCTGTACATATACCTAACGAATTCAATGAACTTACCAAATATTAGTAGTCAGGTATCTCTTGCATTTATTATCACTGTAAAAAATAGTGCAGCAAAAATACAATCATAAAATATAGGTATTGGTACTCGCTTGCAGCTGCATTAAAATTTATAAGTTTTGATATAGGTATTAGTTATAAGTAGCATAACTTCTACTTGGTAAAACCCTCGTTTAATATTATCGTTTTGGTTTATCAATCCGTCTACGAAGATTTCGTCTTAGAATGAAAATTCAAAGTTCTTAATCAGTAGGTCATTCAAGTAGTTAGACTGTCAAAATATGTCCAATTGGTGTCATGATAGAATTGGACAAGTTTACGGAGTCGTCGTTGTAACTGGTTGTAAAATAAAGTCTCTGAGCTGATGACTTGATGACACAAGGGAGGAGAACCCACTGAGTGTTCACCTACTACTATAACAGCATTTATATAGAAAAAATCTTTATAAATATAGAAAAAAAAATTAATACTTGATTGAGACAAAAGCTTCTACACGTGTTTTAGTTGACCAGACAGTTGGAGAAATTGCGCGCCCGCGAAATTTTTATGAATGGACATAACGGCACCGTCGCTATTGATACCTCATTAGCATTGGGTCATAAATTAAAACAACTTTAAATTCGGAGGCTTGTTGGGTACTTCAATGGATTAGAATATTCGTCGAGATTGCTTGTATGGACGTGTTGAAAGTACACAATATAGTGTTGAACATTTTAGTTATAATGCGCAGTATTAAACATGTACCAGCAAATATTTTTCAGTTACCTGTGTAATGAAGGATCCCTAACGAACAGTTAAGTGATTATAAGTAATATTATTTATTATAAGTACGTTTTAACAATAAAATATACTGTGGAGTCTGAAACCGTAAACTAAACAGATTTAGAAATCTCATGCCAACGGATGTACGAAAAGCACAATGCTTAGTGCAAATTCCGATGCGAACGGAAACGACAATAGTTACCCCACTTCCAAGCCTAGGGTTTATAGCTGTAGCGGGATGCGCCAATATCTTTAACTGCTTATTCTCTATACAATTCGTAGTTTTAATGACAATAACGCACCGAGCACGTTGCTATTGTGGAGTTCAGCAAAACGTGGCTGCGCGATGATGTCACCACACGAGGTAACGGACGTGTGCCACCGCCAGAAGCTGTCATGTCCGACATTTCGGTTCTTGGGGACAATTTTCGGCAATTAGATTGCGTTTTGCACATCAATTTTAAGATCATAAAGGGATTCGTAGAATGTCGATAGACAATTATATTTAAAGAACCAGTTGATTATTTTCGCTTCAGCAGATACAACAATGAACTTTAATTGGATTCCATACCTTTAAGTGATTAAAAGGATTATTTGTGAACTGAAAGACATATATAACATTAAATATTAAACATACATTTGTAGCGGTTTCGTGTTACAATATAAGTATGCGAAGAAGTGACACCTGTTTTTATCTCAAAAGCGTAGGTAGTAGGATATAGTGTTGCTTATATCCCACAAGATTAAGCAGCAATCTAAATAGTGCTGCTACTGAGAATTTATTACAGAAATCTCGTTAAATCTGTGCTAAACTTTGGTACTAAAGTGGCAACTCAAACACTCATCTATTTACAGATAGATAATAATAATTATAATTATCTATCTATAATCTATCTATAATAATAATTATCTATCTATATAAAAGAAAGTCGTGTTAGATACACTATTTATAACTATAGAACGGCTTTTTTTTTTTTTTTTTTTAGGGGGGAAAATCATCGAATGACTTCTCCCGCCTGGGTGAGGCGGGAGGGAGTGTCAGACTCTTACTGACTAAAAACCACCCCGTTCCTTCTCCTGCACGTCGAGCCGGAGCCCCGGTTACCCGTTAGGTTCTCCGCGACTCCGAAACTATAGAACGGCTAAATCGATTTGGATGAAAATTGGTGGGGAGGTAGCTTAGAACCAGGAGACGGACATAGGATACTTATAATATTTTTTTTTTTACTTTTTGTCGTGTATCACGAACGGGAACGGGAAAAAACGAGATTGCGCGTATGAAGTCGCGGGCAGAAGCTAGTATATATATAAACGTTTATACATAAACGTAATGACAATCCACGGAATGTTTCCATTAATTATGTTCAAATTCAACATAATATAAAAATAAGTAAGTAGGTTATTAAATCGCCGCTTACTAGATACATATTTTCTTCTTAAGGTGCAATGCTTTTTGTAACAGTATCTGAATGATTAAAAAATTATCTCAACATATAGAAGTTCTATCGGGAATAGATTTTAACATAGAAACTGCATTTGGTTATTATTTTTTTGCAATGATCGAATGCCATGCATACTGCGTGTGTAACCTGCCTGCTGTATACGGCGGCGCTGCAGAAAAAGCGGCAGGACTCCAAGTGAACGTACTGCCTGAGTTATTCAAATAATTCTCTGCCCAAGTATCTGTCTTATAATTTATATGTATTACAATTAACTTAGTAAATACTATTGGTAAAGACAGATAATTTAATTCAGAATATCGGTTACGATTACGGCTTGGCCCTAGTTTAAGGATAACTTAAGTTGACACGATTGGAGACGTGATTAGTAAGGCAGTTTGAGAATCAATACACAGCATACAGTAAATAGAGTACTGATAATGGAGTTGAAACTGTCTTTTAATACTGGATGTCTGTGACCAAGAAATATGAGTCAGGGTTACCAGCGCACTTCATCATTGTTCGTGCTGCAAGACCACCGAAGTTGTTAGCCGGCAATCGAATTACTAGGTGCTTGTAAGTAGAGGCTAATAACTTGTAATTACTTACGGCTTGTACCGGTCGTTAACCTGACTCACTATTGTTTTACATGGAGTCTAGGGCCAACTGTCCAAGGTGAGCCCAGCTTGAAGCTCTGCCCACTCCAGTACAATAAGTGTTTGATCTTCTAAATATCTATATGCACTATAGAGAAAGTATTTCAATATTTTATATCAAAACATGTACTATGTAACACGCGATCCTGTACTTTACAAAATAAGTTACGAAACGAAATTGCCAAGTGTTTTCATAATTCCTACTAGGAAACGTATCAGTGTACAGAATTTCACCCAAGTTATTTTTTAGCATTGTTTATGAAACATCTAAATACAGTCGGAACAAATTTTTTTTATCTATTACAAATTACTATCTCATTTACTACGATTATGTGTACTTGCTAAATGAAAAATATTAAAATATTGTGGAAAAGCTTAAAAAAAGGGGGACAAGCGCCTAAATCTGTAACAAATTCAAATTAACAATTTGTATCCGTATGCATTTAACACAGAACAGTGACTTTTAGCCTATAGAAGTTAATAGATGCAATAATTTCATTTAAATTATCCTGTGGTCTGCAATCGGCCCACTCACAACTAAAGGATTTCTCACGAACGGAACAATATTGCGTAGGACAAGTGGCCGACACCACGAACTTCGAACTATTGGCTATTAAAGCATTATAAAGTCCTTCAAAATATTATTACTTAATAGTTACTATTGATTTTATTGCTTTGCTTTATCGCTATCTCTTAGTTGATGTTGGCACTTTTATCCTTGTCCTTACTCCAGTTTGGTTGGTTATGCATAACTAAATATAATTAACAATTTTGGTCTAAAATATAACTTTAGGTTACAAATAATTTCACGTAAATAAAATAACACAAAAATGTCGTGGTGGCCCGGAGGTTTAAGACGCCCACTTCTCATGCATGAGGGTGCGGGTTCGAAACCTACCAACGGCAAGTACCAATGTGACTTTTTCCGAGTTATATGTAGTTTCTAAGATTATTTAGACACCACTGACAAACGGTGAAGGAAAAACATCGTGAGAAAACCTGAACTTATAATTTCTAATTATAAGTTTGAAATCGCCAACCCGCATTGAGCAAGCGTGGTGATTAATGCTCTAACCTTCTCCGTGTGAGAAGAGGCTTTGCTCAGTAGTGGGCATTTATAGGCTGTTGATGATGAAAATAACACAAAATCATATTGTAACGCGTTGAATTGTGGGTGAAGTTACCTTTTGTTTACAAATTACTTAAATACTGTGTAGGTACGCGTTTCATTTTCTTTAAGTCAAAATTTTATATTTACAAGGTTTACATCTTCCTAAATTTCCTAAAAAAACGTGCCTTAAGCCTTTGACTGCCGACAGAAAACTGTTGAAGGCAAATCCTCCGCTAACGTAGGTCACCGGTGACCTACACGCGGCGCTTAACGTGTTAAAAATATACCTACAAAGAGGTATGAAAACGATTAGTTTACTTATGAAAGCGGGTATAAAAGTAACTAAATGAAAAGTGAAGCGCATTTAATGGCTATTCATGTTATTGTAAGTCTTTCTCGGTAAATATTTGAGCTACAATTGAAGAACACTTGAGCCTCTTCGCTGTCAAGTGGAAATCTGAACTGATTCACATGGCTCGCCGTGTCATAGGGCTGGCACTCTGTTATTAGAAAGTTTCAATGTTACCTCTACAATCATACCTATTTATGCTCATGACTTTTTTCAATATTAGCAGTAATTCAGCGTCCACCATTTAAAAAAATATTTTGTTAATGTTTATATTACCTTTCCTTTGGATTGGTTGGTTCTTCTTCTTCGTTCTTTGGGGTCTCATTTTACCGCTATTCGTTAGTCCCAGTAGCATCAAGTATATGTGTAGCCAGGAAAAACATGTCAGACTTCCCGTCTTAGTGCATGGAACAAACTATGCCTGAATTTCAGGAAAACTAAAGTTACTTTGCCAGAGAAATGAGAAAAGAAACAAGTTTAAGTACTATCCTATGTGATTTAATGGATATACTTACATGATAGACTGATAGAGGAAGAAAATTAAGATTTTGAGATTGTTTACATTGGTTGGATAGACATATTTACTTATACATCACTGAATCAATTTCAATCTTTTCGCTACTTTAAAGGTTATTCTTCGGGAAGTATCATAAACTAGTGTTTATATAGCGTTGAAATTGGAACCTACTCCAAAGAAATCACTTGAATTCTACGCGGGCGAACCCGCAGACGGAAAATAGATAAGAAAACATTAAAAGTATATAAATACGAAAACGAACAGCCCTAAAGAAAGCGACATTCCTAATTTAGTATTAATTAATTGCATTGGTTTTATAACATTCCGCAAAAGCGCAGAATAAGGGAAGATACCAGGATCTGAATTGCTAATGTGTAACTGGGTATATCGCCAACTACTATGGAAGAAATAGATTGGCTACGTCTAGTCTGCTTTTCTATTACAGTACTACGTCCCCTAGTAAACTTTCATACGCAAATATAAAGACAGCATATATACTCCTTTAAGCTCTAAGTGGTGGTATTGACAGTACATAATTTGTCTACGGGTACAAGGTAATGTGGTAGAGGAAATATCACATACGTCTGTCGTCAAAAAATATTTATATTTATTTTAGTGATATCTGCGAGTAGCATGTAAGTAGCGTTCGATATGTAAGCCATCGGTCTGTATTATTGATATAACTGTTTGGGTCGCGGGACATGGGAAAACGATGCTGCCGCCCACGCGCCGCCAACCGGTGCGCGGACAGTCGCGGCCAGCGTTGCGAGTTGCGACACACGTCAACTATTCAAAGACGCGAGATACCTATCCGACGTCAGTGATGCGTGATACGTACCCATGTTCGAAGCGGGTTCATTCACAAATCACAATTGTTTAATTATGACCATATTTATTTAAAAATTCGATCTCGACTTTCTGTTGTCAAGTTGATTTTGAAAAAATTATCGAAATTAGCAATTTTTTTTTCGTTTATGTCAAAGTAAAAGTCAAAGTCAAAGCATTTATTTCAATTAAACCATAGTTTGGTACTTTTGAAACGTCAACAAATACAAAATAAATAATAGTCTGTCAGTCAGTCCGTCAGTGAAATTAGGTGAAGCTAGGTGCTCATTCCAAAACGTAGATTCGAATGGAGAAGAACGAGCAAGAAACTCCATTCGTTACTCTTTTAAAAAAGTATGTTCTACAATGTCTCTGATACATATTTCAATACTGTACGCATATGTAAGAACAATGCAAAGACACGCTTGACGCATTATACTAATAACTTACTAAAATAAAAAAATAAAAATCTTAAGTCTAACATGGTGCTCACATATGCATACTGACAATCCATAGAAATAGTGCTTCTATACAAGAAAAAGGAAACTCTGTGTTTCAATAAAGAAAGAAATGCTCGATGCCATAAGGAAAGGAAACTAGATTGTCTACATTAGAATTAAAGTATTAAATTATGTATTATATTACCTACTATTGCAATTTAACTACTACATTTGAGTATTGTCCAGTGGAGCCGAAACAACATGCTGCCAAGCATTCTTATCTTCAAGATAATCTGTCAGTGTGTAGTAAGCTTGATTACATAATTCGCGCTTAATATATGTTTTAAATTTACTTTCATTGAGATCTAGTATGCTATTTGGTATTTTATTATAGCATTTAATACCTAATAATGATTATGAATGACTAAAGCTAAATTAAAAATCGTGTTTATGTTTATCAACAACATATTAAATATCAATCTATGTGATAATGAGATAAGTACACCGACATTGTCATTTAAAACAGATGATAATAATATTCAATATGCCTACTTTAATTTTACATGGTAATATGTAAGGTTTCATAATTATTATACCTGACACATTTTTCTAAAAGAATTATTAGTTGGATCTGCGTCATATCAAGTTAAGATAGTTTGCATTTAGTCGGAGTAGTTAGGAACCCCGTATCGCGGGTGGTCCGACACGCACCTGACTTTTTTAATAATAAGTTCGTTGGACTGGACTTGAGCAGCCACTAAATGTGAGAAGAATAACCAAAAAGGAAGTTTAGTGGAAAGTATCTAAATCATTCAGCTTTTGTGTTCGACGATACATGACATCATCTGGGGTATAAGCGCAAATTAAAATGCTAGTTTCCTGTTTATATCTTTTCATTTTGTATTTATTTTATGATTAGTCAAATGGTAAAATTGGTCGAATCAAATTACTTAAACAGTTTGTGCTCGTGGTTTAAGGAATAATTCTGAATATTTGCTAATCACTAATGGCTTTATAAGGGAGATACAACACAGGTTTTAAAAGAAAAGTTTTAAGGCATATATAGACATTTGGGACATTACTGTAGGCGGATTAATTAAATATATTAACCACGGTTAATTGTTCAAATTATTAAACAATCTAGGAAAGAAAGTTATAGTATAAATTTCATTATCGCCGAAAACGTAGCACCTATTACGTATATGAAAATCAACGTCGAAGCACGAAGAATTTAAAAACTTCGTGTATTTATATTAATTTTAATAAAAGCGAAACGAAAGGCGACAGTTTGCTAATAAATATGGATTAGTCTGACTCTAACAGACAGTATTTTTAAAAGATATCGTCCCTTTGATCCAAAATTTAACAAATGTCTTAGGAATCAGTGGCGTTCTTTAATAAAAATAAGTTTGTACATAATTATTTAACCAAGATCATACAGAAATTAATTATTTAGAAAAGTTAATCAACGAGTATTCACATAGAATAAATCTGTTCGTCGCCGAAGGTCACTGTTATAATTATTATAATCTAAATAGGTACCTACTTATTAGAACATATTGATTTGTTACTATTATAATATTAAAACTTCGTATAGTAAAGAGTGATGTCAGCGAACCGGTTACTTTAACATCTGTCTCGACATCAATTCTTTGCTCCATCAAAAGTTTTTGTGAAATCTTACTTCAAATGTAGAGGTAGTCATCTTCCCATATTGGGATAGAATTTACCTATCCGACTCAGAACCACCAGGAACCTAATCACAAACGATATAAATCAACAGTTTGATTGGAATGTAATTACCTCACATAAAGCTTGAATAGGCATTTCAAATGATAGGCAATGCTAATAGCAAATTACGATATTGCCCGACAATAAAATTTGATTCGTTTCATTAAAAACAGATTACATAAAGTACAAGTAAGTACAAGTAATGGCAATTGAGTAATACGTAGATTTACAGTTTTCTCGTCTTAGTGATTAGTTCTGTAGATATCGGGTGTACAAAACATAGAGTTGCTATCCATCAAACTGGTTGGCTGTTGAGACTGACTGGTACGTCATTAAATGTGACTGAAAAGGATTTAGTCGAGTCTTAATAAGGAAGGCTTTAGTCGAGCGCGGTAAAAGTGGCCGACAGTAAGTATTCGTACTGTTATGTACTGTTTGGGTTATTGTTATCGTCGTCCTCATAATGTGCTTCTACGGATCCTACTTGCTTATTACAATCGATGTTAGGAAACCCTCTATCCATTTTTTTATTCAACCCCACATGTTACTAGAGTACTAATCACTAAGTTCAGTGCTCAGTCTATGCATACATCATTTTAAGCTTTTATTTTAGTTAAAATCTAAATGACTATATTTTATAATAATAAAATTCGTCTACAAAAATAACAGCCGCACGGCGGGGCCTAAGAAACATCGATACATCATAATTACAATGGTTTGTAATCGTTTCTACAAGAAGATCGATTTCAAGCTCGCAGCTATACTACTCTGCGTGTAACAGTAAATTGGTAAAAAAACATACAATAATGAAGATTTACTGCTGAGCGGGCAGGTGGCGAGATTGATCGACAGATAACGCAGTTATTCCGATCAGCGGTCTGGTCTACTTTTTTCATTAGATATTATGCCTAAATGACGATCTGGAATCTGTTGTTGTAACAACGCCACCGTTGTTAGATAATTTCTGTAAAATTAATATTGGACACGGTCGAATTTTCCATTACTACCAAAGCTTGCCGCTTTGGTAGGTACTTAACTCATCACCCGATCGATCTTCTAAAAATATTATAGACACTAACTGAATTAAGTATAGAGGTAAGTTAATGTTTTAAAAAATTTATACTTACGTGTTTACTTTAATAAACATCTAATCATTCAAAACGGTCCACGGGGACTAGAACATATAATAGAGGAACACATATGTACGTATATAGTGCTAAGGGTCAAATAGACGACTGTTTAAAATTACATTACATAAATTCATAACGGAGATAACATAAATATTGAAGCGTGACAGGATAATTGGAGCCGCGACCACTCAACTCTCGCTCTTGTCGATAATGCTCAACACTTGTACGAACCGAGTCGTTGTTCGCAATTCTAATTAGTATTGAATGCGGTAGATCTAATATTTAATGATGTGATTAAATGTTTTCTATAAATACGGTAATTTTTGATGCAAGGTGCAAATAATGAATAAAGTATAATTTCAATATAAAATCAATAGTTATATTGACAATTTGTTAAGTTTAACAGATTGTCAAATCAATCGATGAATCGAATGCAAACATAATAATAAACAGAGGCGCTTCCTAAACTGTTAGCTTTAGGACATTAGCTTTAGGGTGGAACATAAAATAAGTTTTAGAAATGTAGGTATAAACAATATAGGTATACAGAAGATGGGTATGTCAAAATATCCAAATTCAAGTAGATAAAATGAATTATTAAGTTTTTTATTGGTAAGCCAATGCACTGACTGCATTCGTAAGTAGTTCTTTAAACTTACTTTATTTACTTGGGTCACAGGTTCTTTATGAATCTTCGTGGTGGCAGTACTAAAGTTAGTGACGAACAGTTGTGAATCGCCGGTAGATGATGACACGTTCGCGTAAAGTACCCGTGTGGCCTCTCACCTCCCGTAAGCTTCGCATGCCTGTAAATGCTCGGCCCACGCGTAATTACAGTGAAAACTTCGATGATTTCGAACCCCAATCTCCTCTTAAGTAATTGTATTTATGCTGCAATTACAGATGTTTAAACCGCTGCCCGCTCATGTCAAGAATGAGCAAGAAGAAAATAAAAAACAATACTCCACACAAAGGAACCTAATTCTGTTATTTAACTTATTTTGAAGTACTTGAGTGTTAAATTACTCAAAGTTGATCGATCTTGCATAATTATATACAAGATATATGCAGTTTTCAGTCACTGGAGACTGATTTGAATATCTGTTCGCGTACATTACCTCTATAAGACGCTAACGTGCGCTTGTAAATATATTACAGCTACACTTATTTTATATATTTGTTTTTAATGAAAATCATTCAACAATACTTCGTGTGTAAAATGAATTAAAAGCTCCTTAAAGTAGGTACCTATTATGTTTTTATTACAGAGTTCAACGTCATTTAATGTTATTAAAATGTTATTGGCATAATTTAGATTACTTAATGAAGTTCAGCACGATCAAAATATTTATTGAATGATCATTCATGTCTGTTGAATAAATTGCTATAAACATATTTACACAGTAGCTCAAAAGCTCAATAGCTTGGTCAAAAATATGCATCTTGCATCAATGTGACAAGTTATCTGTCAACTTAAGTTTCGTTCTTTTGGAATTCGAATTGTATGCGCGCGAGTACAAATTTAAATTTGGAATTAGCATCACGCATGTTATTCTATCTGTCCGATCTAAATCGGCTTTACCCTTTACTTTGACAATCGTCGTTACAATTCGAGGCCCACTATTTACATCGCCACATTCTACTGGCGACTCCTTGAGCGCGTGCTCAGTGACACGGTAATGTATAATGCGCTTACTTAAACATTCGTCCATGCACTGCTTTGAGAGTGACGTACAATGATACGCAGAGTTTTGAGCTCATTTGTCATCGAAAAGATAATAGTCAATGTTCGTTGAATCGACAATGGGTCATATTTTCTTCTTCTTGTTCGTATTATGTGCATAACTAAGTATTAAGGGGTTAGTGGTAGAACGAAGCAGGTAAAAAAGGTTACCAGTATATTGTTTAAACTTTTTAATTGACAGTTCTACACGTGCCAATGCTGAATAGTTACATAGGACGCGAAGTACGTTTTGGAACGATCGAGCATTACCTACGTTGTACGTAATTGTTTCTGCGTGCATGCAGAGCTTCGAACGACTTATAGCGTCGGATTGACGATCTGCAATAATCGTATGTCATTGTTATGGCATATAAAACATTCGTGACTACCAGTGTTAAGCGGGGCTATAAAATCACTGTTTTTGTGACCCGTCCTGAACATCATCGGGCGTTTATCAGAAACTGGTCATAAAATTTAAATTTTCTCACTTTCAAATAATATGAAATTAAGTCAAATATCGTATATAGCACTATTACTTAGTTAGAATAGGTAAATAACATTGTCGATTGTTCAAGTAGATGTAAGAGATAGGTAGTCTAGCTTTGTAGATACGACGATGTTATACATATTTTATCTGAAGTCAGTCATTTCTAATGTAAAATCCAGTTATGTTACTAACTGCATAATGTGGTAGTTTTATTAAAAACGAAGTTTTAGACGTCATTGTCAATGTAGATCAAAGAGAAAATAGTGTTACTTGGAGTAAAAATAAATTCCTATTTATTTCTAAATATAGATATTTATGAAGACATGAATAAATAAAAATGTTGAAGGACCTCGATATCTACAGTGGCGGGTGCCGAGGAAATGAACGCAACGTCGTTACGTGACAGACTACATTTGGTTATTGTACCACCTAAGTACACACCCTAAACTTTAAACTTCTTATACAATATGATACATATGCATATGGCAGTGATTCTGAAGGCTTAGGGCTGTCATAAGTATACAATATGAACATTAAACAACCAGTCGTAGTTCCAAGCCCGCAGCGTTCCCAACCCTGCTACAAGGTAAAGTATGTTTCGAAACGCGTTTCACCTGATATAGTGAAATGCTTTCAATTATCTAGGGCTGTCAACCTGCTACGCTTCTAGATTAAATACAACATAATCAGCACTGAAGACATTTACTTTGCAAAAACGCGAAGATTTAGGTATCGATCGGTAGATGTCGTAGTTGACTGTTAATCGTGTTCAAACTACAGTAAAATTTAAATGATAGTTGTTGTTCTTTCAATTTGAATAATTGTACAAGTACTTCGATAATAATAAATAAGTCGATCATTCTGAAAGATTGTTTATTAATCTGTATCATTAGTAGGAATAATATAAATTAATGTATTTATTTGTCATCCATAGTTTCGTAACCATAAGATTACGAGATGTAGATAGAAACACTCGTAAACTATTGCAATTGTCTTGTTTTCTATCAATATTCCTTGTAAACGGTTTATAGTATGTAAAATCCGTCAAATCAATAAAACTTTAATGAAATCTATAATTATGTGTTTCATCGCCTTCGCCGTTACTTGTGTGACATTAAAATATAATGACGTAGTGTAAATAATGTGTATGACATCGTAACACTTCATAAAATTCAACTGTTGGAAAATTCAAAATAGTTTTATATTTCTTTTTCAGTCGCGTAAACATTCTGACTTTCCTTTCTCCTTATATTCAAACCCCTATCTTTCCCGAGGAACCTTTGGAGAAAGCGAATTTCAGCTTTTTATGACCATTTTTCACGACTGCCTAGCGATAATCAGTCACCAGGCAGTATTTGGTAGAAGGATGACTGTTCATATAATATTATCGTTGTTTAGCCGGCGAGATTGTAAACCAAGATATAATATACTGCGAGAAGTCTTATTTACTTCAGTGTCTAGCTCGTATCTGCGTCATTTATCCTACAAACATGTTGATACCATGTTATTAGTTAATTAATTAGTTAATACATACGCATAAGTATGTTTAATTATCGACCTTGCTTTCACAGTACATTTATGTGTTAATCCTAGTCTACCTGTCCGAGCGTTTTCACACCGAACTGTGATAGCGAATATCTAACGCAGCGTGGTTCCGTACTTTATAAATCTTACTTTCGAATAAATAACGAGGTAGGAGCTACCCCAGAGAGCCTATTTACTACTTCTATTCAAATATTCAAAGTGTTTCCACTCTCAATGGAGACATCATGATAACCGCCTTAAAGTTCACTCTAGGTACAACATTACATAGCTAACTACAGACTATATTATTTATACATGTTTGTACAGGCTTTGTTAATTGGATACGAAATTATTTATGGTGACATCCGTATATTATTATAATTTGTAGAGGTTAAATAGCATTAAAATATTTACATAACCGAGATAGTGAAACTAAAGGAAAGACCAATTACCTAATACAAAAAATGCACACTACTTGTGTAAAATATGTTAAGTGCAAGTAGAGAACATAGTATACTGAAAATGTTACCAAAACAAAAATAAATGAAATCGTTTTGTACCGAGCGAATCGGCGTACTGAGATTAGCTAATCGGTCCAGCTACTTCGGATAATTAATCGATTTACCGTGGTGGCCACATTCACCACCGCCGTACATTAGGTCATAGGTCGACGCTATGCTAAACAAGGACAGCTATCGATCCCTCTGTTGCACTGCGTTATACGGCTTGAAATAGCAAATCACGCCTCCCACGTCAGAGTAGGACAGCATTATCGATAGTGAAATGTTAAAATGATAAACGTGCAATGCAAATGTGGCTTTATTCACTTCGTTTAGGGTTTCTAATAGTGCAGACAGAACGTAGTCACGATTCCAATATTCTCTTCAGAGGCAATCGGTATTTCACTACATTGTGTTTGTTATTATCATTTATACCTCTAAAACGTATTATATGATAATGAAATAGTTTCAAAGACTATTTGCACAACTGGTTCACCAGTTGTTTTAATTCAGTGACATTTTATGACGGTAAAATCAAATTTCCTACTAAAAAGTAGTTTTAGTGAGGAACTCTCCATTTGCTTAATTATGCAAGTAATACCTGACAAAGATGTAAACCAGTTCAATTAGATCTAGTTTGAACACTTCGAAATTTGTATTATCTATAATTTAAAAAAGAAAGTACACACATTTAAAAAATAATTAAAGAAATATAAATATGATATTATACTTTTATTTAAAAAAAAAGAATATGTACCTCTATACGATATTAATTTAGAATTTTTTTTTTCTAAAGATAGTGACATCGACATAAACGGAATGTTATATTTTTCTTAAAGTCAGGTTTTACATAAACTAGTTTTCTGTAGAAAGGGAAAAGACAAATATAGGTCAGCATATTATCTTAATTCGACAATGAAACACATTAAACTCAAGAATTCTTAACAAACATTATATTTTTATGAAATAAAAGATAGATAGACTACTTACTATCCGTGAATATTATGAAGTAATACATCAGCATGACAATAATAACTAAAAACCATATAAACGTTCTCGGTATCTAAGAAAGGTTTGTTTGCTCGCACTGTAAGTCGGAGTTGCGATTCTATCAGTCAAAATCAATAGCGGCCGCGTCATCGACTTCACGTAGTCTGTTTGTTCAAGATACATAGCTTGATAACGACACGCGACTTCACCTACAACGAGTATTTTGTAAGCGGTCAACATTGTGGTTCCCTTGCCTGTATTATAGAATATTTAAAATGCTGGATTTCATAGCAAAATAACTGTTTTTCCACCACCATTTAGAAAAACACAATTAGTGGAATGAATTCGATCTAATTAACAATTATATTCCTGACATATATATTTTTTTTGGATTTAGTTTTGATTACAATCGTATACTTATCGGAGATGCTTTCTGTAACTTGACGCAGTTGGTCGACTCTAAAGAGAAGGAACTCAAATACACCATCCAAGTCTTGCTCATTTTTAATTCATAGATTAAATTGTTACACGCATCCACTGACAAACAAATACTTCAATCAAGGAGCGTAAACTGTGCAATTCATACCTATAATAAATTTAATATTTCTGTGTTGCAATTTCATGTGGTAGGTATCGTATAATCCGCAGTCCACAGATTAGAGATTTATCTTTCCCGCGTTTTTCCCTTACGAGGTAAATGATCTCCAATAAAGATAGAGCGAGTGGCAGACTGATTTAAAAACTGCACTAAGCATTGAACAAGCAACGACGTTGACCTGGATAATGCCTACAAACTGACCTATTTTACACCTATCACTAATTCCTACCTTATAGGTACACAAGTTGTCAAGAAGATAAGCAGTTAAAAACACCGTTATTTTAATACTACGATATTAGTTTGCGTGGGTGTTAAGGTCAGACGGGCAACAGTATTCACCTGTGCGTTTAATACTATTGAAAGGTTAAATATTTGAAGAATAGGTTTTGATATTCAATGGAAATACTTAAAAACTTAAATAAACGATGACATTACCTAATAGTTTAGGTATCTACATTTAAAAAAGATCTGCAATATCAGTGTAGGCAAAAGCAGTGAAACATAGGATGAAAACAAATATCGTCAGATCCTGATAACATCTGGTTGATAGTACATTGGTACCTAATCACAGTTACGACTCCGATATACAAAAATATTTAGTCATTGCCACTTTTACATAAATTGTCAAAAAATTGCGTCTTTTGCTGAAATCGTAATCATTGATGATTACGTTCGAATATTGCGTTCCCTTATACACTACGTTATCTGTTATTTTATCTTACGATATATATAGGTAGCTAGCAGACGGTGAATGTGAATTGCATTAGTAAAATACATTAAATAAGTATATCAAATAGTATCGAGTGGTAATCTGACGGGCAGTGAGGCCGCGTCGTCGTCACACAACATGCGAAGATAAAGTCCTGTCGATAATACTTGCACTTATGTGTAAAGACATACCCAATATGGAGATTAAATAAGAAATATATTATTACGCTACATTAACACGTTTATATCTTATATCGTGATAATTAAGCTTCATGTACGCCGCGAATATTTTGGTTTAATTTTTAGTGTAACTTAAACTTGATAGTTTAATGAATTTCCTTGTTAAGAATATATAGCTTAAATACACGTGTAATGATACCAGTTATATAGGTACTATAAAAACTTGATAATGTATTGTGTGTTGCATACAGTTACTAGAGATTTAGTGATCTTTATGGGTGATTAAAATGGAGATCATAAAAAATAAGCAAACTTATGTGCTGTATATTAGTTTCTACATGTATTTATGTGATATAGTTCATTATTTTATGGTAACAAGATCAAGAAAAGCGGTTATAGGTATTTTCCTACTCGTGTAAGCGTTTATTGTAGGCATACAATACACGCTTGTCGCTTATCTTGAAAAATGTTCGCTTAGCCAAAACATGTTTGATTGAGGTACAAATGATGTCTTATAAATATCTAGTTCTCGTAGTTTTCAAATGTCAATAAGTGATTATGTATAATAATAATATCAATATCTGTTTATTTAATAGATAACAAAGCTATTTTGTTTTGATGCCCAAAGGTATATAGAAAAAGGTGTAGAGTTGTTTATCTTTTTCACGAGTTTCAAAACGTGGTTAAGTACGTGTAAAGTTAAAAATAATTAACTAAACCGAATGTGGGTCACCAAACAAAGGTGGGGTTCGCAAAATAGTTGATTTCACCCATTTTATCTACCTTCGGTATAACATTGCAGAAATATTGATAAGATACGTTGACAGATAAAAATGTTTGTGTAAATAAAAGATGCATATTTTTCACTGATATCGTCTTTAAACTACTTGTCGAACGGTTTTTGCATTTCCTACAACTGGACAACATACTTTTATTATTTTATGCATTTTGTGCAGTATATATTTCAATGCGTAACGAGGACTATTGTCGGACACAGTACCTAATGTAGCGTTACTGAACTTTGAGAGCTGATTGTGGTTGCAAGACCACACTGTGGTCGTCACCGTTTTGTATTCGGTTCGCATATGAACCGAGACCTTCACCAGGTCAAGTTGATGAAAAAACTACTTCACACTTGTTTATAATATTAATTGCTGAATATCTCTTAGTGTTTCTTTTTAAAATTCACAAATAATAGTAGAGATTTACTCCAATAAAATCTTTATAGGTAGGTATTTGATTCCGATGCTGTTTCGACACGCTTACATATAGGGATACTCCCTTAAGACTGTGCATTTAGTTCCTTTAAAATCCATAAAACCCATCATGAAAACGTAAAAAATACAACCTAAGTGCGTTACCCATATGGAAAAGCTTCGAAGAAATCAGTGGACGGATAGCTCAAAACAGATAGAGTCAATTGAAATAGTAAAACGGATACAAAATTATTGGTAATTAAAGCTTTTACAAAAATAACAAGGAAAGATGTTCAGTCACAATTTTAAGATAAATCTTTATAATGTTCTACGATGGTGATACATACCTTCGACTTGACGGTGTTAAGTGTTAATTGGCTTTCTTTTGTGACAACACCTAAGCATTAGGCATCATATATTATTTGCACGTATGTTTATGAGATTATAAATCCATTATAACTGAGTAGTGCAAAGCATACCTAAATTCGTAGCTGTAATATTTACATTTGAGTGATCTGAAAATGTACCTACCCGTATGTTGTAAATATATATGGTTAGTTAAATTAAATCAACTTTTATGAAAAAACAATGAATCTTTCTCCATTATCAAAACAAAAGCTGAATTATTGACAACAACCTTAAGGTACACGTTACAAGAAATTGAATTTATTGCGCTCACTTATCAGACGCAATCAAAGCAGTATTTCTTATTTACATATTATGTCGTAGCAAATAGAGTCATCTGCGCGTAAAATGTGTCGTTAAAGTATAAAATAGGATCGGCTGTGGTTATGACCGCACTAGTCTAGGGTGAAACAAGAAAGCCTTGTGGAAACATTAGCTACAAGTGGAACGAGTCCTAGTCTCGTATCGCGGCGTAAGTGAAACTGCAGCAAGTTTATCAAATGCAATTTCATTATCTCGCAGACACCTGCCCGGGGAGCTATTCTCCTCACTAGGAAGAACATTACTCTATGATAAAATAATATCACTTGTAATTCTCACTTATATATCAAGTTACATAGTGCTTTCTTCAGCTCGTGTACTGCGCTGTTGATGGCCGAGAAAGTTAAATGGATATATTCAAGTTGCATTCATAACAGTCCGTAACAGTCATATCTAAAGTACGACAGTCTATCTTAGAATTATGATCGGATAGGTACCTTTTTTAATAAGTTCAGTAATAACTACGTAGTCCGTACTCCAGCAAATTGATTGAATAGATGAATAAATATCATTTCATTTTCATGACTATTTTCAAAATTTTGACGTAGATCAACGACAACGACGTTGAAGATCGAAACTATTTTTGTTTATTGACAGTACAAAGAAATAATAATAGGTAGATATTGACAATATTTTGTTCTTAAATCGTAATAATCCAGGTCCCTAGACATTTTAAATGTTTTTATAATAACTATCGTGAGACATACTAAATTAAGTAAAAACGCGGGTAGCTGCGCGACGTCGCCGCGGCCGCGCACGCTGCTCATGAGGAAGAACCCCTCTGTGGTTCGAAACTAGTAGAGCTTTTCTCAGTATATTTACGTGAGTAACCCGCGTTTTTACTTAATTTTAAATGTTTATTTATTAAATAAATATAAGAGAAAAAAATATGAAATTTTACATTGTGCTGTATACGAAATTATCATACATATCTATACTATTTTACACGCGATTATATTATTTTACTATTATAGACTAAAAATCGGTACGTATGGATGTATGTATACGTCGATTTTTATTAGTTTCAACCGCAAACAATATCTATATTTTTGGTAATCGGACGTGATTGTAGGTTAAAATAGGTAGGTACTATAGAAGGCATTTTAAACTATTTAGTGTAGAACATTCTATACATACGGGTACATACCTAATTTGTACGTTGTTATTCTACATACAATTTAATAATTTATTAGTTATATTTAAATAAAATAGAAAATGTCAAAAATGTTTAGAATATATACAAAGCTACTAATCCTTGATAGAGATCGCATCGATCTACGAAGGTTTAATATGTTTTGTTGATTTACCTAGCCTTTGTTTCGATAGTTATTCACGATGGCTGCGTATTATCGACTTTGTAGCTATGACTTTATGAACAGATGTCAACATTTTGATTGTTAACTATTAATTACATAAAAATACAATTAAGAGTTTATGGCGATGGAAGAAGATGAGCATACCTGGGGTCCAAGAAGACTTAACATAACTCTGTTGTTGTCCCAAACGTTAGGAATACAAACAATGTTGTTTCTGCCATTCATAGGTGTGTCCACGGGAGCTGCAGGACATGCTATAGTCTACTCCTTGATATACATCGTGATCGGGATTCCTCTGATGTACATGGAGAATATAGTGGGCCAGTTTACAGGCCGTGACTGCATCGAAGTGTGGAAAGCAAGGCCTTGTTTGTCACATTTCGGCTATGTTCACATTGTTTGGCAGTTGATTTATATAATTTATCTTTTTTCAATCAATTCATTCATAGTGCATTACTTCTTGATTAGCTTTGAAAACCCTATTCCGTATTATATTTGTGGAAACTGGAGTACAGATGACTGTAACATTTTAAAGACCAACTACACTGTCAACCAAGAATGTTTAAAGGTTAAAGAACCAGAGCCTTATTGTTCAGCAGTCAGTCAATCATTTCCAGAAGTTCAATACTGGAGATCTAATATATTGGGAATAACAAAAAACAGTTTCCACTTGCCTTGGCGCGTAGGTCTTGCATCGGGTTTGCTTACAATTGTGTTATTCCTTAGTTGCTTCAAAGGAAGACGTTCCTTGCAATGGGCATTAATAGTAGTAGTAATACTTCCTACTAGCGGGCGAATTTTCTTTTTGATAGGTTCCATGTTACAGAAGGGCATAGTGGTCAAGTACGAAGAAGCATTTGATACGGATTTTACTATATTTATTACAAGATTTAGTTTATCTACCTCAATAGCGGATGTGTTATATACCCTGAACGTAGGAACCGGGTTGTCTTTTGCCTGCGCTTCTAAAACTGCCTTCAGAGCTCCATGCTATTCCAACACAGTTATTGTGGTCGTCATTACCTGCTGCGTTGCTGTGCTCGGAATCTGCAGCACAGTCATGATGATCTGTCCTTATGCTTTCAAGTACGATATCAACCCAAATATCGTCATGAACTATCAAATATCGCATATTTTCGAAAAAGTACCTCGATTTTTATATGTCTACGAACAAACGTCATTATGGTTAATTGTTTCATATAGCTTTGTTGCAATATCTGCTTTAAGTTTGAATATTTGCATCATGTCGAGTTTGATAGAGATGGTTTCAAAGCGATATTCAAAAATTGCTAGAAATCCAGGTTTAACGACATTTGTCATCGCAATCACTATGTATCTTGGAACTGCTCCACTATTGGGCAACATGAGCATATACTTTTTAGTTGATGCAAAACGTATTATGAATATAGTAGGCATATTCTTGGTGATGTGTGAAAACTTTGTCTTTGTTTTATGGTATGGCTTGGAGAGGTTCTCTGAGGATGTGCACTTCATGCAGGGCGTGCAGCCTAAGTCCTCGGTGAAGGCGTGTTGGCTGGTGTCGGGGTTCGTTCTCATATATGTGCTCGGCACGCAGCTCTATAAAGCATACATTGAGAAAAATGATACGATAGGAAATAAAATCGCGTGGTATTTCTTAATTATTAATATATTTGTAACAATACTAGTGACAATAGTCAAACTGGTCATAGCCATGTATAAGAAGAATTTGTACGATCAACTCAGTTTAGACGCAGAATGGGGACCAAAGAGTGAAATACTGAGACGCAGTAGAGCTATGTTTAGTGCTCAGGCGATGACTAAGGAGTACATGTATCGACAATATCACCTGCAGGCTGGAATACTGAAGAGGCAACAAAGATCCAATATCAGAACTAAACAAGCAGGAGTTCGGTTTGATGTTGAGAAAAAATGATTTTCGTATTTAACCTGTTGGGCCTCTATCTAACGACAAATTGTTAACAATGCGTTTTTTATTTATATTAAAATGTACTTTATTCAAATGAGTGGCTTTTAATCCTTGATTGAGTCACTGTATTATGTTTATAATCTGTATCTATTATTGTAGAACAAGTATTGAGTATTGCGTAATACGCTAAGACGCCGATGAGTCATCGCCAAAAATATTGAAATACATGTACCAAATACTATAAAATAAATTATTGCTTTTATAGGTATATATAATTAATTTATTCCGGAGGGAACATCTAGTGACTCATAGCGACTTCTACAATACTATTGTGACAAACGAAAGAATAAAATAAAATTATATCAGACATAAGAGTCTTAACAACAATGCCACATAAAAATAAGAGACAACTACCTCATCATACGATATATATAACCATTTTTTTGAGTAAATACAAAATCATTTGATAAGTAAAACCTTTTATGATATTGATATTTATTTAATCCAGAAGAGGAATATGACATAGAATGCAGCATGTGGTTACATTTGCTGTTTGGTCTCTGAAAATGTGGCTTCCTTTCTCATTCATTGTAATACGCCTAGTACTAACAGTGTAATTCTAACCATTTTACATCTCTAACAGTCATCCAATTTATTACCTTCTCGGAAGCTATAAAAAAGAAAGTGACCGGTTTCCTCTTCAGCCCCCGCCTCTCATGTCCGACTTTTGTCAAGAAAAAAGATATTCTTTAAAAAAAGTGGCGCGCCAAGCTGTCTGATACCAGCGTAGTGTTGCAATCGTGAACGCGGCCACGACTACTATATACCATGCGACATGTACAATAATTCTCTAGCACGACACCCGTCGGTAGTGATTCGTGTTAAGCTAGCAATAGACTTCGAACTCCAGCAACAAACCCGCTGTAACAATTAACCGCCATAGTAACTTCTCCTCCTGGCTTCAGCCAGGTTAGTGTAAAAAAGCAGGGTTCGAAAAAAAAACATTTCCGATCAGCAAAGCATACTCTTTAACTTATTTTAATTGAGAAGTTATGATTAACAAAAAAAAATATCTATTGAAGTGTTAAAACTAATAAAAAAGAAGATGATTTTATTGACTTTTATGTAATTTATAAGAGCCAGGTATACCGAAGGGTGCATGGATAAAGCATGTCCTTATTTATACAGCAGTTAGTATATAATATACGAGAGTTGGTAAGACGAGTGCAAATCCAGTCCGAGGCACATTGCGTCATACAAATGGAACATTTAGAATGTTTGACCCGACGTCAAGACCGACCAGTGGCGGCGCGCACTGGCGACGAGTCTCGCGAATTCCGACCATTGTCACGACATTACACCTATATCGACTCCGCTACCAAATACATTAACCACAAAAGCTGCACAACCACTTGCTTGTCATTTAGTTTCAGTATTGCAAAACTTCATTTCGGTTTCGTTTGTGACCCAAAATGTTGGTTATCAATTTGTTTTGCCTCCGTTTTGTTTATTATGTTTAAAATGTAAACGTTGCAATACTGCGTAATAAGGTTTTATTTCTGACTGACATTTTGCAGTTCGTCCGCTTGAACTTTGACATTAAAGCTACCTACCTATACCACACAGGTTGGAGATAAAAATGTTTTATTAAATCAGGGGTAAGTAGTAGGTAAATATTTCATTGTTGATAGTGCGGTTTATAACTACGAAACACCCGTTCTTCGGTAGAATTTCCAATACCGCTTCTTTTTCTTTCAATCATGAAATCTCGCTGTACGTTTTAATGGAGTCAGCTTTTTGGCATTTCACATACAATTTTAATATAAAAGCGTAACAAAAATCTTATCTGTATTTGTAAGTCAGCACTATTTTAAGGTAAACATCAGAGAAGCAATCCATTAATTCACTTAACTGCTAATTGCGCAGTTATCACCCAAACATTGCTATACCAAAAACTTTTGGACAAAATGACAGGGATAACTGCAATGTCATCTGGTAATATGTTTGTAATGTCCCCGAACACGTATTACTAAGACATTAAAATTATTGCAGAAAAATATTACCCGGTTAAAAGCATCCTTAAAGAAAGCAGAGATCTACTCTTCAGTGGTTAAAACCTCAATAAACAATGTGTTGGTAAGTTTCGTAATCGCTAAATACGTTTGTAGTGGAATTCCATGACACCATCAGCTTACGTCTGCCGTTATCTGGTGGTGACACCCACACTTTGCTCCACTCTGCTTACACTTAAGAACACCGTTTGAAATTGCACAACATTGTTTAGGTGTTTTTTGAAAAAGACACCGTATCGAGTGGTTAAGTTATTGGTCGCAAGGTTGGTCTAAAAAGGCTGTCAAATGTTTAATGGTGTTGTCGTGATGTTTCTGGTTATCAGGCTCGATAGGTATATACATGTAGTGGACTGTCTCCGAGAGCGAGTCATCCATGTGCAGATACGTCACTCCGGTTACATGTCTGTCTTACACGGCGGCCCTAATACGAACTTTAGTAAATATACTCGACCCAATTACGTACAAAAAGGAAATCATACAATCAGTGCCATTTTAAAGGACAATTAGTGACTATCTTAGAAAATCTTGTTAGGATGAATATGAACTATTCTAAGGGTACCAATTGGTATCCTTATCCTTACTTATCTTACACTTGAAATATGTAAGATTAATAATTATGTAAGATTTGTACAAGTGGACCTAATTTTATAAGTAACTTATTAAAATAACAATTCTATGCAATAATTATTGCACTTTATTTAAGACTAGCAGCCCGTCCTGGCTTCGCACGGGGTAGACAATTTTTTATTTTTGGAAATTTGGATTGTTGTAGTGACATAACTACAATAGTTGGACATATGCTACCGCGGGGTTTTTTGAAGACACTATGATGTTCTTCAATATTACACACATTTTACATTATTTTGTTCTATCGCTAATAGTTTTACCAGTGCATTCGACGAAAGACATTTAAAGACTCAATTTTCTCCAACTTCGGTTACATTGTTCAAAATTTACCAAGGTTCCCTAATTTTTTTCAAAATGAAATGTAGCCTATGTCAAATTGGAAGAATGTAGTAATCTATTGGTGGAAGAATTTTTTTAATCGTACTTTTTGAGCCTATTCATTACAAATATACAAAAAGTATAGATTATTTTATAAAACAAATTATGTAGATGTGATCAATTTGATTCAGCAAAATGAGGGAAACGTATTATTATTTATAAAAGTATTTACAACCAAGTCGTAATATGGACATATGGTTTATCATATCTGACAAGTGACTGGTGTATAATAGTGGCCGCCTGATCAGTTTCGTGGAGGCGCGAGCGCAGGTTGCGGGCCGGCTGTAGCTCGCGCGCTGCACGCGCACGACATCACTCGCGTAACGATGTGTTTTGTTTAAGAAAAGTCAATATCACACCCGCACGGCGTTAACACGTCCAATCAACGATTAAAGAACGCACATTTAATTGTCAATAACTAGTTATACCCCCACTCATTAAGATTGTCACCGTAGAGTAAGTTCCTTATACCAAAATGTTTTATAATGTTCTAGGTTTAAAGTATTGCAAATATAGTTCTGTTGTTTTACAACTAGTTGTATGTATAGAGTCCATAAAGGGAACAAGCTTCAATATTTTTTAGATATATAAGATTAGATTTCCATATCAAACAATCGAGGAATTTAAACTAGAGCTATAACTTAGAGTTACAAAAAACTATTTTGTAGGTGTAGGTAAAGTATGGTATAGATATAGGTAGACGACATTAGCTGTAAAATTAAAAATACTTGCATGGTTAACTTCTACATAAAATATGAAACCCGAAAGGCTTAAGACCAATATTTTTATTAAAACGCATTGAAAATAAAATCAATGACGATGTGCAAAAGGAGACATGTTGTGGCTTGTGAAACGGCATTTTGGAGACTTGACTCGACCGATAAGTCGTTTGAATGTGTCAATAAGAGATAACCAAAGCAAATAATAGAGTAAAGGCACAAAGTCGATGACACTGTTATAACTGTGACGAGGAAGGAAACGTGGCCACTATTGACATCGCTGAGACAAAGCTACGTATACAATATTTATTATATAGACAGAGCACCAATGATTTTTGTAGTACCGATCTCGCGAGATCAGAATTTTCCTAAAGTCTTAGTTCCTAAAGTTTAAGACTTTAGGATTGATCTTTCATTTCAAAATTACATAATAAAACTGACGTCTTATTGGCAGAATTTTTCATCAACTATGTGATGACCAAGAAATATCTAGATAGGTACCTATATAGGTCAAATGAGAAAGTAAAATATACCCTAAAGTAAACTTTTTCAGATGTTTTTTAATCGGTTATCATTTTCTTAACGGAATGATGTAAACATTCATTAACAATATCAAACTGCAATCAAACAGAATTAAAACACAATATTACACAAAATATGAATAAATTTAAATGAAATAAAATTCATGTTCTCAAAATGAAGAATAACATTCAACACGACAACTTTAAAAACAAAACCCACTACTTTCTTATTATCTCGATTTTAGTTGGAGGCTCACTTCGTTAGCGATCGATCATTAAATCAAAGCTGTTTCATTCGATTATTACGATTCAATTTCCCAATAAAAATTTGAGACATTAATTGTATATCAATAAAAAGTTGTTAGCTGTGTCCGGTGGACTGCGGAGTAGTATCACAAGACCACAAGTCCCATTCTGCTTCATTACACAAGTAGCGATCGACAAAAAACTGACACGTGCCCCACATTACGATAACTTAAGCCCAGCCTCCATTAATATACAACAGAATAGATCATAATTCACTGCGCACATTTGTCTAAGTGTGCTGACTTGCGCGTTTATATATTTTTTAACTACTTTTTGATATTGATAATAAATTGAGCAGTACACGGCACGTGCTCTATGAATAGTATTTAAGTAGCGAAAATTAATCGTTAGTGGATATTGCTGGCACTTGCAAGTTCTGTGATGTTTATGTAGTTTAGTGATATAAAAATGTGACAAATATAGAAACATTACGATGTGGTTGACTTGGTCCCAGTGGTAAGGCGGCGGTGGCAGTGGCGGCGGCGGCCGAGTATGTGCGGCGTGTGTGAGGTTGCCGCAGGCGCGGAATGTGGCAAGTAGTATCGCTGGCAGCGCCGCGGGGTAGAAAGCGGCCGCGTACTCCCCGGCCCTTATCAACACTTCAACGACGCTAAATTGTTATGTTACACGCTTATTTAGGACGACACGTCATACTTACCCATCTAAGATTATATTTTTCCTTTACAAATGAACTTCGACCCATTTTAGGTACGCATATTCTGACTGAATTTTGAATTCTGATCTCTTAAAAATAAAGCAACCCTTTACCCCGTTTTTGCCTCGAAAAGGTAATATGTATGATAAATGATTGAGACTCCTAAGTGGGTAGTGTGTCGCGGAGAACCTAACGGGTAACCGGGGCTCCGGCTCGACGTGCAGGAGAAGGAACGGGGTGGTTTTTAGTCAGTAAGAGTCTGACACTCCCTTCCGCCTCACCCAGGCGGGAGCAGTCATTCGATGATTTTCCCCCCTTAAAAAAAAAAAAAAAAAGTGGGTAGTGTATTTCTAATGAATATAGACGAAGTTATCATGCTTATACATATATATATATATATATATATATCATGCTGTATGTAGTTATAAATGAACGGGTGTTAATGTTACGCGTAATTTCAATAGCAAATTAGGAATCGGTGAACTTAACAGGTAGTATCTCATTACTAGATAGACAGTTTCCGTGGATCTAAGTGCTTGTTTAAGTATTAAATTTAGGCAATTTATATTGAAACAAAATGTCCTAATGGTATCCTGTTGTAAACATGTTACAGTCTGTTATAATTGAAAACAGTTTAATTATTATTACATTATTTTTGAAAAGTATTCATAAATGAACAAAGAAAAAGAATAGAAAATTTAAAATCCCTAAAAATCAAAGTTGGCAAAGTATACGTAGAGCTTTCCATTGAATGGAAAAATGCACCGTGAAGCCGGTTTGTTCATACCTTCCGGATTCCCAACCTGCTACTCTAGGTCAGCATGCGGTGTCTCGCTCACTCCCATGAGCCTCGCCTCAGATTGCAAGATCGATTTGGGGTCGCGTCGCGTCGCCCTAACCTAGATTGTCTGAGCTTGGTAGACTTTGTAATAAAGCCTGCATCGACTCCATGTCTGTTCCTTAATAACTACGCAAACTCCTATTTCTTCAATCATGAAACATACTTTATCAAATAACACTTAAGAAAAATAGAAGTTGCGAAATCAAATAGTTTTTTAGTACGTATATTTTAAAGAAGTGAGACGTGACTGGTCTTAATGTACATACATATCAATGCGATCCAGCCATTAATCTCTAAGTAATAGTCAAACAGCCAACTTACTTAACTAGAATGACAATCTTCCGCGTGACACTGCGCAAGAATGAATGCTCTTATTTTTTGTTGTTTCTTTGTTTTAATCAGTTTTTTCTTTCATTCAACATGGGCATATTGACAACACACACACAAGTTACGTTCAAATAAAGAGTTTTCACGTCTGCAAAACTGATTGCATCATACACAGACACATTTTATAGGATAAAATAAATACGTATAATATATAAATCACATTAAAATGCAAGTTAATAAAGTCCATAGATATTCATGAAGTGTAGTTTTGAGATGGGGGTCCTAATAAGGCAGTGCACCTGTGCGGCCAGGTCTCGAACGGGGACAAGCGGTCTGCGCGCGCTTTTTAATCATTCAACTCTTCCGCCAAGCCAACATCATCCCGCAACTCCGGTAATAAATACTTACAAAACGGTATTTACAAAAAATACAACAACAAATAATTTGCCTTCTTTGGATAATTGAATCCAGAAATAAGAATATTCCACATAAGAATTCAATTATACTTAATCGCTGTTGATATTAATTGTTAACTGCGCATGTGATTACATTTTAATATTTAACTAGGACCGATCTGTATGGGTACAGTAATATTAATTGATATTTAATTACGAGATATCGAGAAATGTGTAGCGCTACTTCTAGGCTTATAATTATGTTTTGAACCACCGTTATCTGTTTCTAATAGTACCTATTCATAAGAGTTTGTGTTTTTTATCACAACGTAGTTATTAATAAACATAATAATACTTGAAGCAGTAGGTCCAGCGATCGTAGAGTCACACAAAAATGTCCTATTGTAAAAAATTATCCTCCTAATGGAGTGACTCAGAGCAGACAGATGATGTAAGTTCATGAAGTACAACATTCGTATGACATTTGACTCGTTAGTGAGCAGTTAAACAAAGGTATTCTTTTTTTAATGAGCTTCTGAACATAATTTAGATATTAAATAATATATTGGTTCTAGTTAGTGAAAGCTGTTTGTACAACTTTTACCAAATAAATTCCATTTTTTTTTAAATAATATGCATTGTTTATTGTCCCATTTATCTTCTTTTATAGTTTCCGCGATAAATAATTAGACATATCCAAACATAGTTTATGTTTTGTTTAAGCTAAATAAAATGGCCCTCTCAAAATCACTGTTAAAACCGGCTATAAATTGTGTTTACGGTACTCGGTACCTTTGTGATTTAACACCTAAAGACATATTCATTGACTTTTCCTATTCATGGATGGTTACAGATTTTAATTGTTGTCTTGTGGCTCAGATTTAGCGTAAGTGTCAGGTGCCGAGTCTGTCGATGCTGGAATCTGTGAACAACGTAGAAAGTTGGTATACGCAGACGTAGTACTTTACGACACCAACACAAATTATAAAGTGAAAAGTGCTACCAAAAATGATTTCAAACATTTGTACTTTGTAGTTTGTTTTCACGTTGAGGTAGTGGATCTTTGAGTCATGAATCAATCGGTAAATAGACGGTACTTAAAGTTGTAACACTACGTGTATTTACTGCGATAAATATTCTAAGTAACCGAGGCTAAGTTAAGTTTACTTTTTGATATTGCGATATCTACCATACCTTCATATCGCTCAATATGGTGTACGCTATGGCATGTTTTCGCGGATTTTATCTATTTTTCAATAGATTTATACTTGTAAGGTAATCAAGTAAGTATTTACATCTACAACTTACCTGTACAAAAGTTTTGGAAAAGCTTTGCCTTGTTTGATGGTCAAGTAGTCGGAATAAAGACTGCGGTGTAGGTGTCTCGGTCTTAATGCTTGAATATTTCTTAATAATTTCAGTCAAGCGAAGTGTTTTTGATGATCTAAATCACATTATATGCTATAATTTAGAAATAGGTAGAAGTATGTCGTGTTTGGTCCATCATTGGAGCTGTGTTCATTTACATCAATACTGCCTTCGTCATCAGAAATGTGTAGAGTACTATAGTATAGAATTCATGGAATGCCAGTATAGGTAATTTGGAATTCTTGTCACTTTACTAAGTACTTACTAGGAGTAGGAGTACCTAAGTAATCAACATAATTAATCAAATTAGTGCAGCGGACTAAGTCCCTGTTTACTATTGCATATTAATATTGTATCTAAGTATAGTTATATATTGTGTTCTTTCTTTACTATTATTTCGATGGATCTCAGTTATCTGAATAAATAAACTTTATTATTATGTCTTTACCATTCACGGGACCACAAGGTCCCGGTCATTTGGGAGGCGTACGAGGGGCCGAAGCCAACTGCGCAGAGGCCCTTTAGACAACTTTAATCTAAATGTAATGGAGACACAGATTTATTATTATTATTATTATATAAGCGCGGAAAATCTTACATTTCTCTTTTAATTTATCATATTTACAATAAGTACAGGATTATCCATTTAAAATAGCAACCAAAATCCACTTAGGTTTAAACTTGTGCTATTATCATGAATCAATCTCAAAATCGATTTTTATTTTATAAAATGAGGTAAAACTATTAAACTTAAACCATTTTCTGAGGATGTACGCGAATACCAGTCTGTAAAGAACTGCAGGCTAAAGCCCTCTTTTCACGCTGGAACCATGGACACAACAACAAGGAACCATGCTTGCTCAACGCGAGTTGTCAATTTCATAAGATACAATAAATTCACATTTCCTAACAATTGTTCCTTTTTGTACGTTAGTGGTAACTTGGAAAAACCTGTCAGGTTTCGTACCCACAGACTTTATTATGTTCTGTGTTCGTACCAGTACCCTCCTGGAGCTTATGAAGCACTTTAACCTATAAGTATTTTTAAAACCTCACATTCAAGAATCAACGTGATTTAGTGGAAATTTTCAGAAAGATTTCCTTATTAGTTACAAACTGAATTCAGATGTACCTTACATAGGATGAAGGATAACATACGTTCACTGTTGTATGTACGGTGAACTTAGCTATACATAATGGCATAATCGATCACGTATTGAGCGCGATCATTGTGCCCGTCAGTTGGACCGTGAATCCTGTCACTATAACTCCCCCTCCCCCTCCTCCTCCCAGCCAAGTCCCCTTAGACCCCTCGTCCCCATCATATGAATCTCATTTATGTTTGCGCTTACGCAACTGAGTAAAACCACTCAAGTGTGAAATGTTATTAATATGTAAGAGATAGTTTTGCTGCATTGACCACGGAGGAAATGAATTATTTTAAGTTCACAAATTAGTCTAAACAAAGGAATGATGTTATTTTGATTGGATTTCTTTCTTTGTTTCTGTTTTTCATTAGATATTTTCGTCGGGTTTCTTTGTGTTAGTGGTCTATAAGTATGTCGACGAATATCAATGTAACACTAATGTCCGGGACAATGTAGAGTATGGGTTAATTAAAGCTATATTTTAAGCAATTATTTTATCAATTTCATTTATATAAAAAGTTATTTTTGTAAACAAGTGTTATTGCTTCATGCGAGTATCGTTTTATAGTTGAATTTTCGGTACATTCATACTGTATAGTTGTAATACTACAGAATTCGTTTCTCGGAGTAAAAGTAACCTTTTGACATTTGTATCTAAGATGTAATAATTATGTTCACAAGTATGATAAATGAGATGATTCATACGAGACTTATTTATACATAGAATGATAATCACCAATCGATCGCATATAATTAAGCTTAATTTATTACTTAGCGGCGTATTAACATAAACTCAAGTTATTAATTTTGTATACAAAACATTAAATTCGTTTTTGATGACTAATCAATTGTGTTTGTTGTTTTATTACATGATGAAAATAGAATTACTTATAAGTAGATAGGGATTAAATCTATTACATGTATTAAATAGGAGGGTGGAATCCTGATATAGAACAGAGAGTCGCAGAGAGCCGCTGGAGACTGGTCTCTTCCCACCGTTATTAGGGACGAATTACGAGCTGTGGCAGACAGACGATGATAATGATAGGGATTTTTACATAAAACTGTCAATACTATGATAAATTAGTCTATATGTCAGTGGGTCGGACCAAACACTCTGACTAAACAGCACAGCAATACAAAAATAACACAACCAGCATCATGCATTTTAATCAGTTACGTGTATACTTTTGTATATAAGTAAAATCATTTGTACATTCTACTTATGACATATCTGGTAATAGCAATTACGTGTACAATGCGTTGAATAGCGTAGCTTCTTTGTTACTTGGGTAAAAACAACTTATGATACGTCGGGCGGGCACAATTATGTACTGGAATAGAAAAATCATAGAGTCGCGCCGCGCTGCGCAACCGAACAATGGCCGATGTCACAGTGCGCGCAGCTTTAATGGTGCGTTTAATATTATTTTACACACGGTACCGACAGCAAAAAAGGAACAAAAAAGCTTTTATGGAAACGTTTTATGGTTTCAGTAGATAATATGTTGTATTCGATATAGGTTAACTATGTTTATGTACTATTCAACGATATAATATGAATAATGTATACTTACTTAATTACAATACAATTTCTCAGGTATCCATTACATTGTCGAATAAGAATTTAGGAGAAGTTACCCAAATATATGTTCTAAACACATATACAACAATGTTGGCAATAGTAAGCGCACATATGTATTTTTGTGTGCATATGTATTTGTGTAATCTACTTTGCGTTTGCGCATGAGTGGTCTCGGACTAATAATGACAAACTTGCGACTTCCTCTATACACTCCAGTGGACTTTAGAGGTAGTATCCCATAGTACGGATTTTATAAAACAATCTTATTCAGCCCGGACCGGTTGATATGATTGTCTTTTTGTATTTTTATAACCTTTAATGATGTCACATCGTCATAAAAATTTAATAGGCTTGAATTGTTTCGTTTTTCGAATATGAATGTGTCATTATACATTATTCTTTAACGTATTTTATACTTATAATTTATTTATTTATTTTATTTATTTAAACATGGATCTTCAATTGTTCCATAGTAATTACATATTTCATTAAGGAGCAAAAACTTTTTTAATATTTTTTTAATTATTATGTGTCTTTACTATTACTAATACAGCATTTTTCTTAATCATTCATTATGTAGCTGTTCCACTGCTAGTTACATGTATCCTCTTGTAATGAGGTGGAATGAGTATCACCATACTTACTGAATGTACTCTGATGAGAACAGTAATGGTTTTCTTTCAGTATGTGTAGTGCAAGAACTATATGATACGAAACCAAATGTAACTTAGAGAAAATGTTCCTGACTAGATTTTGAACCCGCTTGAGAAGCGCTCTTTAATATTCGTGCCTCCACCACCGTCTTAACTATCTGACATCAATCTAGGCTCTGAGTCATCTAATGCAAGAATTGGAGTCATGACATAGTGCTCAACAGTCTCGATGGAGTCACTGCCTACGAGTATTTTCTCACCGTTATTTTAAAATATTTTCTATATTTAATAATTCATCAGAGTGTTCTAATTCGCGATATATTCGTTGAGCTATTAAGTACCGCTATCATAGTTATCAAGTTAAAATTATAACGCAAGCGTTACGTTTAGCGCTGTAGGAAAAACTAACTTTCCATTTTACGTTTACTTATAGACAGGCGTTAAAAAACCCGGTTTAATGGCCGCTTGGTCTGTAATCAATACTAGTGATAACAACTCTACCGTGATATACAACTACTCGTTATTTCCTCCCTTATGAATCTATTTGCAACAATTTATTACGATAATATTATATAGACATTAGGTATAGTTATAAAAGTTGAGAGTTGAGAGGTTGAGTGTTAAATTAGCTCTACGATCAGAAGTTTGTCGTCTAAAAGTAGCGTATGTGGTAAATTACCTCAGTTAACTAATACCTTTAATCAGTCACTATTAAAGATACTTCTTAATTGTATCTATCTACAAGATCTAAGGTAATGAATGGTCTTCTCAAATTAAAGGCAGCAAGAAAGGCGTTGTCGAGGATTCCAACAAAGAAAGTTGCGAGCTCTTGTAATTAAATAAAAAACTTAGCTCATAAAATAAGCTGAGTTGATTGATTTGACCTTAAAACATAAAGGGGATGTGTCAATGATGCGCTGAAACGTGTGTCCAGTACAATATAGACGCTCTCTACATTAACACACGACTCATTATTAAAGGTCGTCTTTGTGTGAGCGACCGTAATTGGGGTTTATACCCTCTATACGTACCTGCTGGGAATACAATAATTAAGTATTTTATTTTTTGTTAAAGTTGTTGTCGTTTCGAGTTACACAACGGTTGTATGATATAAAATGTATATTGTATAGGGTCGAAACGTTAGCTTTGTTCAGTTCTATTTAAACATTTTACTAAAAATGATGTAGGGTTTTCTCATAATTAAGTACCTACGTCTAAAACAAAACTTATAATTCGCCCAGTTTTGGATTCTGAAGGTCTCCTTTTGTAAGTGATATTGCGTGGAAAGTAACCTAAAATTAAGTCCCATGTCAATTAGTAACTCTTTGTCTAACATGCAAAATAAGAATACGATGTTAGGATTTTAAGTTTTATTTATATTGCATTAAACTGTCATTAACCCCTTCTGCATAATAATAAATAAATAATAAGGTACTCACTAAACATTTATTAGGCAAAGCTCTATCTACTGTGTAATGAAAACGTTTATTTATGTGTACTACTTCCATGTTACCCATTTTTATTTTATATGTTTAAAACTTTATATCAATACATTATACTAGCTTTTACATGGTTTCACTCGCTGTTCACGGCACCTATTTTTTATAGCCTTCCTCAGTAAATACCCTATCCCACACAAAAAATTAAGCTAATAATTCCTGAAATTAGTGCATTCAAATAAGCAAAGAAGCAAGCCCTTTAGCTTTATATATGAAGTATACTAGCTGTTGACCGCGACTTCGTCCATGTAGAAAACGATTCCTTTTTTTTCCCATGGGAACATTTAATTAGCATATATAGTATTCTATCCGTTAAGTGATATCAGCGTGATTGATGAACAATCATCCAAAGAAAGAAACTTTTAAAAGGTATATGGTAATGGCTTAATTTTGTAAGAATGACGGGGTTGTTACACCTTGAAACTGTATTTGTGGTATAAGGTAATCGTTACTAGCCACTGAACATTCTCGGATGCCGATGGTCTCTGGCAAAGACCGTACATAATTTAAGCGTACAAACCGAAATTGCCATGCTCTATTAGCCCCCGCATTACACAATACAGATACCCATACGTGCCACGGTGCCTGCTCCCTGACAATGATGTCTCCACACGTTATGTTCCGTGTAAATTGGTGTAATCCGTCAGTTAGCTGCTTTCAAACATTTTGGCTCCACTCAACTGAACCCATGTTCTAACTTAAACTTCTGTGTCTATCGACCAACCTGTTAAAATTTTACTAAAACCGATTTAGCAAGCCAACAGGCGTAAATTAAGTTATGACAGCGTAATTCATTATTCGTTTTAAATTCAATAATTTCTACTGAAATAAAAATTAATGTTGTAAATTAAAATGGTATTGTGTTAAAGCTTACTCGATCATCCATAGTTATTAATTAACTCCTAAAGTTTTACGAGTCCCTCGACGACGCACGGCGTAGGATCCGCCGTGGAAATGTTAACTCCAACGGGGAAAGTAATAAAGTATCGGGAACTAACTTGAATATGACGAGACATAACTTGAACTTGCTTGGCGGAAACACACTTTAGTTTTGGTTAATGTACTTTACGGTATTTTAGAAGACTAAATAAAAAAGTTTGTATGCAAGTAAGCAGGAATCTGCTTTACTTCACACATTTAGGTAGTTACGGACACAAACTAATTACACTAGATAAGCTCCGATACCATATTATTAATCTTTCGACGGGAAATCTACGATTTGTTTATATACAGATAAAAGCAAGCAACATTCAATTAATTTCCTTTTATTTAAGGATAGATGCCAACCAATAAATTGTGCTTAGATCAGATTAAAGAACAGCTGTATCTTCAACAGATGATGCAGAACTATGGAGATGAATGGATGAGATCTTGCACAGAAAATTCAAGGACAACGTCTACAATGTATTATTTATATCGTCAATCTATGAAGGGAAAGCACTGCAAACCGCAGACACGGACGACGCTAGATAAATGATAAGCAACGGTGACGCATTCTTTTGTTACAAACACATTTATTGTTATTAGATCTACGTAAATAGATATACACACACATGTCGTTCATACGTGACAATGTCACTGCCGTGTACCGCATAGAAATTAGCCCTCGCTATTACCAATAAAATGAGTCATTTAAAAATTAACCTTAAAAATCGCAGTGTAGAGTGCAAAATGCATTATTACAATCATTTATTGTCGGTTAACCGTATAGGTAAAGTGCACTTATTCATTACGTTTCCATTCTATCGGTGTATTCTTGTCGGTTCTTAAGTGTTCGCCTCTTGAATTTTCCTTAGGATAAACGTTTTATTTCGTTCGATAAATTTTCTTGTAATTGGAAGACAATCAAAGTCGGGATCTGTGTCACATCACATAGCATGTATTTATTTATAGACATTCCCAATGAGTTTATTTTGAGAATGTATTTATTTATATCTATAAAAGTCGATTTAGCCCTAAAAGGGAGGACAATGGCTAATTTATGTAATAGAACCATTCTTCAAAGATTTTAAGAACAATCAATCGAAAGAAAGTCAGAACCACGTGCTTAGCGTACTTGAGAATAATAAGTTACTGTAATCACTTTAATAGACACAAGTTATTCTATGATGGAATGATTTATGGACTATTATCGAAGGATTCGATATATTTAACGAATTAATAGACACGAGCTGTATATAATACGTAACTTATCAGTAGAATATTTGGGACTATCTGAACTAATAGCAAAAAATATACACTAAAGTTCACTAGACCATGAGCTTTCTAAATGACAATTTTCTGTGAAAGATAATGAAGAACTTCAACAAGATTACATAGTACATTACATACATACGTATCTACTGATAACTACAACCACAGAACATATAAAGAAGAACATAATTATAATACTCCTTTATATGTTCTGTGATTACAACTAACATCTAAATACTTATATTAAGAAGATCTTGACTGTAAAGTTTTTATTAGTGTTTAAAAAGGCAAACATATTTATTATTTCTTATTTCTACTCGCAATAACAACAAGGTTTCTACGTGTGTTGCAATGATTGAACAATAGTTTTAAAACAGGAGAAATATTTGTAATTAACCTTTTTTTGTTTCAGTCTCGCCTGGTGGTAAGAAGGATGGGGCATGGGGATGGAGCACGGCTAGCTAAGAGCAACCTGTTCACTCGGTAGTTGAAGATACTCAAGTTGTATTGTTGTATTGTTCAGGAAAAACACATTTTGGTAAGGAATTCTACTCCTCAGCGATTCCCACAATTTTCTTGTGCTAATCTCAAATCAAAACGCTTCATGCGCATTGAAGGAATATCTACCATATAAGGGCTAAGGGGACTAAGAGAGACTCACTGAAATGTAACCGATAAAGTACCGAAAGGCTTGCTATTTTTCGCATGTGATCGAGGCTTTGAAGCCGAGCCTCCACAGGCCTTTTGGTCGATTCAAAAGCTTCCAGCTGGCATACATGTCACGGTATTTTTATTCCTAAGCTTACGTTTAATGTATTCACTAACCTGCATCTGAAACCAGGAGTCGACAAGGCCGGCGGCGTGTGGAGCACCCCAACGACCGCCGCCCGGGACAATCTGCAACATTATTCTTCCTTTAACAAAACAATTCAAATGTATAATTTAACTAACTTCACTTTATAAGCCTTAAAAGCCTAAAGGCAGCTCGGAGTTGCAGAAGGCCTAGCGGATTACCAGGGTTCTGGACCAAAGCAAAAGTAGGGACGGGGTGACTTTTGGTCAGTAACAGTGTGACACTTTCAGTCGTATCACCCAAAGCGAAGTCATGGGATTATTATCTTCTCCCAAAATTCAGGTATTGCATGTAACATTTACACTGTATCTAATGTTTCAATTCCTTTCCCTGTCGCAGGTCTGCAGAAAGAAATCCCTTAAGGTATATGCAGTACCTATGTACCTCATGCTTGTAATGTGTTGTCCTCTGTAATATTGTCTACTGTATGGTGTATATGAAATGATAGATAAATAAACAAATAGAATGAACAAGATTAAATATAAACATGTTCATCCAATGTTCACCTAGTTTATAACGAAACTGTTTCTTTAGAAATTAAGTGGTTTCTTGTTATACATTCTTTCTTGTCTGGTAATATTTACGTTATATCAACCAACTGCAGCCGTATTCAAGCTGTACCGTTAGAGCTACATGAAGGTAAACTCCACATAAAAATAGAAATCGTTTTGCGTAAAGACGAAATTTCAATAATTTTAGGTATAAAGAATAAAGACCTTTCCGTAATGTCTATTTGAGAAATGCAAGTCCTAGGTCTTTTCATATGTGTTATATTGTACGCGTATAATAAGTAGATTCATCTCTTCCTTTACGGCGTTAAACGATAAATAGGTGCATACTATCTATTGCCCACAAATGTTACTTATCCAATTTAGAACAGTTATTCCTAATCAGTAATCAAACTTCGCGGTAAAAAAGACAGTCATCCTAGTTAGTGAACTTTTAATTTTTGTCCTGTGTGTACACAATAGTACATATATTTATATACAGTAATTATATACAGTTCTGTAAACTATAATCGCGAAAGAAAAATCGTTATATGAAAACGGGGTAGCTAAAGTTGCACGAAGAAAGTGTACGGTGTTTATAAATGCCGCTCATATATGAAATCATGGAGTAGTAGTAAGTTAATATTATAGTAAACCATGTTCTCAATAATGAGAAAACTACACAACTAATCTTTTAGTTCCCTCAATTATACAGCACAGTATAAATGCATAGTTATGTTTAACTAATAAACGTTAAGATAAAACCCTAATAATTACATATGGTTCAGTAGTACATAAACTTGAAATTAATATTACTGCCTGTATTTAATTACTTAGTGTTGAATGTGTAGAAAGTGCTAACAAGATATTGTGAATATGAACATTTAACGGCGCGTGTAAAACGGTCTATATAATAAATATGAAAAGACAGGAGATTACCATAATATTATTGCGATAATCTTACAACTTATTGGTCAGAATGGAGCTAGAAACATGTTGCTCGGGAGGAAGGCCTTACGAACATAAAGAATAATATATACGATACTACATAGTACATATATCACAGGGGACTAAAATTCAAGAACGACTTGATATTTAACAGTTCTGCATGTTTCAGTACATATATGTACTTTCTGCCTGTAGTTATTTGTGCTAATTGAAATTACAAGATTTACAAACAACATTAATGACGACCTTTACTTTTAAATTGTTCGACTCAAACTACAAAAGCATCGAACTTAATAGTTGGAATAGCCTTCAAATAGTTGTGATCGAGGATCAGAAGCTAGTATCAGTATAATTGACAATTTAAAATACTTATAACGTATTGTTTAGGATTTGGATTGTAGGTAATTGTTACAATTTGCAATATCATTTTGCTATGTGCAGATAAAAATAAACTGATCATTGATATTTTAGTTACTGTGTTCCTTGCCGTGTGAAGAATATTCTCATCATTCTTTTAAAAAAAGAGAATATGCCTAAATACTTCATTTTAATGCAGCCTACATTTCGGACCGCATAGAACACTCGTATACATATAGAGGTAGTGTTTAATTTTTATAATGTAGTAATGGTTTATGTTAATGAGAGGTTTCGTAGTCCATTGAGGCGCACACGACAGACGATGCTAACTGTATTTTAATCTATAGAAAAATCGGTTGTTCCGTTCGGTACGAGTGTTCAGTTTGAAAAGTTGCGCGGCCGGTGTTCTGTGGCCCGCGGCCTATCCGTAAACTCTTTGTTCCGACATAAACACGAATATTTTGTAAAGAATTCAAACGGACATTACATACTAACAGACGACATGATTTTCCTAACACATATAGGTACATAACCCTAGTTTATTTATGATCGCTAACTTTTGCAATTATTTGATAGGTGTATCGTTTTGTTTTCCGAGCGTGCACCTAGAAGCATAATTTTGACAAATGTTACTCAATTTTGAGTACTTCAAATTGCTTGTAGTTAACTGCATACCAGCAGAATTATGGCATTCAATATAAATAGACGTGATTCTAAGAGCGACTCGCGAAAATTGCTAGCTTAAATACCAACTATAATTAAGATTAATTGTTAAATCATTATGTACAAATAGGAATAAAATCATGTTATTTTTTTCAAGTCTAAATATTTATTATTTTTTGTTATTTTTATTATTTTAAAAAAGGTTTATAATTAATTTCTTTTTTAACATTTTATTTGATTCATTATAAGTTCAGTACTTAGTTAGAAATGAGTAAGCAATATTTAAACTATTTGGAAGCTGGAGTGGTACCGCACGGATTTATTTTACCGTCGGTCGGCGTTGATGTCTTTTGTAAGCAGACCTTTCAAATTGTTTTGTTTTCTATTATAAAGACGAATAACTACTAAATTAAATAACACATGAACTTTATTATATTGATTTAACATTTTAATAATATAACTAACAAGTAAGTATAATGAAAATGTGCAGATACATTTTGCCATTTTCCTGATTTTTAGTTTTCATAGCGAAATACCATTGTATATTTATTATTTTAATATTAAAGAAAAGTTTGAAAAATTTTTAAGACGTAATATTAAGAAACGCCTCATGTCCCGTACCTTTTCCGTGCTGACATATATATAATGAATTTATCTAGGTCCAGTAGGTACATACATGGATACATTATATTGTAAGTAATGAAGATTTAAAAACGATTTCCTTGTTGATAATGTTCATCCATGTATCAGTTTTTCAACGTACCTAACACTATGTTCCACAGGTATAATAAACTTTATGACTTAATTACATAATTAAATATAGAACAGGACACCAAGGCATATAGTAAAGATTAATTATGCAATAAAATCCTTGAAATGACAGATATTTATAACGAACAAAAGGTTAGATTTTATTTCCTACGGCTATACCAAACGTATAACTGAATATTTGTTAACGATCAAGTATCGGACAGGTTCGCGCCTGCCATATTTATACGAAAGTTTCAATAATTTTTTTAAACAAAGTACTTATTACTCAACTGAAAATGCGCCTAGATTTAGAGACCGGAGCGATCGCGCGACGCTTTACATTTAGACACTTTTATGAAGTCCGCCTGAATCATTATTTCGCGGTTTCACAATTACTTAACAGTTCGATGATATATATAATTATTTAATATAAACTTATTACAATTTAGGTTTTATTAAAATGGACGGTTAGGTACTTTTCAAAAATGTACAAATATTGAATTATTAACTATTATAAAACTCTTTATAAGTCCATTTGAAAATAAAACACTGTCGGAAAAATAAAAAATGGTGGCTACCGAAAACATGCCGTGTCTATTTAAGATGAGTGTCACTACAAACCAAATGGGATCGCATACGGAACATGCTGGTCGGAGCGGCACAAGCACTAACAACTAGGGTAACAGCAGGCAGGCACTGGAGCCGGGTTGGTCGGGCGTACCTGGTCGCCCACAAGGTCCTCGGCAGCTGTGATCGCGCAGCAGGCCTCCATTCCCGGCTGCTGCCGGGGGTCGCGCGGTGCGGTGTCGCCTGGTCTCGGTCACGTCGCGGGGTCGTCTCGGAGCCGGCGCGGGCTTGTCATGGCGCACGCCTGCGCGCACCCACTGCGCGGGACGGACTGCGTGTGTGATAGCGCGCGGTCCGCGACCTCCTTCGCGGGGTTGCAATGAAAGTGATTAGGTTCTTGCGCTACTGATAACGAGGGCTAGTTTGCTAGTTTCCGTTTCCAAATTATATATTCTACGAAGTAACTCTATATTATTGATGTGCTAGTCATTGTTTAGTGAAACCTAATCTAGAACCAATAACTTATAGTGAGGTCAACGGTCAAATTTTCCTATGTTTAAAACCTGCCGATTTCCCATTGGTCTAAGAGCAGGAAAAATGTAAGTAAAATAAAGAGTAATAAATAAATATGTTATTAAGATAATTATGGTGCGACTGATAAGAATATAAAACAGATTAAATTAATAATTTGGTCAATTTTTGAGCTAATTTGAGCAAGTATTGATAGTGGCTTGACCACACACGCACACAGCGACACTGCAGGGCTGTTTATATCTAAGAGACAATATCTAAATCACTTTCGAGTTGGAAGTACTACGGCGGCGGTTATCAGCACACATTCGACGAACAGGTCGATGCGCACACGCAGGGCCCAGGTGCCTTGGTTCGGCTTTCACTGGCAACTCGCGGTTTTTCTTCATATCACATATTAATAGGTTCACTTTGAATATTTTATCGTTTATTGCTTATCTTACTTGTACTTTTTTATAATATGTTACACTACTTTTTTAGTTTAGGGATCGTAATAATAATTTCAAATGCTTTTTTACTATTAGATATCGACCGAGATGGAATTGAGCAAAATCATTGGAACCGCTTTTTTCAAACAGGATATTATTTCCAAATCAATTATAAAAACTTTAGCTATTAATTTTGAATATTAAGGTAATGTATGTACCTACACTAAAGTTTTCGTCGGTTACATTTAAAATAAACAAAGCAACTAATAGTCAAAATTAAGCAGGAACGTGAAACAACCTAAAATAATTCAAAGCTATAGAGTTTTCTGAACGATTCTTATAAATATATAGGCGGCAGCTACTGATTTATGTCTGACAACTATTTTAAAGAAACAATATCGTACTGACAACAGTAAGACGTTAAAGCAGTAGATTTTCAAGATTAATTTAGTGTTAATTGATGTTTTACAAACTCACAAGAGTTTAAAAATATAACAATAACAAGGTAATGCCTTTCATAGACAAACCGCTAATGCAATCGGGTACTTTCCTTCAAATTCAAATGCTTTTATTGCGTATCATGTGTACAATAGCTGTTACATAATGGGGAATCAAAACTAAATTATTAAGACTGTTCAATTCAATAAAATATAAAAAAAATAATTACACTTTCATTAATCGTTTTTACGACTAACTTAATTTTAGTAGTTTAAAGCAAATTTTAAAGAAATAAGTGTGCTATTTGATTCTTAAAAAAACTCGACGGTTATAGAAAATTGACATTTTTGACAGTTCGATTCGAAAAGTATTGAATTTGACTAGTTGACAAGTACCCAATTAAACTGTTCGGAGTTTGAACTGTCTTTCCAATATTGAGTGGACAATCGTTAAAATCCTTCATAAAAAATAATAATAACGAAATAGAAAAAGCAATAAACACTAATATTAATATAAGTATCGATTAGTTTCACTGTTTTATCTGTATTATTATTTGTTACATACGTGTGGTGCTTATGTCTATGCATGTATCTGTGCCAGGGCTTCCCAACTTTTTCCTAGCACCAAGGCTCACTTTCATATCATTCTAGTGAGGCTAGCGACCATTGTCATAATTTCTTTTTTCATGTGAGTACCCACGTAGAGATTTTCTTAAGTCGACATAACATAACATCACGCCTTTTATCCCCGAAGGTGTAGGCAGAGGTGCACATTATGCCACTGCACAATATAACACCCACTTTTCACTATTTATGTTATGAGGCCCATGTAATAGGGGGTGAGCCTATTGCCATATACCCGGTATGTACCGGGCACAATTCCCGGCTCCGTGCTATTACTGAGAATTTTTAAAAACCCAGTAATACTTTGCCCGACCCGGGAACCCCTTGCCCGGCAGCCGCACTTGCGACCACTCGGCCAACGAGACAGCTTGACTGTTTCATTGTCATAAAAATAGTGACTTTTGGATTATATAAATCAGTTGTCTTCTTGACATACCTACGATTAATTTGAGCCTGAACCGTGTGTATAGGACTGACATATTGTGTTTTTGTTTTCATTTCATTGTTTTTTTTTTATGGAATAGGAGGCAAACGCGCAGAGGGATCACTTGATGGTAAGCAACCAGCGCCGCCCATGGACACCCGCAACACCAGAGGAGTCAGCGCACAGTTGTGGCCTGCCATCTGTATGGTGGGGATGCATATTCTGTCGTGAGGATCGATGGCGAAAAGATGCGGCAGGTATCAGGTCAAACAATTCCTCAGAGCACTCCCCGTGCTATAAGCGATAGAAAATGCACAACGAGGCTACATCTCTAGGCATTGCCAAAGGGTCTACGGGTCTACTGTTTTGTCTTCTGTGGACCTCTGATGGTCCACCGGTTGGGAATCACTGATCCATGCTACTACGCCGATTGTGTTTATGTGTTTATAACTGTTGTCGATTTATTTACTATATCTTGCATGCCATAAATGAGTATAATAATTAAGAACATTATGATGTCTATAATTATATTTATTATTTACCTTGATTTTCAAATGCAACTGTAGGCAACTGTACAAAGGCAGAAAGAACGTTAGTCCATACCTAGATTGCTTTATGCCCGGTTTAGACTTCAAATTAACGAGAAACGCAATTGATAAAAAAGTACTAATATATTATTTTATAGTCAGGAAGTAACACAAAATTAAATCGAAAATATTAAACAATGCAATGACAAGGACAGGTTTAAAAGTGAAAGATAGCTCATCAGTTAAATAATAAAAAGAACATAATTTGTCACTTAGTCGAAATTAGGAAGAAATCTGCTTGCATGAAGTACCTAAATTAAAGTTAAATAGTTGGGCTCGCAACAATATCCATATAACAGTACCTAATGTAATCATAAGTTTTTGGTTTCGTTAAAAAACTACCTATATAAAAACATATTTGTCATTTTTTTTATTCTAACGATGAAATAAATCTTCGTGTTGGTAGAAATTTCCCGCAAAATAATATCCATTTACTTTTTTTTTTAAACAATGAAACGACGGAGGAGGTTCTATAATCAACACGTTTTATTTATTTTCTACAAAATCGTTTCATTGGCTGTTTCAATTTATTACCAGAAAGAAGGCGCCATCTGTTTTTTTATTAATGGCCAGTTTCTTTCGCTTCGTTTATTACGTTTTATAATGACGAAGATGCTTCATGATATAAAAGGGCAGATCTATTGTCTTATTTATAAATCCTAGAGGCTAAATACGTTATTATATCCAGAGGGTTACCTATTTATACATTCGGGACTGAAACAGAATGAGAAGAAAGATAAAATTAGTTAATAATTAACATAAATCTCTCAAAAGAGGTTGGTCATTGATATAAATAACACTATAGTTATTTAAATTTAAAATACGTAATTGTATTATTATGTAGATATTATTATAATAAGATTAACATATATCTGCTATTATTATTTTTCGTCTAAAGCTTGAAGTGACTCATATACTAAACGTTTCTGTTGTGGCCGAAGCTCTTCCATGTAATGCCTGAATGTTGCCTAAGTAATATATTTATATCAAATTTTTCTCAACTATAACTAGCTACAGAAGAGTTTTTTTTTAGCAAAAATATCAAATTGACTTTTTTGAGCTATGAATGATATTGTGCTTCCTTGGAAGTCTCGAGATTATTCATTTTACCCAATACAACCGTGTAACATTGATTAGGGATTTTATAACTTGGACATTTCTACATTATTTACTAAAATATTATGCCCATTGACATCTTATCCCATAAGGTGTCGGCAATCAAGCAACCAATCCAATAATTTCGGTGTTCACTCTTCTTCTTTCTACTATATTTCATATCACTGGTCGCCGCAATGTCGCCTCAAAAAAAACCGAGGTGTTGGCTAAACCATGATACAAACATCTCCCCTTTGGTGGAATCCGGCTCTTAGACATAGGTAAGATTCTTCAACAATGAACAGTCCACAAACGGTCCATCTAAGGGAAAATCTAATCAATATGAATGAAGTTACTTAATAAAAAGAAAACAATAGTGGGTAATAATTGTACGTAATGTTTTACAGAAATATCGATTGTCAATTTGTTTTATTATTGTTTCCTATTAGTGTCAATAAATAGTACCTACATTTTATTGTACAAAGAGGATGTATTCAAACTATTATTTGATAAAGAATATGGTATGATATTATAACGAGCATTTTTTTTTTATATATTTGATGGGGCGACGTTTGACCACTATCTCGCCTGGTGGTAAGCGATGATGCGGTCTACGATGTAGCACGAGCATACATGAAAATATTGATGACTGTTTATGAAGCGAAAGATATATGTAGGAATCGTAGCAATTGGCGCTCCGTAGTCTCTGCCTACCCCCATGGGAGATCGGCGTGAAATTACGTGTGTATGTATGTATGTATTATTTGATCAACTGTCACTTCTGAAACATCATTATCAAAAGAGTACGTCAAGATCGGGTCCGATTTCCGCGTTTAGTAACGCATAATTTTGGGTATTTTCAAAGACAAAGACAAAGACAAAGATTATTTATTTGCAAAAACATGTGTTAAATAATAATACATCATAGAATGCACATTATAAGTTGTACAGATGAGCAGTGAGCAGTGAGTATCAACATGTTTGACCATTTCTGATGTACAAATGTGAAATATAAAATTAAATCCAATTATAACAGTAATTAAACTTTTAAATTGTAACATTCCTATAAGAGACTCAAAGCTCCTGACCAGGACCAACAAAGAAAAATTACAAACACTTGTCATTTACAAAGTCATGAACACTATAATAGCATTTATTAACTAGTAGTTTTTTCAACGCTTGTTTGAATAAGTTTAAATTTAATTTAATAATTTCTTTAGGAATTTTGTTATAAATTATGGGAGCCATACATATCACACTTTTATGCATTAGTGCTGTTTTAGATGGGTGAATACATAGTCGATTGTTGTCACGTCGATTTCGTTTTACTCTATCAGCCAGAGTGGGAAATAAGTGAGAGTTGCTTCTAACAAACAGTGCTACTTCTAAGATATAGAGTGATGGTACTGTCAGCATTTTATGCGTTATAAATAATGGCCTACAACTCTCCGAACTCTGTTTACGGAACATGGCTCTTACGCACCGCTTTTGCAATTTAAATATGATGTCCTTGTTTGTCGAGTTACCCCAAAAAATTATACCATATCTCAGAGCAGACTCGACAAGACCGTGATATGCTGAAAGTAATGCCTCGATGTTAATTATTGGACCTAGGCTATACAGGACATACGATAAACTACTAATTTTTTTACTTAATGCGGTTATGTGCTCTTTCCAATTTAATTTGCTATCAATCGTTAAACCAAGAAATTTCGCATCAGTTACTTCTTGCACATTGTAATTGTCGTGAGTCTCGGATTCTGAAAAGTTCAGAATTGAAAGAGCGCAGCGTTTATGGAAATAAGTTCCTGTGCAGAAATTCGGGATATTATATTATCACTCACCAGATGGCACTTATTAGTTTATAAAATAACAGTTATATATAGTTTATTCAAGTGTATTAAACATTTAGTAGCGCCTACCTAAAAACAAATAGTATCTATACTATCTGCTACGAAATGCTATTATTAACATTAAGTTTATTTTACTTAAAGACAAGCAAGTTGTAGTAGGATATTGTAAAATAGTTGATTTAAAATAGTAGGTTTCGTACGATTAAAACTAATATACTTACTTTTTAAAATTTAATAAAAAGATATAGTTTGATAAGTTTGTATTACGTACCGACTGAAAAACACGTCGCTTTGAGGTCGCGTTCAATAAATGAACGAGTAATGTTGTCATTTTTTAAATTTAATTTTTGCTGCAAAAAATAGAAAAAAACAGATAAACCTTGAACTTAAATAGACGGCCAAATACTCGAACGAAAATATAAAGAAAAATATCTTGGGCTAATCTTAGATAGTAACCTGACCTGGAAAGCACACATTGAAAAAATTAAACTTAAACTAGGCTCACTTTCAGGGGCACTGCGCAATATATCAAAATGTCTCCCGCAAAGAGTTAAATATCTAATTTACAATTCTTTAATTAAACCTCATATAGATTATCTCATTGAAATTTGGGGCACTGCATGCAAAACTAACGTAGATCAAATTCAACGAATTCAGAACAGATTAATCAAAACCCTATTTAATTATAAATATCGGACACCTACTGAAAAATTATACCAGAACACAAGGTTAATGAATATAAAACAAACATATGTATACTACACATGTATTTTAATACGTAAAATATTAAATAAGGAAATCCATTCAAACTTAATTTTTTTAACAAAACAGCAAACATGTAAAATAAATCTTAGACGTGCGAGTTACTTAGTAACCCGTCCCCCAAGAACTAACTATGGAAAAAGAAGTCTGGAGTTCGATGGTATTAAATTATACAATAGACTACCATCAATGATAAGGCAAGAAAAAAGTTATGTGCGGTTCAAAAAATTACTTAAAACTAATATAATTAATAACTACAAATTATGAATACTTGTAAGTATAATTAAAATATTGCCTAGTGTTTACTCCTAATAACGTAAAAGGCAAATTCTAAATAGTTTAAATTAAATACAGTGTACCGTGTACAATAGTAAAATAAAACAATTACATTAAGACGTATAAACTATGCCATCAATGCCACATCTAGTAAAAATAGTTCATGTATCAAGTGATTGATTAACTTATTGGTTTACCCACATTTACTTCATATTTTTGTTATAGTTTACTGGTCTGCCCGTGTTGCTTGATTCTGTTATTTGTGTATATTTATCACTTTACTCACATTTTTAAATAGTGAACATTTGTATTTGTTCTTTTGTATTGTTTTTGTTTATATTATTATGTACGTACTACTGTGCGCTCTAAATTGTTTACTTTTGTATGAAATATTGTTTCTCAGTAAGTGAATTATGTATGTGATTCTTTATGAGAAATAAAGATATTCTAAACTAAAAAAAATTTAATGTAATGTGGTGGTGTCCCCTGGTAAAGTCGGCTTTTCAGAGCCTGGTAGAGGCCCCTGACTTTTGACGGCAAAATAATTATGAATTTGAAAAAAAAAGCTAAAAGTAAAGAAATCTGATCTCTAAAGTATTTAATCCCATAGATATAATAAAAGAAAATGAATCCAAAACAAAGTTATCCGTCAGAGAACCAAAATTAGATATCAATAGCACCCAATGGTACAAAAATGATCACATTTGTTTAAGAACCGATGACCAATTAAATATACGTGTTTTGAAGAGGAAACCACGTCTAGGCTGTTGTATAGGGCGCTCTCCAGCTGGGTGGATTGACGATATATGTATGCAAAATGACATGCTGTATGTTTTTTTAAACGTTGCCATATACTAGGATTTTCTCCTGTGTCGCGGGTGCGTTTACATACACACAAGTTTACATACACATGACACCCAGACCCGGAATAACAATCTGTGGATCACACAAAGAGTTGTTCCGTGCGGGAATCGAACCGGCTCCTTGTTGCGCGGCAGCCAGTTGCCCAGCCACCGCGCCAACCGTGCAGTCAAAGTTGGATTGAAGATGGCTGAGTGATGTATGTACTATTAAAAGGCTTAATACCAGTAGATGGGAGCGGGATGATAATGATGATGATAAAATAAAATGAGTTCGTGCACAAATGTACCTATTTGTAAAGAAAAGCACGTATTACATAAAAGGTGCCCATGTTTATAATTTAATAGCTAGGTACTATCGCGCGGTTTATAGGCTGCAGCCCTCCTTAATAAGTAGACTGTCTAACACCTTTTGGTGTCATCGATTTGGTGTTCGAATTCAATCATTCTTTTGAATGATTGAATTCGAACCTGTAGCTTCGGAACAAAGAAACAAACAAAGTCTTCAATTGTATGTAAAAAAAATAAGATTGTCTTAACGAGACACTGTTAAATTATAATACGTTCGTAAGTAGGTACTTATATTAGGTTCGAGCTAGCAATGTTTTAACTCAGCTTGTCTCTTAACAAGCTTCAATAAGCATGGTCAGTGCTCAGTGCTTTGATTGAGCCAAGTGGTGCAACGTCACTGCCTGTCATTTTTACACGTACCGGGTGTATCCAATCAAAGTGCGAACATAAATTCTTCTAGGTATTTTAATGGATAGACTAAATAATATATTAACATGCTTAACATAAGGCTGCTTACACTGAGGCCCCTAGCGTTGCTATCAAAACTTATCAGGTTGATCATAAGGAGAAGCAATAAGCTGCCTATGTTAATCTTTGAGTAGAATTTAATGTTTTATAATATTTTTAAACTTTTGTGACAACTAGCTACTTCCGCGCAGTTTCACACGCTCTGCTCAGCTCCTATTGGTCGTAGCGTGCTGTTTTATAGTCTGTAGCCATCCTTGATAAATGTTCTATACAACACAAAAATAATTACTCAAATCAGACTTGTAGTAACGGAGATTAGCGCATTCAAACAAACAAACAAAAAAACAAACTCTTCCGCTTTATATAATAGTATAAGAAATAAGATTCTAAAGAGTGAGTGCTTGTAAGTCTTAACACATTACTGCCTGGCCCATAATTTTGATCTCAAAGTAGTGTAAAGTTGTTTTTTTTTAATAAATAAAAATTGAAATTCTCCACGGACTCGTGTCCGTGCCCTTGTCATATTACAAGTACATACTTTCTATGGTCAAATATTTTTTTTTATAAAGATCTTACATGCTACGCCTACCACTATACTACACACAATACTTTATGTTGTTACCTAATTATTATAATCTTATTATCTTAGACTAACCCTACTGAATCAGCCCACCAGCACGATGAGCGAGCCGACCTGTTCCAGCAGAAGGCACCCGTTCACGGGTATGACGTGTAGGCCAGCAATCGGTCCGATCAACCATTTCGTAGGGAACGGAACGACCCAGCCCACAGCGCCACCGACTGTAGAACATTTACGAATGCATGACGTCCCCGCCCACGCGGCAGTAAGCTAATTGCAGTAGTGCTAGTGGTTTTTATTAGTCTTATTAATAAACTTATATTACTTTACATTCATTACATTTTTAATAAATACAATATTTTTTTTTGCGAACACACCAAAACATGTACACAACAACTCTTATCCATGAAAATTTTTTTTTTCTTTATCTGGACCTTTTCAGCAGTTGTGCGGCTTTACGAACCGTCCCCACCCAGAAGAGCGCTCACGACCAGCGCCCGTCTGATCATTTTGCTGATTGCGTCATCATTTATGTCCGTGTAGTAGACACAACTGTCAGTGTAACGCGATATAGCTACCACGGCGTGAGATACACTGTCGTGTATCCGCTGTTTCCTGTCCGTTGTGTTCACAATCACCACTGCCGCATTCGACAGCCTCTGGGCCTCGTGTATTGTGAGTACTCGTGACCCCATACCCGATCCGTATCCCTGGTTTTTGAGGGATTCCTTTTCTACCTGGGTGTGTTCCAGGTATAACGTGTTCGGGGGATACTTCGGGATCCGCGCCCTTGAAAAACTTTTTAACTCAAGGGATCTCAGTCTTGACTTAGACGAGTATATACACAATACCAAGAGCATATGCCACATCCATTGGGTTTCTGTGAGTGCAGAGAAGTTCCCGGGTCACGGCCACGATGTGTGCAGGGCGGGTGTATACGAGGGGGAAGAGGTTGTCGCGGTCAATGAAGGGAAGTTGATTCACGTCACCAATAAGTAGGACTTCTTTGGCCTGAGTTATTCGTGCAGCCATCACAATGGCCCCAAAGTGATTCATGAGAGCCTCATCTACCATGATTCGGTGGCAGCTCTCTTGTTCTTTTACTCCATTCACTAAAATGGACGCCATTGTTCGGACCTTAGATTTGACTAATCCCCCGATTCGGCAGGACAGTTTGTCTCTGAGGTCATTTGCCGCTTCTGTTGTTGTGGTGACAATTAAATCCCTTTCCGCTTCGAATTGGTTCATTATCCAAGTAGTTTTGCCGCATCCCGGTACACCGTTCGTCCAATGAAACATCGGAGTATCCCAGTCCCTAAAGACTACTCCGTCCGGCCCAGTTCCTGAGATGGATTTTGCCATTTCCAAGATCCCATCATCCAGCATAATCCTGGTACACCTGGCAACCACCACTAAGGAATCTTCGGGGGGTGTTTTAAATTTCACAACTCCATGTTTTTCTGTCTCTTTCTCATCCAGAGATACAAATCCTGCGGTGGCGTTATAAGCTGCCATACTACGACTTATTGACGCACCTCTCAATACTTTCGATGTACTGTTGTCGTATATGACTGCTTCCGCAGCCTCGAGCCTGTCGTCCAGTATCAGCTCGTTGCCCTGCAGGTAAGTCTGCAGGATCGCTTTGCACGTTCGCAAGTTGACTTGCTTTGTAGCTTCTATTACTGCGACAAACTCGAGGAAAGCGTTTATGAGATGGTCTCTGGGAGTATCTGTATGGCGGAGTTCCGGCGGACAGACGTGACCCATGGCGGCTCTTGTTGGCGATGACTTGGGTTGATTAGGTTGTACTTGAGCGACATGCCCTCCCCCGTGCGTGGATCCGGTCATACTTCTTCTGAAGGGTGAAGAAACGAGACCCACAGCTGTACATATAGCTGATGTTATTGCCCACATGCTGCTTCGTGAACTGCAAAAGTGCTGACACAACAAATTCCATTGCCCACAAGAATTGCGGTTCTAAGGGCTAAATATCTAACCCATTGACATAGACCGAAAAAACTTGTCGTCAATAACTGGGAAAGACAACATCTGTTGGCCCCAAGCGAAGAGGAGCGGACGTCACACTCAACGAGCGAAACATCAGGACCAATCACACCTCTGGTTCTATACACGCCGTGCGTGCTACGCTACCACATCCCGACAACTGCAGAACATCAGCGGGACGTCGGAAAACAAAAATAACACAATACTAACATAGATTAGCATTAACTAAAAATATATTTTAAGTACAACTAACTACATAACTACATACTAACACGCAAATTGTAAACAAATATATATATATATACAGTAAAACCCGCTTAAGACGATTTCTCAGGGACCTTACCAAAAACGCGTCTTAAGCGAGAAAGCGTATTATGCGGGATAGGGAAAATAAAAAAAGTACTACTTATTATTATGTAATATGTTCTAATTTTTGTAACTATACATTTATAAATTACGTTAAATACGTAGTGTAATTAAAATTACATTATTTAAAATAATCACTTATTTTGGTTTGACAAAAAGATTTTGATGCATTAGCAATTAAAAGATTTTCAACATAATTCAACTTTTGCAGTGCGTCTTCGCTTTGATCCATAGAAGCTACATAGCGTCTTAAATCATAAACAGCTGATAATGCCTGGGCGTTTGACAAAACCGGAGTTGACTCATCTTCGTCTTCATCATTATCACTTAGGGCTTCGTTTTGTGTGTTGTTCACATTCTCAATAAGATCTTCAATTGATTGAATTTCGTACGGTGCTACATTGTCATCAATAGAAGAGTATCCAGGAAAACCCTGCAGTATCTCGGGTTCTTCTTCTTCCAACACGACGTCAACCACAACCACGGCACAAACGGCGCGCGCGGGCGCGGGCGTCGCGCTGGGAGCGCTGACCTCTCTCGCTGCTCGGCGTGTATTAAACGGGATGACGAATCGTATTAAGCGTTAAGAAATGTATGAAAATATATTTTAAGTTGTAGGGACCGACGTAAAATGGCGTATTATGCGAGAAATCGTATTAAGCGTGATCGTCTTAAACGGGTTCTACTGTATATGTTTTAACACACCAGTTTGTAAGACTATAGGAACACACACGGAACATCAACGATAGCGACAATGTCTGCAACCAGCAGCTCACGTGGCAAACGGCCAGCAGTTGTTGTGGTAACATCGCCGTCTCCCGTCAGAAAAACAGGAACGAGCCTTCCACGGTCCGGAGTGGCGTCGTCGCTGACCCCACGGAAATCTGACCATCTACGGACCACATCTATGAGCGAAAGATCTACCACCTGCTCACCTTCCTCTAAATTCCAGGCTGCGGACATCCTTCGAAGGGTGGAAACCTGGGAGCAAGCTGAAATCATCTCGGATGACGAGACCTGGGACTTTAGGTCTCAGGATAAGTCAGATACGCAGGGAAGGAACAGCATGTTGCCCGGGGATGGACGGCACTCGGGTATTGCAATGGACATGGCAAACAAATACGCCAATGAGCTGCTGCAGCGGGGAAAAACGGCTCTGGAATCTGCCGGGAACATGAAGCGGGAATTCAAATTAACAGCAATACAATGTCTTCAGTCCCTGTACGAGACCTGTCTCTCCCTTTCAGACTCCCGGTCACGGCATATGCTAAGCCTGGAGAAGGAAAGGTCACACCATGCTAGGGAAATCGTCGCCATCGAAAGGGCCCATACCAAGAAAATTACGAGACGTTGGAACCGTACAAGAGGATAGAAGACATAATGAAATCCACTTCAGAAATAAAGGCAACCGTTGCTAAGTGGAACTTCCATCGAGACTTGCCTACCAATACTTTAACTGAAGCTGAACTCCAACCTCTGAAAGAACAGCAGACCAGGTTGCTTCAAACAGTGCAGACATTGTCTCAGCAACTGGATGAACTGCGCAGAGGTCAAGACAAAACTTTGGAAAACACCATGACTCTCCAAAAAATAAGTCAGGAGATACAGGTTGGCCTGAGTTCCCGCGAGCAAAGTGTCCCGACAGAAGGAACTACCCGGAGTCAGCAAAGAATCGAGGAGGATCTAGTTGGAGTGAAAAAAACTCTCACCTTAATAGCAGACCATATCAAAGATCCTCCACCGCAACCTCGTCTTCCCCAATTTAAAGCTCCACAGATCCTAAAAACACAAGGGACAATGTCATTGAAAAAATAAGGGTTGCTCTAGACTGTAAGAAGACAGGAGCAAAAGTGGAAAAGGTGAGAAAGGCAAAGAACCAGAAGGTCATCATAAGCTGTGGCACCAGAGAAGATATGAGGCTGGTGCAAAGCCAGGTCCGGAAAAAGGATGACCTCAAAGTGGAAGTAGCCAAAGCTAGTAACCCACTGGTCCGAATTGTTGATGTGCTGTCATATCATACAGATACAGAACTAGTAGAGCACGTGTTAGCTCAAAATAAACATCTTCTGAGCGACATCAGTATGAAGGACAGCACCATAAGGGTGAAGTACAGGAAAAAGGCACGGAACCAACACGAGTGTCATCCAGTGCTGGAGCTGTCACCGAGTATTCATAGGCGATTTCTGGAAGCTGGGAAAATTTACGTGGGGTTGCAGAGAAGACCGGTGTTTGATCAGTCTCCTCTGGTACAATGCAACAAATGCTTGGAGTACGGCCACACCAAAATAGTATGCCAGGCTAGAGAGCACCTTTGTAGTCACTGTGGAGAACCGCATACCTGGGAAAGGTGTCCAAGCCGACTATTAAATAAGCCGCCAGTATGCAGGAATTGCTTGGGGGTACGGGGAGTCAGCATCGACGCCGCACACAATGCCTTCAATGACGTCTATAGAAAGAGACAGAAGTGGGACGCTATAGCACGATCTCGCATAGCGTATTGCTAAAGTTGACCAAGCGCAACAGGGCGGGACTCTCTCAAGGTTAAGCAGTAGCAGAATGCACATCATCCAAGCAAATCTGCATCGCTTTAGGCTAGCAACCATAGAACTAATACAAGCAGCGGAGAGGAAGGGTATTTCGATGGCTCTAGTGCAAGAACCTTATGTAGGTAATACCGGAGAAATGAATACCCGGGCATAAGAGTCATTCAGTGCACAATCAATCGCCGAAAACCCGTAAAAGCGGCTGTAATGATTTTTTCGGATAGGTTGAGGATTATAGAGGTACACGATCCTCAGCTAGTAACGGAAACCGAGGCAGCCGTACTGGTAACTTCGGGTAGTTTGCAGCTTGGAGTGATATCTGTTTACCTTGAGGGAGATCAGGATATAGAGGTACATCTCAATCTGGTACGCTTAAAGGAATTCATACCAAAGTTAAGAACAAAAAACCTCATCGTGGCTGGAGACGTGAATGCCTGGAGCCCTTGGTGGGGCAGCAGCTCTGAAAACCAAAGAGGAGCAGACTAAATTCGTTCCTTAACGAAATGGACCTCCACATACTCAATACAGGAGATACACCAACATTTGAAGCACTCAGACAGGACCGATTTTATACAAGCATAGTGGATGTTACAGCCTGCAGTACATCTTTGCTGGAAAGGGTTCAAGACTGGACAGTCGACAGAGGCCTTACAACTTCCGATCACAACGCCATTTACATTTGACTTGCACTTGGAAAGAGCATTAGAAATTACGAAGCCCACAACAACGCGAGTCTACTACTCTAAAAAGGCCAAATGGAATCAATTTAAATGTCACCTCAAAACCTTTCTGTCGGAGAAATAGGTAACTCCACAAAAAATAAAGAGTGTCCAATCACCTGGGGAACTAGAAGCCGCCATCACAGAGGCATGTGAAAAAGATATTCCCAAATTAAAGGTGAAGAAAGGGAAATCTAAATCTCCATGGTGGACAGGGACACTGGAGGATCTAAAAACTGATGTGCTCCGAAAAAAAAGGAGGATAAGGAACGCAGCTCCCTCTAGCAAAAAGTTCGTCATTGACGAATACATACAGGCAAAGGAAGCATACGCGTCAAAAGCAGATGAGGAACAAACAAGGAGTTGGAAGGAGTTTTGCTCAACACAAAAGAGGGAAAGTATGTGGGATGGGGTATATAGAGTCATCAGGAAAACCACAAAATACCAAGAGGATGTTCTCTTAAGGAACGCAGAGGGTTTAACTCTGAGTCCGGCCAAGTCAGCAGAAATGCTGGCGACAACGTTTTACCCTGATGATTCTGAAAATACAGATGACCCCGGTCATGCTGATCTTCGAAAACTAACGGATGGGAAGAGTCTTAATGAAATAACCGAACTTTCGGAGAACGACCCTATCTTTTCCCAGGCCGAGGTAGATTTAGTGCTTAATACACTCAATCCTAAAAAAGCCCCTGGGGCTGACGGCCTGACGGCTGATATCTGCACAGTAGCTATCCAGTGCGAAGGGGAGGTGTTCCTTGCCATAGCAAATACATGCTTGGAACGGGCATACTTCCCAACACAATGGAAATCTGCAAACGTTGATGTTCTCCGGAAACCGGGCAAGGAGGACTACACTCATCCGAAGTCATGGACTCCTATCCGTATTTGGAAAAATAGTAGAGAAATTGATAATAGGAAGAATCCAATGGCACATCATTCCAACTCTGCACAAAAACCAGTATGGATTCCTACCTCAGCGTGGAACAGAGGATGCCCTCTATGACCTGGTGGAACAAGTAAAAGCGGAAATCGACGCCAAGAAAATCGTTATATTGGTATCGCTAGACATAGAGGGTGCCTTTTATAACGCCTGGTGGCCTTCTCTAAAACAACAATTAATCGCAAGGAAGTGTCCTAGAAACCTGTACGCCCTGGTGGACTCCTACCTCAGTGAACGGAAAATCAAGGTCAATTATGCCGGAGCTAGTAGCGAAAAGGCGACAAAGGGTGCCTTTGATAACGCCTGGTGGCCTTCTCTAAAACAACAATTAATCGCAAGGAAGTGTCCTAGAAACCTGTACGCCCTGGTGGACTCCTACCTCAGTGAACGGAAAATCAAGGTCAATTATGCCGGAGCTAGTAGCGAAAAGGCGACAAACAAAGGTTGCGTCCAGGGATCCGTAGGGGGATCAACCTTCTGGAACCTTATTCTTGATTCGTTACTTCACAGACTCACAAGTGAGGGGGTTTATTGCCAGGCGTTCGCGGACGACGTGGTTCTCTTGTTCTCGAGCCATAAGGTGAGCGTCTTGGAGCAGTCGGTAAATGGTGCCTTGGAATTGATAACGGCCTGGGGGGCTAGTAACAAGCTCTAATTCGGGGCAAGCAAAACGAATGCGATGCTGCTAACAAGAAAGCTCGCTTTTAGCCCCCCAGATCTGTACATGTCGGGTACCAGGCTTAACGTCGTAGATGAGATAAAGCTCTTGGGCCTCACCATAGATAGAAAACTAACTTTTAAATCCCACACATCCGCAACGTGCAAGAAAGCTGCAGACATCTACAAACAGCTAGCACGCGCGGCAAAGGTGATATGGGGTTTAAACGGCGAGATAACGAGAACAATCTACGTCGCGGTCATTGAGCCAATTGTGCTTTACGCTGCGAATGTATGGGCCCCAGCGACGGAGTTGCAGTTGACTAAAAAACAACTAAATGCTTTTCAAAGGGGATTCGCGCAAAAGATCTTTAGAGCTTATCGCAGTGTCGCTCACGTCAGCAACGGTTTTGTCGGGCACAATGCCACTTGACCTAAGAATTCAGGTGAGTGCTAGTTTATATCGAATCAAAAGAGGATTCTCTCTAGACTATCTACCACCAGGAAAAGAGCTCGAAAGGGAAGGAAAGGTAAAACCTTACCTAGACCAGCCACATCCCTCGAAATTAATATCAGTAAATTATGAGCTCCTGGAGAATGGTGACTCGGGATCTTCTCTCATCGGCGAAATTACCGGTCCTCATATATATACGGATGGCAGTAAGATTGATGGAGGAGTCGGTTCTGCCCTGACTTGGTGGGAGGAGGGGCGCGAGTCGGCCTTTTCCACTTTTAGTCTGGACTCTGCCTGCACAGTCTTTCAATCAGAACTATATGCACTGAATAGAGCCACTAAAATGGTGGAAGGCAGTAGAGAGACAAGAGTAAATATTATGAGTTCAGATCAGATCCTCTCTCGACGTCTTGAAAAACCCCAAAGTGAGCCATCAGTTAGCTAAAGAAATAAAACAGTAAAGTTGATGTTTTTAACTAAGTACTTTGGCGCGTATTCACCCTGCTCAGCGCCTATTTCATAGCCTGTCTGCCTCGATAAATGGCCTATCCAACCCAAAATAATAATTCAATTCGGACCAGAAGTTATGGGGATTAGTGCGTTCAAACAAACTCTATAGCATTATGTATTTAAAAAAACTAAAATGGATTATTAACTCGCTCTCTGGTTATTATTTTTATTATTATGTATGTCTTTACCATTCACGGGACCACAGGGTCCCGGTCATTTGGGAGGCGTACGAGGGGCCGAGGCCAACTGCGCAGAGGCCCTTTAGACAACTTTAATCTAAATGTAATGGAGACACAAACCGGCGACTATCCCTGTATGCACTATGGAAATGCACCCAAGGACAGTCCCCGGTTAGTGTAGGACTATTGTGAATAATGGAAAAAAAAATGGTAGGGCTATGGATGGGTTGCTGTGGACTGGTAAATTGGGAACTATGGATGACTATGGCACCTGCCGATTATTATTATTATTATATTATTACTTAATCCGTAGGGAGTCCAAACAATATTTCGAGTAGATACTGTCATATATATCAGCATATAAAATAGTTACTCACTTGTATCACTCACAGAAAATGAAACTCAAATGATGAACTATTTTTTAAAGGTAATAGCTTCCACTAGCTTCTGAACCTATTTGATGCAAACAATATTTATAATATAAAAATGAATCTCAAAGTGTGTTGGTAAGCGCACAACTCAACAAAGCCAGAACCAATTTGGCATTTTTTTTTTTAAATGTTCGTTGGAGTTCAAGGATGGTGTTTATGGCGAGAAAAAATCTATTTTTTTTTTGACAGGACGACGTGTATCGGATCCGCTAGTCATAGATATAACTTCCAAACTTTGAAATGGTCTGATGTTAATCATTATGTATTTATTTCCATTCAGAGAATTTTACTCAAATACAGGATATTCTTGCCATACCTATATCTACCATACCTATCTTAAAGTACCTAAGAATCAAAGAACTGTAGCAAAGGGCCTTACCTTGGCCTAACTGTCTTCATTATCATCTATCATTATACTTTATGTATATAATATCAATTGTTTCGAAACTTCCGAGACAAACAATATTTGCTACGTTATTACAGATCAACCATTAGGTCAGTGCGTGCAATGTCATTTGCCGTTTGACGTAGGATATCACGGCCTGTTCATATGGAGACAATATATAGATATACAGATATAAACTGTGTAATATACTAGTAGTAGTATGTACCTATATAATAATTCATTGCGACTTCAAAATATTTGTATCTGCTAATGTACTCAAACGTGACTCAAACGACTCGTGTATACTTTTGAAAGAAACTTTAAAGGGAAATGTTTATGTACTTTACTGTGTAGACATAATATGTAAACTTTTACTAGTAATATACACCAGGTTGGTATACCTAAAAGCTCACACACAATACGCACAAACACGATTTGATTTTGATAATAATTTCTATGAAAGCAGCTGTTTGAACAAATGGACGTCCTCGATGATAATTCTGACGTTCTGCAATTTATTGTGCACATATACCAGCATGGACAATTACTTGATGCTCCGTATTGAAAGCGCTTGTAATTGAAACGGGCGTGAGGTTGTCGCCACACAATTGATTGTAAATTAGCATGAACACACACTAGTGCGAATCATTGCGTCGGAGGCTGAAGGCACCGAGATTTGTTTTGTATTACCTCTAGAGAGAATACTGACCGAGGGTATTGGTGTGATGTAAGAGCATGGGTTTAAACTGATCAGGGTAGCATTTTCAGAGTAATACTTCAGTTATGAGAACAGTCTACACTAGACGCCATTGTAATAAGGGAAAAAATCGTCAATATTAAACATGACTGCTGACTATAGCCGCTAAAGTATTGTAATATGATAATATTTTTCAAGGGTCTTTGAAACAATTTTTTTTATGATGGACACGAAAATTCCCTCCTTTTTCAGATTGCTAACATTGATGACAGATGAAGTAAGATTAGTCAGCGTTACTACTTGGAAACGTAGACACAAAACATCGATTTGAAACCACTGACTATAAGCTAAAGTAAGTATAGAGGTAGAATAAAATAGAATAGAATAGAATATAACTTTATTGTACACCATTAATAATACAGTAAATACAGAAAAGGAAATGACAAATATAAATAAAATAGTAATGGGCACAAAGGCGGTCTTATCACTTATAGTGATTTCTACCAGACAACCTTCGGGTGGATATAATGAAGAGAGATATTTAGACGGGTTGTGTACTAAGAAAATAAATAAATAACGTAGAATTAATACATACATACATGTACATATACACATACATACATGTATATATACATACATACATACATACATACATACATACATACATACATACATACATACATACATGAATCTCCTTACGCTTAAATATACCATAATTATGGACCACATAAAAGGAAATAGTTTGATGATGACATTATACCTCTAGAGAAGAGAGGTAGTGCTTCTTAACTTGCTCATTAAACGCAGCCAACGACTGAGCTTGTCTTATCGACACTGGCAGTGCATTCCACTACCTAACAGCTTGCACAGTAAATGACTTGCTGTAGAACTTTGAGGAATGCTAGGCCATCTCTAATCTCAGATTCGCTGACGACCTCAGTGATCTCGAATGTGCGTCATTTAGGAACTTGAAACGTTCTTTGAGGTAAGAAGGGGCAAACGGATTGAACAGTATGCTGTAAAGTAGGGACAAGATGTGAGTATTCCGGCGAAGGCGGATTGGCAGCCACTTGAGTATATTGCGATATTCGGTAACGTGGTCATACTTGTGCTAACCAAATTTGAACCTGATGCTGAAATTTTGGAGTCTCTCAAGCTTATCTAACTGCTCCTCGGTAAGATCTAGATCGCTATATATCCAATTTACTGTATCTTCAACGCATCATTATACAACCTTGGTACAAGAAAGTTTATTCAGACGACGATACTACCTGAAACAATAACCCCTGGCAACTGAGTCTGGCTTGGGACCAGATTACAGACAATTTAAATAACATTACATGTAAAATAAATTCATTTGGTATCTCTTCAAGGTTAGAATCACAATCATCCAACGAACGAACTATGTACATATGTAGAAGTATTTCAGTTTTGTTTACTTTGATAATTGCACCCTAATTCGAGCATATCTTTACATCCTTAATCATGCAATGTTGAATCAGAATGGAAACTCCGCGAGTCAGTAACTCGGTGACGTTTGGGTTTACTTAGCGTATTATAACTCTATAGTGACAAAGGATTGCTTAACATACTCATATTTATAAATGTTTTTGTCAACAGCTTTTTCACCTAGTCATAACTATATTGTGTTTAGATTGTTGGACATCTCACCTCAATCGTAGAAGCAACCCAGCCCGCGAAGGACACACCAGGCGTCGGGGATCGCGGGACTATCTCCGGCCACCGTAAGCGCGAGCCTGCGGACGGCGAGCATGGTGGTGGCACCCCGTCCGACCAGAAACAGACCCGAGCGTACGATCCGCGCGCGCCTCAAAGAGCCATCAGACCACCACAGATGGGGCCCAACAGGGCCGATGCCGATTCGGAGTCTTGGAGAACCTAACGGGTTGCCGGGGTTCCGGCTCGACGTGCAGGAGAAGGAACGGGGTGGTTTTTAGTCAGTAAGAGTCTGACACTCCCTCCCGCGTCAACCAGGCGGGAGCAGTCATTCGATGATTTTCCCCATTTAAAAAAAAACTCTATTGTTTTGCAAAGATTTTTATGACAGAACTGTACGTTCCGAGCGTTACTACATATACCATATACCTCTATAAAGGATCCAGGAGGCGTCCAAACCTCGTAAACACAATAATTTGTTGTTAGATAACACACGTTTATTTGAAAGTTTTCTATTAATAGATATATACTGAAAAAATCTTATTATTTATAGGTACTAGATAACGTTAAACACGTAATATAATAATTATGCTTAAGACGGAGAATGTTTACAAAGACAAATATTTCACAATACAACACTAAACTATCATTAAATGTGCAAACTTTACACAGATAGATAGGTACAGCACATATTTAAAAAAATATTATTTATACATGTAATTGGAGATTCTCTATCCCATCAAACACATAAATGAAAAATAAGAGCCTAATTCCATATAACAAGGCCTTGATTGTGAACTTCAGCGACAACAATAGTAAAATCTAACTGGGCGTTAAATTCAATGGTAGTTCTGAAATGTATTTCTAATATCATACAATTTTAATATAACTTAAAACGTCGTTTTACTTGGGTTAATGTATTGAAACCAAAGATCTGAATTGGCTAATTTTCAAATGAATTTACGAAGGTACAATATTATAACACTCACAGTAGCCATAGATGCGTAAAAGTAAATTAATTTCACCCGATAACCTAGCTGGTTGCTAAATTTAAACCTTCTAGGTCATCTGGAAGTGGGTTAGAACTTATTTCTATCGCTAACGATAGACATAAGTTCTAACCGCAGATCAGCGGTAAAAATCATTATTTTGGGGTATCCATATCTAAGTAATCGTTTCAGATTTATCGTATTTATTTATTTTGATACATACATATATAACTTTTACACATATGTACACATATTATAACTTACGCCATTAAGTTATACTGTAATGTACCTCTATTATTTGTGTTTATTACAAGAAGTTAATTTGATATTTTATGTCAAATACTTTTTGAGATAACGATGAAGGGGTAAAAAGTGACACTGACGGAAATGGTTCGTGTAAAGATACAGGGTGTGCGCTACCTCCATTTGCTTGGACTTTGGATACGCCACCGCGTCTCTTGAATCAATTTATAGTTGATGGGGTAACAGTTATTATTCAGTATTTATTTCCCCGGTAGAAATTAATAGGTATCCACAAATTAATGGCAAAAGGTCTAGATCAAACAAAATATTTGCAAATCACTATCTAACAAACATGTTGTTGAGGAGCTTACATCTAAATTATAACACAGACAACGTTATCTTTTTAATCTCTTTATGGATGCGACTAGTGTGCATATTGGTATCGTGTCTTTAACAAGTTCGCCTAATGGAAGTAAATAAGTTGATTCCCAAGTCGCTCGCGACGTAAATACTGAAAGATTCAGGAGCTCGACTCAAATCAAAGCGGGCTTTCGTGATCGGTGGACGCGTCCCGATCTGGTACCCGCTGCCAGCTGTCACTCACAAATACAAGTTTGCCAACATGGGAACTAAGAAGAAAAAGGAACAGTAAGTCTTTAAAATTATTTTATACAACAGCAATCGCGATGGATGCAATCAGTCATTACATTCAATCCTTAACAAATGTTTACATTATGATTATTATTTATTTACCGCAGCGAACGTTATCGTTTAGCATGGGTTGGTGTTTACAATTATTGTATTACAGACTTTATGATTTGTCTAAATTGTGTACGTAGTAACCAGCTTATTCATCTAAATTACTTACTATTTTTTGATGAATATGTGATATATTTTCTTTCATATAGTGAAAAATTTACAACAAAATTAATTCATCTTTATTAATATGAATGAGCAGATACAGCCACAAGACACAGCCATGTTTCTATGAATATATTATATTAAAATTCGACTTCCACTGAAAAAAATATTTGCATGTACAAAATGTTTCGTGTTCAGACGTAATTTATTTTCGGACCAAAATGAAAAATAAAATCAGTGATATTGGCAAAATAAGTAAGTATTGTACTGTCTTCAAAGTTATTCAGAATACACCTACGAATATCTATCAAAAATTATTGGTCGGTAAAATTATTGGTAAAATTATTGGTTGGTAACTTATCCCCAATGAAAAGCATGCAATCAAAAAAATTTAAACACAATTGTAAGACCATGGGTCTTTTTTTTTTTTTTTTAAGGGGGGAAAATCATCGAATGACTTCTCCCGCCTGGGTGAGGCGGGAGGGAGTGTCAGACTCTTACTGACTAAAAACCACCCCGTTCCTTCTCCTGCACGTCGAGCCGGAGCCCCGGTTACCCGTTAGGTTCTCCGCGACTCCGAATCGGCATCGGCCGTATTGGGCCCCATCTGTGGTGGTCTGATGGCTCTTTGTGGCGCGCGCGGAACGCGACGCGCCGTACGCTCGGGTCTGTTTCTGGTCGGACGGGGAGCCACCCATGCTCGCCGTCCGCAGGCCCGCGCTTACGGTGGCCGGAGATCGTCTCGCGATCCCCGACGCCCGGTGTGTCCTTCGCGATGGCTGGGTTGCGAGGAGGCAGCGCTTCGCTGCCTCACGCGTCCCGCCTCCTCCTTAGCTAGCATGACTGCTTCGCAAAAGGAGGAGACGGCATCCCAGTCCCCCTCGCTCCGCATCATCTCGCTCCGCTCATCATCATGCTCTCGCGTCCGGGCCTAGTGCAGGCCCGGACGCGAGAGGTCGCCATCGCCGATCACTTCCCTGAGGACACGGCGGTGCTCAGCCCACGAAGGGCATTCTCCCACCGTGTGTTCCACAAGACCATGGGTCTACTTCTACTACCTTGAACAAACGAGAATCGTCTATAGAGATTAACAGATAAATCTTACACACCATAACTACCTTAACAAAGTAACTATTGTTTATAAATTAATGGCGTATAGAGTAATTTGTGTAAAATACGTCGAAATTCGAGGATTCCGTTTGATAAAGATCGCAGGTAGTCTGACTGGACGCAGGTTGCTATGAACAAGGTGATCTTCAGCCTAATGTCAGGCAGTGGTCGCTTGGTAGTTACAATTGATATAGATAGATTGGAGATAATAACTTTTTTAAGCTATTCACTCATTTGCGATTTTGCCAAATGTTGTAAATATGTTACGAAACCACAATGACAATTTATGCTCTAGTATCAATTACAGAATCATTGAAACGTAATCAGTAATGTACTTAATGAATAACAACCGCTTTTTGTCCACTATGGCGAGGTCTTAATGTTCATGATTAACCTGCAGATGCACATTGATAAATTTTATAGCGATCACTTTGTGAAATGACTTCATGATAGTTTGTAGTGATGGAGACCATTCTACATTCAAGAATATTCAAGTAAATAAAGTTACCCTGTTCCCTAATAGTTTTTTTCTTTACACTGAAATCATTTGGTTAACGCAGTGTAAAATTCCTTTAATTGAAATACGATATAGTAAGGTCTATGAATGCTCAGAGGTAATATTACCTCTAGAGGGTACGAAAACTGAATGCATGTGATAAGTTTTAGACCCATTTAATTCCAAATCCGAACGACGAGTTTACAGTTGTCAATATTTTGTTTGTTTCAGAAAAAAGGAGCCCGAGCAGACCTTGTCGTACTATCAAATAGTAAGTATTATAATAATAACAATATAAAGTATATAAAGTATTACATTCCTTAAACTTCGATCTCACAACATCTGGCATGTCGGTGTCAGTTCAAGCTCTCATATCGAAGTATTGCGCAATAATTGTAACATTTTCAGTACGCAGATTTACAAATACAATAATTTTCGAGTGAAAGAACATTATTTTGGTCGGAATGCTTGAAGTTGTGCGAAAGACATGACTAACTAATAATAATTAAGTACGTACTTAATTTTTTGTATTTTATTTATCTTTACTTTGAAATGTATGTGTATTGAGTAGTATAATTGGCATTTGTACTGTTCTATTCAAATAAATAAATATCCAACTAATTTTACTAGGACAACATAAATGCGCAAGTAATTCTGTGTATTATGCGTTCACAATTAAACTGCTATGCATATTGTGAGGAAATTCGATATGGAGATTAATGTAGGTAGGTACCTAATTGAGTAATCGGTGACGTAATACATAATTGTTACTTCTCAGTTCCGTTATGCAACATGTACGGAACTGATGGCGACTATTCTGGGCATCATCTTCGGGCTGGCCAGCGGTGGAGGCGTCTGCTACAACTTGGTGCAGATCGGAGAGCTAAGCACCGCCTTCGTAGAGAGGACCACCTACACAGAGAGGCTTACTAGTTACTTACCACTTACAGTAGCATTTGGAGGAGGGAGGAGGCTGTAAGTTTTAATAAACTTATGCATACTATAGCTTACTAGCTTTGGGTACTAAAGACAGATTTAATATTATGAAGTTACTTTTTTTATTTATGCCAAAATTCTATTTGTTGTTGCTGCACACATGTGTATATGTTAGGCTTAACATGTATAGGTTAGCTAGACGATGAAAATCAAAATCTATATTCTGAAAGTAATTCTTCGAATTCTTACAGGAAATTGATGCAAATACAACTTGAGTAAAAACCATCGCGTCATAACTAGCAGGGTAGTACCTAACATTTTACCCTCCGTGAAAGAAAGGAAATTATAAAGTTCTACCTAAGTTTCTCCTTAGTGTGATAAAACTATTCAATCAACGTAAACGTGTTCTCAGAAATAGATAAATAATTAGATAAAAATTACTACGAGCTTTTACCCAAGATTTTTTAACGGGCATGTTAAAACTTAGACTTTTCATGTTTGGGCAAGAATTTTAGGAATCTTCTATTTGTTTTTATGCATCAGTTATACATATATAGGTACCTAATACAACCCGGAAGTGGAACTAATAACGCATTGGACGAAAACGAATCCTCAGCAAACTTGACCCTTTAAAATTGAGGCAATTGACTTATCTTTATCTTCGTCTTCGGCAGTTCCAGTAAGCGTTTGTACGAGTTAACAAGTAAAGTAAAATTTGTCCAGGTTCAACGCTACATATGAGGAGAATATGCTGGCCCTGATAGAAGACGCCAAGGCCATGGCGATCGGCTTGTTCCTCAGTATCGGAGTATCACTAATCTTCTGCATGCTCTCCGTCGGCCTGATCAGTTGGAGCGCACTCCGTCAGGTATTTCTATTTTAGCTTCGTTGATATGAAATGTTTTGCACGTCGTACGTACATACACTTAGATCGTAGAATCAAATTGGATACGTTAGTTTAGGAACTAATTTACTTTACTGTTAGGTTTTTTTTTTAAGGAGGTAAATTCATCGAATGACTGCCCCCGCCTGGGTGAGGCGGGAGGGAGTATGAGACTCTTACTGAGTAAAAACCACCCCGTTCCTTCTCCTGCACGTCGAGCCGGCGCCCCGGTAACCCGTTAGGTTCTTCGCGACTCCGTATCGCCATCGGCCCCGTTGGGCCCCATCTGTGGTGGTCTAATGGCTCTTTTAGGCGCGCGCGTAATTTTAAGCCTTGAGTTGAAACTGTGATAAGAATTCAATGTTAACTTTCATTTAGTAGTTTCTTCAGTATCAGAATAAACGTCAACGTTTATTAAACTTTTGGCTGAAGGCACCATTATTTTTTTAACGATTACATCTTTAAGATATCGGTGCTTTGTCACAAATCTCAAAATTACACGATTTGGGTAATTAATAATTATTAGTCTAATCAATTAGTTATAGTACCTACAGGCAATAAAAAAATGACATATCTGTTTCCTTCATTGCTGTAAGAAACAGTTGGGCCAAGTCCAAAGCTTCAATAGTTTTATGTCATCTCGCGGATCGTTCATAAATGGTGCCATAATATTGTTTTGTTTACGCAACTCCTGACCTGTACTATTTAACCTATCATTGCTACCGTTTATGTCATAGTCCATTGTTACAGTCTACAAATGAATCGTTCTTCCTATTAATAGTTAAAGACAAGTTTCAATAAATATAAGGACAGGAAATGGTAATATCTTTAATTCTGTTTATTTTTTTACGGCATTTCAAGTCACTAGGCGTTATTAGGTAATTTAATAATACGTACAATAATCTCAATATAACCTTAAAAGAGACACAATCACGCTGGTATGAATGTAGTTATCGGAGCCGCAATCCTCTGTGTTCACTCCCAATCCCCAAATCCAACATAAGACGGCAACCCATTTGTAAACTCCTCGTATTTTGCGGGGGTCCAAGGGCGTCTGTGATTACTTACCATCAGGAGATCCGTCTGCTCGTTGGCTGACGAATCCAAAAAGAAAGAAAACCCTCAATTTAATCCATAGTAAGTTGGTACTACAACTATAATAATACTTGGTAGTCTTAGTATTATTATGTTGCTAATGTTTATATAATATAGATATATTGCAGACAGCCATGAGACAATTGAAAGCTTCATAGTTGTTCGTTGTGATGTCAATAACAAATGATATGATGACCTATTTACATGACACATATTTACAGCGTCAATAGAATTGAATCATTCTCTTTCTTGATGTTATGGAGTCGTTATTGGAATTAAACAACTTATTTCAATAAGGATACAAACAAGCATAAAGTAGTGCATCAGTTGTGATTTTCGTATTTCGTCAAATACATCTTAAACAAAACATCACGCCTTTTATCCCCGACAAGATAGGCAGAGGTGCACATTACATTTACATTACAATGTATCACCAACTTTTCACTATTTATGTTATGAGTCCGATGTAATAGGGCTGAGTCCATTGCCATATACCAAGCACAATTCCAAACTCCGTGCTATTACTGAGAATTTAAAAAAAACCAGTAATAATCCAAGTCTAATTCGTAACCCTTGCCGAGTTGCACTTGCGATCACTCGGTCAACGAAGGAGTCAATAAATCTTGAACTCACGAGCTTAATGAGTTTGTAGATTTTGCACATTTTACCTTGGCGTTGTAGACATCAGAGCGATTTATTCTATGACTGAGCGTTAACTCAATCAGAATTAATCAAGAGTGGGACTACGAACAATAGCTATTCGTTTTACTTTTGTTTACCATGCAATTGAATTTATCTGTAGTTTGATTTAATCAAAGGATAGAAATTCTATATTCAATTCTATAAGCACCTACTATTTATTTTGAATGCAGTCCTTAAACAACAAGGTGATTCCTATTATTGTTGTACTAGTTTCAAATGTGAATTTGATACAAAGTATAACAGTCAATCCAATGCCATGAAGCTCTATAGCAAATTTTTATCATGAGGTAAAAAAAAAGAAAACAAAGAATATTGGATCAAAAACATCAAAACATGAGGAAGCGAGCTCCACAAATATGCATAGATATGGCCTTAGCATGACGATGCAAAATCACAAGGAACCATCAAACATTAAATTGGAAACCTATTTTAACAATGGATTTTAATTTTTTGGATCTATGTATTTGTCCTTCAGTAAATTGATATCACATTGGTCGTTGAGTGAAAGCCAATTTGTTAGATCGAATACACAAACATTGTATTCAAATCCACGGGTCATTGCCGTTTGTAGTGAGGAACTTCAATTAACCTAACTATATGAAACTTATCTAGTCTCTTTTGAACTTGACTTAGATTTATAACTGTCATAACGTTACATTTGTTTTTCTCAAGCATTCCCTTGATAGCGAATTTTACAGGTGCTTTGAAATTATGGTCAGTTTTAAAGGTCTAACCTTGGTTTTGAAGTTACAACTTCAAAACACGTATCTATTGTTATAGATCGGAAGGTTTTCCTGCGATTCAGTCCTGGCTGTGACCATATGAAGAATCTGCTTGCCTAGAAAGGTTGCGATCCTGTCTTATCGTTTCGTGTGTAGCATACCTACCGATGTCATTGAAGTTTGAATAGTAATTATGTCACACGTTGCCCCATATTTTTATATGATATAATAAATAATGGGAACAAATTTTACACGAGCACAAACGAAACAATTGCTTTAAATTGATGACCTTACTGCTGATTGACTCGCAGAGCTTCACAATGTGAACGAAAATGAAATAATGCTTACTTACTGATAAATGTGGCCTTGAGAACTCAGTTCAGGGCATAATGATCAAAATCACAATGAAAAACATTGATTAAATTATAAAACTTTTTCATAACACTTCATTGTTGGTTCTTTGCATCGACGTCATAACAAAATATCGCCAGTGCTTCTTTATAACCAAGTTTATAATGAGCGCGGATTTATCATCTGATCTTATTGCTTTCTGTAGCTCGATAACTACAATAAGTTATGGTTTCATCTGATGATCTCAATTATAACATTCAGACTTCCGTGCTTAGAATCAACGAACTGATTCTAGGTAAATCTTGATAACTTGAAAACAGAAGATAACTAAATTAAGATCACTTTGTGAAATCATTTATTTTATTTAGTTTGCTGACTAATTGTATTTTACACTATTTTCTGTGAATATATTCGTATAATTTATAATAAAATGTCACTATGGTGGTTGAATGTGGAAAGCATTAATTATGTGTTGATTGAGGCGCACTATGAAAAGGTGATGGTGAAGGTGGAGCTGATGATGATATTAGGTTACTCTTTAGGCCTAATAAAGAAGTTTCCTTGTTTGTATACAAATAGTTTAAACTGTAATGTGAAAAATATTCTGTTTACCAGATAACGCGGATACGGATGAAGTTCTTGAATGCAGTGCTGCGACAAGACATGTCTTGGTTCGACACGGATTCTGAATTCAACTTGGCTTCAAAAATGTCTGAGTAAGTACACCCAAAATGAGTCGGAATACGCCACTGCTGAACCATTTTGGAGAGATAGCAAGAATAATGAATCTTTGTGTGATTAATCAATTGTTGTTGCGGTTGTCTGCCTGTAATGTATAGGTACGTTTGTAACTAACACACAAAATCTTAGTACAGAGCAACGTATTGTATGTAATAAAGAAAGAAAAAAAGACAAATCACTGACAGAAAATGCTAAAACTACACCAAGCTTTCGGGGGTTTAAAGTTGTATTTTAGGATATGTCAGAAATTCAGGGTATTAGAAATCATTAGTCCCATTACTTATAAACTTATTGAAAAAAAAAATATTTTCGGTTACCTTAGAATTAATGGACTTTGTATTTTCAGGAATCTAATGTCTTTGAAGGAAGGTATGGGTGACAAGTTAGCAGTGGTGTCGAACCTGGTGGGCACAGCTATCATCTGTCTGTGCACTGCCTTCCCATTGGGATGGGAGCTCACACTCGCCTGCGTGTCAGTCATGCCCTTCTCTATTGCTGCCTCTGTAATTTTAACTAATGTAAGTATAAAACTATACATATTGAATGTAATTTCCCAAGCCTTGAATCGAATTCATTGTTCTATAATCACGTTTTCGGTTAATAAATCAACTAAATAATACTAATTATATGATTAATACCTAACACATAACATTATTAATAGCCAATAATTATGTTTGTTTTGTTCAGTATCAAACTAAGTCATCAATATTGGAAATGGAATCGTACAGTCAAGCCGGCAAACAGGCAGAGGAAGTATTGAAATCAGTGAGAACAATAGTTGCCTTCAACGGGGAGAACAAAGAGGTCGACAGGTAACAAACAAGTTGTAAAAACCATTTTAATTTTAGCAACAACAATATCTTAATTACTTTTTTAATCCGCAAATAAAATAACCACTATTTGCGAGTCAAGAAACTCGCACGCACCGTCGATCATGATATGATGCAGAAATTTTGCGTGATAAGTGAACGTCGCGACATCGTCGGCGTAGTCCCAGTAAACAGATATATGTATGTACATATTATGACGCATTTATTGACATAACACACGACGTACAAAAGCTATAACATTGCGTAAGATTTTCGTCGGATTTGTATCTTCAAAAAAGCTATTACATTGTTGAACGTGCTCAAAGTATTGTGTTTGTCATTTCCTGAAATACAATTTATACCCACTTGCTACAACTATGATGAAACTAATTGTAATCGAGACATGTGTAAGAAAAAAGATGATAGAATTTTTCATCCGACCTGAAGAAGACTAATTGAAGACCTGATACTGGTAATGCTCATACACTCTTAGACAAATCAATTTCACGTAGGAATTGTTTTTTAATAAGTTTTACCATACTTTCAGGTACACGAAACTTCTTCAACCTGCTGAGAAACAAGGTCGGAAGCGAGGCCTGTACACCGGCCTCGGTAACGGCTTCAATTGGGTGCTCACTTACTCCTTGAATGCTATCGGCTTCACATACGGAACCAGACTCGTATTCATGGACTGGGACAGTCCAGAAAGCGAACGGAAGTATTTAGTTGGAGTTGTATATAGTGTAAGTACTTCATACTATTAGAATGATTATCCTACCTTTTGACACATAAAGCTACAATAAGCTTGACCTATGAAGTTATTGAATAGTAGAGAGAAGGCATGTGGAAGGCAAAAAGAACTTAAATGGTTTCTAATGATATTGTAATTTTAAAGATTTTAATGGCATATTCTTATGTTTGAAATAAAATTATTTATCTTTTGTTTCAGATATTGTTCACCGTGTACATGGCTACACAGTCAGTCACATTCTGTGTACCGCACGCAGAAGTATTCGCTGCTGCACGAGGAGCCGCTTCCAGCATATTCCAGTTGATTGATCGAGTGCCATTAATTGACAGCCTTCAAAAAGGTGGCTTAACTCCAAGGAGAGTAATAGGAGAGATATCTCTAGAGGACGTACACTTCAGTTATCCGTCACGACCAGAAGTTAAGGTGCACTTATGCTTCATCTAAATCTTATAAATTATGCGATGAAATTAAGAATTATTTTGATAGAGGTAGATTGCCTTGTCAGGCTCACGTAGTCTGAAATTTTAAATAAAACAAGAAACAAATTGTATATGTTTGCTAATTTGTTATTTATTACCCAGGTCCTAAATGGATTTTCCATTAAGATCAAAGCTGGCGAGTGTGTGGCTCTTGTTGGGTCATCCGGTTGCGGTAAATCTACTATACTGCAGCTATTGCAGAGACTTTATGATCCACTCTCTGGATCCGTAAAACTTGATGGAAAGGATGTCAAAAACCTGAATTTGGGTTGGCTTCGATCATGCCTAGGTTAGTATGCAACGCTTCTAGACTTAAAACAGGCTTCACCGAAGGACTGATCGAAAATTTCCTGACTTTCAATAGTTGTAGAGTTATTTGAAATGAGTTATATTGTAATAAATTCATTTCAATAATCATATCGCGCCATCTCTGTTATGTATTCCACCAATCTTACTTTTTCAGGAGTGGTAGGTCAAGAACCGGTATTGTTTCGTGGCACAATATTTGAAAATATTGCCATAGGCTTCCCTGAAGCTACGAGGGAGGAAGTTCAGACTGTAGCTGAGATGGCGTATGCCCATGACTTTATCACCAACCTCCCCAATGTGAGTATTAACAGAAACTAATGACTATGACATTGTTTACTTAATTATTGTCTATTGTTCGCTAATAACATGTGACGTGTTATTTCCAGGGCTATGATACGGTGATAGGAGAGCGCGGTGCTTCCCTATCGGGTGGTCAGAAGCAACGCATCGCCATAGCCCGGTCGCTGCTGCGGGAACCGGCTGTGCTGCTACTGGATGAGGCCACTTCCGCACTCGACCCTCACTCTGAGCGACAGGTGCAGGCTGCACTTGATCGTGCGAGTGTTGGGAGAACAACCATTATGGTATCACATAGGTAAGAAGTGAAATAATTACGAAATAGTTGCAAATAATTGTACCTTATTTGTAACTATTATACCTTATAGTTAGGTTTGCAGAAAGAAGTTTTGGGCTATAGTAGAAGTGAAATATGATTTCTAAACAGATTCTCTACCGCATTTTTAAACATATTGTATGTACCTAATATAACACAATATTACTTTTCACTGAACTGTCTCATCTGTTTCGTGGATAACTCTTATTTAATTTATACTTTAAAATTTGTAAGAAATAGCAAGTTTCCAAGTCTGTAGTTTAGCAGTACAAAAATACATTACCACGATGAACACACGTGGAGTAATCCTACGCAATACAGATCGTGTATGCTTGTTTTAGATTGTCAACAATTACCAACGCGAACCGCATCATCTGCATGGACCAGGGTGCGATTGTGGAAGAAGGCACACATGAGGAACTTATGAAGACCAAAGGTAAAACTATTGGAAATATAAAATGTCGTCCATCTGATGACTAGCGGATTGCACAACTCAAACTATGTATAATATAGCATGAATGTACGTTGCTAAGAGAAGATTTTCTGAAATCCCTTCGGGAAATGAAAATTGGTTTTTTGTGAGGACCATGTTGTGGTCAGAAGTAAGCACATGTCATAATAAAAAAACTGTGTGTGGTGGGGTTTAATTGAGACATGTGATGCAGAATCTAAATAACTTACCTGAGATGGATACAATTTGGCATGCAAGTTAACTGAAAAGATGCAAGCTAATACGACTATACGAAGTTAAAAATTAATTCAAAGTCGAAAACTAGTAGTTCATGTAATTGTTAATCATCAACAACAAATGACCATCAAGATTCACTGCAGGTTATATACTTACCGCACCTTGTTATTGTAGGATTTTACTACAAGTTAGTAACAACAGGCAACGAAACTAAGGAACCTGAAGAAATTGAGACAGTGGCTGAAGAGGGAGACGGAGAAGAAAATGGAGAATCCGTTCTAGCTCCTCGTGCAGACGTTAAGAGGAAGTCTAACAGACGCGTGCACAGACATCATTCCATCAAGAAAGGTTCGATAGCAAAATCTATTACGAAATATTATATCCTTTACTCTAAGAGACCTGATAGTTTCTAGAACATACATATATTGTAATGGTAATTTTGAATTTCATGGTCATATAATACTGTCATCATAAAACCGCCTATGTATCTTTCAGATTCCCATGACTGGATGACTCCTCGAGGTTCAATATGCTCGGTAGTGTCAACTGGCTTACAAAACTTCGTATACAATGCCGATTATGAGTCGGATGAAGAAAAAGATGAGGAAGAAGTATGTTTTACAGCATTTAAAGATATTTTTCTTTAAGATGTTTTTACATGTAACTGTTTATTGAAATCTCTTTTGTTCTTAGGAAGTTAAACCTGTAAGCGATTGGCAGATCTTAAAGCTGAACGCACCAGAATGGCCACTGATCACTGTAGGATCTATAGCGGCGTTCATTCAGGGTGCTTGCTTCCCCGTATTCGCGTTGCTCTTCGGATTTTCAAGCGGTGTAAGTATAACTATCGTATTTTGTATTTTAGAAGCAGTTGTAAATATATTAAAATGAACAATATATATATAATGTAGGTACCTATGTGTTATACCTTCTTTCCCTAACCAAGACCATTAGATGAGCAAATGGTCACTAAATACTTAACAAAAATCAAATTACTGTTTGAAAGAACATTCGAGACAAATGCCGCTTTACAATGAATCATTTTTATGTTTCAGATCTTCGTCCTTGACGACAGAAAGGAAATCATTTACCTAGCGGATCTCTACTCGGGCATGTTCATCGTGGTGGCTGCAGTGGCTGGTGTGTCCATGTGTTTGCAAAGCACTACCTTCACCACCGCCGGATTGAAAATGACAACGAGGTTACGGCAGCAATACTTCTCATCTTTACTTAAACAGGTAGGTATTCCTAACGTAAAGTTTTTAACAACGTTCGATCTTTTATGTTTGATGTTCTTAGAACATAGGTTAGTACGTAAAACTAAATAAACTGCCACCAAGTAGAATTTATCTATTTGTTATTTCTTAAGTTTCCATTCATAATGATTCTGAAAAATCAAAATAAAACATATCGTTTGTATTTTATAGGAAATCGGTTTCTTCGACAAGGAAAGCAATACAGTTGGTGCAATGTGTGCTCGACTCAGTGGAGACACGGCAGAGGTGCAGGGTGCTACTGGGTTAAGAATAGGTCTTATTCTGCAAGGAATAAGCTCTGTTCTCGTGGGATTCTTGATGGCAATCTGTTACAACTGGAAACTTACTCTGGTTGGAACTGTATTCCTACCTTTGGTGAGTACAATTTATTCTAGAGGTAGAGTGACTGTTTGACACAGGGACATTAAATTACTCAGTTTGGTCTTAAAAATATAGTATGCAATCGATTTATTACATGGTGTTGCTTATTTTCAACAACAGATGGTGGGCAGCATATGGCTGGAAGGGATTGTTTCCCAACAATCTCAAATCAACGAAAGGGCCGCTATGGAGACAGCGACAGCCATTGCCACAGAAGCAGTAGTCAGTATCAAAACTGTCCAAAGTTTAGGTAAGAAAGATATTAAACTATTTGGTTTGTAGATAAGTCAACATATCGAGTGATATATCACTTTAAATTCGAAGACATTTCTTTGCAATAACAAAAAAAGTGTTATCAGTACCCAATCTTCAGCATCGGTTCAATTTTACTAACTGAATCTTCTTGAAAATCGATAACCCTAATATTTTGCGCGACCTAGCAATTGATTTTACTTGATTGACTTCTCTCATAAGAAAACAATCCATATTTGATAAGCGCCTATTTCATTTGAATAACAATTGCAACGCTACACTAATACGCAAGATTACAAATAATAATTGTACGTTTTATGCAGGCGTTGAGCTGGTATTCCTGAAGAAGTTTGAAGAAGCTTTGAATGTAGCTTGCTTGGCTGTCTCGAAGAAGACTCGCTGGAGGGGTCTGGTCTTAGGGTTGGGAGTGTACGTGCCGTTCTTGGCTTACTGCAGTGCTGCAGTCTATGGTGCTGTCTTGGTGGCCTATGGAGAAATCGAATACAAAATTGTGATGCTGTAAGTATCTTTAACATTACATTTCTGCCAGCCTGTTGAATCTTCTTGAGATTTAGACATCTTCTGTTTGAGTTCTTTATAGATAATCGGATTATCTTGTTTAATACTTAAGTAAGTGTGGGAAAACCATCCACGAATACCCAGCTCGAATGAATCGGAGTGATACCACCGGCCTCGAAGAACACCAGAGTGAAACAATGATTGCGTTGTGTTTTGAGGTTACCCGAGGCCTAATGCATTCCCTCCCCAATATCCCCAATTTTCAAATCCTTACTAATTGCTTACCTACAAATGATCTATCAGTTAGTAGTTGTCAAAGGAACTCAATCAGTTATCGTACAAAAACTTAATTTAATGAAAATTTCTTTGCATCAAGTGAACCAAATGTGAAGTTAATCTTTACCATTACCTAAAGGGTCAACGAAGCCATCATGTATGGAGCGTACATGTTGGGTCAATCTCTCGTGTATGTGCCGAGCTTCAACTCAGCGAAGACATGTGGTGCTAGGATCCTTGCTCTCATCAAAAGAACGCCGAGGGTTAAAACCGAGGACGGAATAAGAGACAAGAAGGATTGGGTAAGAAACATTATGTATTATCATTTGAACACCTTTAAGTTTTTTAATCAATATTTATTTATTTCCAGAGGAATTAAAGACACATTAATAGATTATAATAATGCATTGTTCCTGAAAGTAATTTAAGAATGTATTGACCAAAGACTGGACCTATTATAGTGATTTATGTGCATAATTGAGAAAACTGGACAGAAGAATACTAGTTATAGTTATCTTTTTTCTTCTTTTCAGGCTGCAACTGGAAACTTCAGCATTCGTGATGTAGAATTTAGTTACCCAACTCGTCCTCACTTGAGGATTCTGAAAGGCATTGATCTAAAGGTAGATGCCGGCAAAACGGTGGCTTTAGTTGGGTCCTCCGGATGTGGCAAGTCTACTGTCTTACAATTAATGCAGAGGTTTTATGATCCTGACTCCGGGAACATTGTAAGTTCATTTTCTTTTTGTCTTTCACTTATATTAACTACATTTACATATATGTTACATGGATACACTATTCTTTTAATATGTTGATCCGCTTGAAGACGCAATGCATGTCTTAAATTAAGAAGCAGAAATGTAAAAGGTATTCAGATCCAGTTATATCCTAAAACTTTGACGAGCTACTGAGAGACGAGCAGCAGCATAGCAATTACGACGAAGCATTAAGAAGGCTAAATCACCAGTACATATATTGTATACTAAATTAAAAGGATGTTTATACAATACAGGAGCTGGATAGTCGTGACATAAGGTCGTCGCTCACATTGCCGCGGCTGCGCCGTCAGCTGGGTGTAGTGCAGCAGGAACCGATACTCTTCGACCGCACGCTCGCTGAGAACATCGCCTACGGGGATAATAACAGGAAGGTCACCATGCACGAGATCGTGGTTGCAGCGAAGGCAGCCAACATTCACAGCTTTATAGTCTCGTTGCCTAAAGTAAGTAAGCTTTAACAACTACATATACAGTCAGAGCAATTACGATTAATGTATTGAATGCTTTCTTAGTTAGGATTTAAGGATAACATCATATATGTACATGGTGTGTATCAAGATACTTCAACACACGTACGTTATATCGTACAAAAAATATAGAAAATCTAATAAAATTACACATAAGCCAGGATAACCCGTGGCTTATCCATTTGTACATATGTAGGTACACAACTACACATGATACATAAATAAAATCTATCTATTCTTATTTTCCACAGGGTTATGACACAAACCTAGGGTCTGGTGGAGCGCAGCTGTCTGGCGGTCAGAAGCAGCGAGTGTGCATTGCGCGCGCGCTCATCCGTTCGCCGCGACTCCTGTTACTTGATGAAGCTACTTCTGCGCTAGACGCGAATAGTGAACGGGTGAGATATATGATTCATTGTCTAGAACTTATGTCGTTAGTGGTCTACATTGTCCCATTACTAAGTTTCGTTATTAAACTGTCAAATACCAAGCGGTCACCGGTGACCGCAACCTATTATTCTATAATTGTGTCTGCAAAACCGGTACTCGACGAGTTAACTAAAGTTACCGATGCTTTCACTTCACTACTGTCATCGTTCTATGCAATAAATACTTAGGCCATAAAAATAATTTCTTTCAGGCTGTTTCGGAAGCTTTGGAGAAGGCAGCCAAGGGTCGTACTTGTATCACCATCGCGCATCGGCTATCCACCATCAAGGATGCTGACCTCATCTGTGTGCTTGATAAAGGTAACTTGTTTTGAGGTAGTGGCCAAATGACCAGACAATTGACCTGCTCGTTAACACCAGCGCTACCGACTATGAAGTCTTTTCGTTAGTTAGACAAAAAGGAGTAGGTACGCTTCTTCTTGAAAGTTTGGAAGTCCAACGATATTTCATTATACATAATTTTATTTAATTTTTCCAAAAATCCTCTTGCCTTAATTCTTGTTTAGTTTAATTTTCAAAATGTTTGTTGTTTTCTAGGAAAAATCGTGGAACGAGGATCACACGCGGAACTCTTCAACCAACGAGGCTACTACTGGAAAATGTGTAAAGGACAAAACATGGCTTAATTCTTTCAAAAAAGAAGTTTGGACTGTCAACTCGCCTAAAATACTTGCTACTCAGTATTTATAATAATACATAATGTATACTAAAATATTTCCTTCTGACAATTAGACATAAGAATATTTTACCAAACCACGGACCCGGACTCTAGAAGGTGTCCGTTTTGCAGTATTAACGATGGGCATAGGACACATAGGGATATAACAATGTCTATCTCTATCACTTTATACATAGAAACATATTGCATAGATATTTTATAACTCTACTTATTAAGTTTTCTTATTGCTAAGATATCCAAAGATATTTTTATACAATCGAATATTACAATAATGCAATATGTTAATTATATTAGAGGTATATACATAGGATAAAACAGTAAGACAAGTTAAGGGAGAAATGAATTATTTTGTATAATAAGACGTCTCAGCGGTTGTAACCTTAAGCTGTTGCTAACGACGCAGAGATCTTGACCAATCTACATAAATTAGAACTTATATTTAGTATCATCTAAAATTTTTATTGGCTATAATGTTTGGAAACTTGTGCTGGACACAACGCGTATTGAGGGGTGAGTAGTAAATGGTAGTAAATAGGTCACTTGCTTATAATAATATAAAGTATCAATTCTATAAACTCGTTTGAACGTCTTGTGTGTATGTGCGAATATCAAGATTGATGTAACTCATTACATTCCTGATATCAAGACAGATGTGTGGACGAAGCCTTAAAATAGATTCAAATTCAAATTCAAATAAAATAGATTGTTACTTAAAACCATTTATAATAAGTTTTGTATTTACATTTAGTTTTTAAGTTCATCTTTTATGTTGAATAATTAAATCAGTAATAATAATTGATGGGTCTTTGTTTAATTGATTCTTTCATTCATTATCCTTAGATCTGAACCACTTTTAGGTAAAGATATAATAATTTTAGGTAATGTATAAATGGTGGCCCGTTAAGACGCCCGCTTCTAATGCATGAGGGTGCGGATTCGAAGCCTACCAATGGCAAGACCCAATGTGACTTTTACCGAGTTACACTTAGTTTACTTAGTGGTGTCTACCACTGACAAATGCTGAAAAAAGACATTGTGAAGAAACCTTAATTATAAGGTTTTTATTCTATCTAATTCCAACCCGAAATGATCAAGCATGGTGATTAATGCTCAACCTTGTACGTGTGAGAAGAGGCTTTGCTCACCAGTGGGCACTTATAGGTCGTTGATGATAATGACGATGATGACAGACTGGGTTACAAAAAGGTATTGCTATATTTTAAACTGTAAACATCATTCCATGACGTAAGTGAAGTATCTTAATTATGTTGCAACACGGTGTTTTCCTATTGTGAAATAATTTTCAGAATCATTCAGTACTAAGAATTAATCCAGATGTTTTTTGTAAACAAACAATCCCAAACAGTTAGGCAATTGTACGTGTTTTCTTCGGTTCTCCGTAGACACTCGGGTAGGCCTCTGCAGCCCCTATCTCGCAGGCTTAAAAATCGCATTTTTATCGTGGAGTCTCGAAAGACATCTTTCGCAAACCGACAATATTATATTAATAGTGCTTTATTATATAATAGCCTGAGTAAAAAACTAAGCATCTTTTCCATTAGCAAATTTCAATGTAAAGCAGTGGTAAGAAAATTTCTGCTTGGCTTAGACTATCACAGCACTGAGGAGCTGATGGGGGGCCGTCTGTAGTGGTGAGGGACTGGAATCTGGGAAAAGAGCATTCTCTTTCGCATACACTCTTGCTGTCACGCGTTAGGTTTCAAACAAATTCATAATCTCACAGATACACCACACACACACACACACTTTCACATTCTCTCACAAACACACACACATACACACCACACATAACTACCATTTGTTTTTCATCCCATTTTGTTTATTTAATTTAATTACATTCTTTGTCTTCTCTGTTTGCTTTTTGTTAATCTTAATTTAAATTAATTTATTATGTAAAGTCTATACTAGGCTCACAATGATACCATCCATGAAGGCACTGATCTCTGTGATACAGGTATTTCCCTAGTACAGAGGTCAGAGTTTTAATTTTGTACTACGACACTATGACTTGTATCAAATTAATGTATACTTGTGTACTTTTTTACGTAATAAAGATTATTATTATTATTATTTGATAAAAACGGTTTAAGAATGCAGACGTTGTTATCATCCACAAACGACAGTGATATATGACAACATAAATACATAATACTATACCTACATAATATTGCGAAATTATTTCAATCAGGAAGATATCGACTGAACTCGTCCACGTAACGTCACTATCATAAATGAACTCATAATTAATCAAATTGTTGTGATACTCTTGAAGATAGCGGAAGACAGTGAATAATTTATCTATATTTAGAAAATATTATGTATTATTATGTAACGTTACGACTATTAATCCCCAACGGCATAGGCAGAGATGCTAAATGAACGTCAGACTATTCTTCACTTCCAGACTTCTAGTGCTGAAAAGCTTTTGTAAAAAATAGAAAAAAGCTAATAAAAATCACTTGGCTCTCGATTACTACACGATCCGAGAATCGAACCTAAGACTTACTGACTTACCTTGCTCTATGATATTTGGAAATTTCGCGTACGCTGCGTTTAAAAATATCGTATTGTCTTTTAAAAGATAACAGAAATGTGAATCTCCAGTGAGTCTCCAAAGTGTCTATTTCTTTCCAGATAAAAGTTCATCTGAAAAAATACGAAACAAACCTCTAAGTTAAATAGAAAACTTTGTCATAAGTGCTGCTCATAACAGCATTTTCCGAAATCATGAGCACAATATTCCTAGACAATAAAATAATAAACTACTTAACGTTGTGGCCTAGATAATTGAATGATATTAAAGTCTATTTATTGTTCTATAAGTAAGCAATCAACCTAGTTGTTATCTGTTACTGTGTTAACAAGTATAAGCAGGTAATGTTATTTAAACCGCGTGAAGATATATCCAACAGTTTATTTAATAATATCTTATCTGTAACTCTGTAATAATCTCAATTGCTTATCTATATTTTGTCTATTGTCTGTGAAAACACATTACAATATTATGTAAGTCTTCTTACATAATATTGTAATGTGTTTACAAGTAACTGTTCGTTCTACAGGAGTGTAGAGAACCTTTTAATAAAGCGACTGCCAAGCAAATGATCTAGGGTTTTCATGCGACATACTATCAAGTATGAAGTACACGTTATTAAGAAAAACTATTGGTATGTGTATTCCAAATGAAATGTACGAATAATGGTTAAAACGTTAAAACCTTAGACAAATATTACTAACTAGCTATTTCCGCGCGGTTTCACACGCTCTGCTCAGGTCCTATTGGTCGTAGTGTGATGTTTTATAGCCTATAGCCATCCTCGATAAATGCGTTATCTAACACAAAAGAATTATTCAAATCAGACTTGTAGTTACGGAGATTAGCGCGTTCAAACAAACAAACAAAAAGTCAAACTCTCCCGCTTTACCTCGTATAAGATAAGATATTCGTCTATCGCTCGACGACAACGACTTCGTAATGGAGAGGTCTGTACATCTGAGGTTTATGAAAAATTCAATAACCTAACTCTAAATAGGTAAACTCAAAGCATTTATTACCATTAAAACATAATTTAGTACTTTTGAAACGTCAACAAGTACAAAATAAATATTAGTCTATCAGTCTGTCCATCAGTGAAGCTAGGTGCTCATTCCAAAATGTAGAGGTAATTGAATGGAGAAGAACGAGCAAGAAACTCCATTAGTTACTCTTTAAAACAATATGTTTTATAATCTCTCTGATACATTATCCAATACTGTACGTATATGTGAGAACAATAAAAAATCTTATAGTTTAACATGGTGCTTACATATGCATACTGACAATCCATAAAAATAGTGATTCAAGCAAAAAGAAACTCTTTGTTTCAATAAAGAAAGAAATGCTCGATGCCACAAGGAAGCCAGATTGTCTACATTACAATTAAAGTATTAATTATGTTAAACCCATTTATTAAATCTACATGTAATATTTAAGTAGTATATTCTTTGACTAAACTTAATGTCATTATTAAACTGAACTTTTCTGAACCATGAAAGAGTTTTCGCCAAATAAGATTATCATAACAATTTCTACAACAAAACTTTGATCGCCTTATATTTATTAACTAAGTGATTTATTCACGTACCTACCCACTACTTACCACAGAAAGCCAGAAACCTTATATATGCTTTCTTAGACAACAAATACTATAATGAGTTATTACATAATGATATGGCATGCCTTTATCAAACAGGTTTTAATCATATTTGTTTAGCACAATTTTTATGTTAAATTTTCTACAAAAAATTCTGAAATAAGATTAGATCCTAAAACAAGCAATTCTGACATTTAAATCAGTATGTTAGTAACTATACCTATTGCATGTATTCATATCAATTTATCTACGTAGGTGCCATCAGTGGTTTATTCTACAATAAGAAAAACAGTATGGTGAAATTTTGACAAAACTCAGTTACAATTTTCTTGATATCTTTGAGAGATTAATCAAAAATGAGGAGAAAGTCCTTAATATACATTAAGGTGAATTACCAATCGACGGGCAATGGAGCCAAAAGGTTTTTGAATGGGGGCAGTGCAAGGTCACTGAAAGCTACTTGGTGCAGGTCTCTTCCAACCAGCCGATCTGGAAGAAGGTCATTAGGGGTGACTATAATCAGCAGTATATGTCTTGTGACAAATTATTTGAACAATTACTTTTTAATGCATTCATATTATTTACTTTGCAACGTTATCATTTTAATTTCCTATTTTTTTTTAGTTTTAAGAGAAATATGTATGATTGTTATGACATAATTAGGAACGGGATTAGAATTTGACTAGAGTGATATAACACCCTTATAGAGGTAGAAAACTGTCGTGAATCAATGCTTGCGATATTTTTTGCTGATTGTCACCGGAGAACGATTTCTTTGATGGAAGGGGTCTTCCGAAAGGCCTCAAACAAATTTGATCTAAAATTTGGTCCAACCCTTGACAAAATATGTGTGGAGTCATAATGACAAACATGTGAGATGAATCGGACACAAAAATGCTTGCCTAATACATTTACGCGATAGGTCTCGTTGTTGCAAACACCTAATCTGTTTGATATCCCACTCTGTGTGTGAATGATGTCTTTACGAATTCTTATCTTTAGGAAATATTGTTTGTATATCTTAGTATATTGACAAGATACGACGCGAGTTATTTAACGACACGACAAATGGGTTCATTAAAACATCTTATACTTTCAGATGTCTTATCTATGTATGTAACTGTTAAATCGGCATGACTTAACAGTTTCTGTGTAATCACATTTTTTTCTGCCACAATCTTCTTTTCTGTAGGTTAGGAGACAGTTATCATTACTTAATTTGCGAAAAAAAATGCTGTGTAACGGATGCTGTTCGCAATGCACTTGTCGGTACAGCCGACGCTTGAGTCTGATTTTCTATTCTGTGAGTAGAGACTAACAATACAGATTGTTATCAAAACCTAAATACTTGTTAAAAATCTGGATACCACAGTAACCCTTCCGATCTGGGAATCGAAACCGAAATATCGACCGGACAATCGTGTTAAACATTTTATGAAAATGGCACAATTCTCACATATAACAGTTTCTACTATTTTCCGCGCTATAACGCGGCGATGCAAACTCGCTTAAAAATGTAACGAAGTTGCAAAAAGGGGACATAGTACAACGTCCGTATTTTACCATATCCCACGAGGTAAATGGGTTAAACGGGGATCATAACAAGGAAGGAAATACAAGCTCACTATTCTGCAATGATATTATCTAGAAACTTTGTTTACATACAAATGTTGTACAACTGTGTCGATGTGTTGTGCAATCGAGGGTTTTATATATTTATATTTAAAACATCCATATTTCAAATAAAAAACGTTGCATGGTTGCATCATTTAGGCACAGACTTAGGTACTTCTTACCTTTTATTTTCCAAAGGGCAAGTAGGGATAAGTATGAATTTGTTAGTCTATTATAAACAGAGTGCTCCAATTTTAAATTCAGCGCATGGATGCCTGTACTGTCGTAATTCTAAAGCTTTACATTGCTTCTGCAATTTTTTTGTAAGAAACCCAGTGATTTGTCTTACCCTAGGGTCTAACCCAACAATGGGGCTCACAATCCATTATTGCCCCCCCCCCCTTGCTGAAAAATGTAAGATCATCGTGGTTAGTGTAGTTTTCAGGAAAATCCTTGCGTCTGTGGTATTTCCTAGAATGAATAGTTAAGACTAAACAAACACGTGTAGCCATAATCTACATATACAAATATAATTGAAGTGCTTTCAACGGTGCGCGTCGTTCTTATTGTTGCTGATAACAGGAGGGTTTAACGAATATATAAATACATGTGCCCATTAGGCGCCAACACCAGTTGTCATTTATTTTGTGCCACGGTCCCGTGTGCAACCAGTTTCTAACTTTTATTTAATTAAAGTGACTGTAAAACTTACCAGCACAAACAAACCACGAATCACCGAAATGGGATTTAGAAAAAAGAAATCTGAGTGAGTTTTGATCGTATTTTTTTTTGCTAAGCGAACTTAATTGCTATTGGAACTTACTTTATTTCAAGTTCAATTTCTGTATATAAATAAAAAATATTTTTGTCTAACTAATATACAATGATACAGTTGACACTAACACCTGTAAAGAAAAAGATATTTCTTATACTTTTCCGAAATTTAAATTAGACTATGATTTAACTTTCAATAATAACATAACAATAAACTTTATTATTATCTGTATATATTACTAAATTGATTTATATGTTGATTTCAGTTCTATGTTAGCCCAATTTTACTCTTTTGTGTCTTTGCGAACATTTAATGAAATAGGTTACGTATGTTCATATACATAACTTACTCATGTTATTGCTATATACAGCGAAATAAAGTGCAACGTTAAAGCCACACGTGTAGGTTTATCTTGCAGTTACATAGCTAAATGATATTATTTTAAGTATCCCACTTGAAATTTCAACCACGTGACTGCGCACTTCACCGACATTATACCTCTAATATAAAATGTTTCAGTTTTAAACATACCTACGTACACATATACATGTATGTACATAAAAAATAAACTTTAAGTCTTGCGTCTTGTTTAATGAATTACCATACTCTTAATCTAAGTATCTATGCCTGCATTAAAAAGTACTTTCAAGCACCAAACTTAAAATATTTATCATGATTCGTGATCTAATTCTGTGTCAGAAATTTCATAATCCAGTACTTTTATTGATTTAATTTGAATAATGATTATGTACCAATGTCTCGTCCAATCACGAGAATGTAGGGTCCCGGTCACATGAAAGGTGAGGGCAATTAGACGGTTGTATTATCCATGGAAATTCACCCATTGATAACCCTACGCCAGTTTAGGAGTAATGTGTGAACAAGGGCTATTGGGATGTGTGAGTTAAGAACGCACAATGATGAAAGGCCTACTAAAATTACAACTATTTACGAATTGTATTACGATTACATAAACATCAATTCACTTAAAGGAAAGTCCCTGCTAATGATTAATCAAAAACTGCGAAATATGTCTCAATCGCCACGACTGGTGCGGTGGCTGGGCAACCTCTCGCGGGTCCGATTCCCGAACGGAGCAACTCTTTGCGTGATCCACAAATTGTTGTTCCGGGTCCAGACCCGGTTCAAATACATACACCTGGGTGTCATGTGTATGTGAACTTGTATGTTTGTAAACGCCAACACGACACAGGAGAACATACTAGTGTGGGGCAACTTTAAAAAAAAACAAAAAATATCATGTATCTACCTTATAACATTTGTACATTTGTACCAAACTGGAATTAATTGTCATTAAATCAATTGGTTTTTAATAGTATTCCTCATTAAAAAGGTTTTACCGTATCAAGTATGATGTACATCAGAAGTAGGCACTTAAACTATAAATAGAATTTCGGAAACGGATAACATAGGTACCTAATACTCCCAGGAACAAATAATTAGTCAGTAATATAAGGACAGTTGTGCAAATGAAACATATTTAAATAATGACATGAAGATTTGTTAAATCCTGCTATTGAGTGAACTCGAAATGTAAACGAAATATAAACAATATCCATAATTTTCTACATACACGATAACTATACAGCCTCATTCATATACGGATGCAATCTGAATATTTTTAGAAAAAAACTAATGTAAATTTCTCCTTGAAAAATAACATTTGCATTAAGATAATATAGATATTATTTAAGAAATCATAGCACTTGCTACGCCGCGTCTACAATGCTACGACCATTGATTATATCTACGCAGTTTATGACCTACGAATTGAGACAGGTCAGTCTTAGTGTTCAATTTCATACTTAGTAATAAAACTCTTGGTATTTTTGCGTTTTTATAATTCATACATTTTAGTGTTCATTTTACTATTGCTTATAATATACTTATGTGCTTTCAAACTACGACTATTATCTATTTACGCACTGCAATCTACAAAAATTCGATGCTCTCTTGAAATGGAAAGAAATTTCCATATTTTCATTTTTAGAATGATATATTTCAGTACCTTGACATTGAGCATTGTCCTTTTGTGATTCTCGAGAAAAGTTCAGCAGGTACTTACGAGGAAAAAGTTAACGCTAAATATAGGTCAGGAACTCGGGGTAAAACCCACACGCTAAGAAAATACTTAACAGGTAAAAATGGTGAAGAAAACAGTATAAAAAAAAAAAACAGAAAGGAAAACTTATAACAATGCCTGTCACAACAGACATAAAAATGTCCCTGATACCTGCGTGGCGAACTACATATATCCCTTTTTACATACACTATAGAATGACATGATGAGATGTGTTAGTTAAGCTCTCTTTCACGATACTTACATTTATCGAATAATTGTTCTGTTTAGAAAATATTTAGAACTAGCAGCCCGGCCCGGCTTCGCACGGGGTAGACAATTATTTATTTTTGGAAATTTGGATTGTTGTAGTGACCCAACTACAATAGTTGGACATATGCTACCGCGGAGTTTTTTTGTAGACATTATAATGTTCTTTAATATTGTTGTACATTATTTTGTTCTATCGCTAATAGTTTCGCGGCAGCGCATTCGACGAAAGACATTTTAAGATCATTTTTCTACACCTTCGGTTACTTACATTGTTCAAATTTTACCAAGAATCCCTTATTTTTTTCAAAAATGAAATGTAGCCTATGTGTAATTGGAAGAATGTAGCATTCTATTCGTAAAAGAATTTTTCAAATTCAAATCGGTCCAGTACTTTTTGAGCCTATTCATTACAAACATACACAAATAGGTACAAATCTTTCCTCTTTATAATATTAGTATAGATATAGAAATATAAAACAAAAACCTCCACATCTTTACGGATGAGATCTCTAGTACGACGTACCTATATGTAATTTACAAAATTCATAAAATATAGTAAATAATTTTAATTACTGCTCGTTTGCCAAGTAGTCGCAAGTGCGACTGCCGTCCAAGGGGTCCCGGGTTCGATTCCCAAGTCATTCAAAGTATTACTGGGTTTTAAAAAATCTCAGAACTACCACGGAGTATGGAATGGTCAAATATATAGCAATAGGGTCACCCCATATTACATGGGACTCTTAACATAAATAGTGAAGAGTGAGTATTAAATTGTACAGTGGCATTAGGTGTAATAATGTGTACCTCCGCCTACCCCTTCGGAGATAAAAGGCGTGACGTTATGTATGTATGTATTTTAAATACCTTAGTCAGATATTTTACGTGATTACTGAATGAGTTTGGATTTAATTAAGTTACATGTTAAGGCGTATAAAACTCTAGTACTTTAACTCGTTAATAGCCAGCATCTAGCGTCAGTACTTAATAGCGATATTACAATTGATCATTTTACTAGTAGTAAGTATATGACCGACAAATTATTAATGTTGTCTATAAACCTCATTTTATCTATTGATACCATGTTTACCTTTCATTTCAGTCCAACGCCAGAAAATGAACTGAAAATATCCTTCTTAGGCATTGTAAGTACCTTTTTGTTTATATATTTGACTGCCTTGTTGACTGAGTGGTCGCAAGTGCCGGGCAAGAGGTCTCGGGTTCGATTCCCGGGTCGGGCGAAGAATTTACAGGGGTTTTTAAAAAAAAAATCTCAGTAGTAGCACGGAGTCTGGAAATGTGCCCGGTATATGGCAATTGGGTCACCTCCTATTACATGGGACTCATAACATAAATAGTGAAAAGTGGGTGTTACATTGTACAGTGGCATAATGTGCACCTCTGCCTACCCCTTCGAGGAAAAAAGGCGTGATGTTATGTTATGTTTATATATTTATGACTAAACATTATGGATTGAATCCAAAATTATTTGTTAGGTACTTAGTTACCTACTCTTATGACTGTGCCTGACCTTTATCGAACAGTAGGCGCAACGTAATACCACATGCATATGATTAAACAATATTTATGCTTAGTCCACAAAATACACTATTCCAGCTAAGTATCAAGTAAGAATTCACTAATAAATTACATCAGCAAGCAAATATCACTTACGCCTCATAACTAATTAATGGAAAATTAATGAAAACATGTTTATTTTGTTGCAGTTTCGATATGGATCTTTCCTTGAGATCACAGCGACATTCCTAGGTATTTTCATAAGTATGATAAGTGGCGGAGGTATAGCATACAACTTGATACAAGTTGGTGAACTGAGCACTGCATTTGTGGAACGCACCAGTTTTCAAGACCAGCCTAGCAGTAACATGCCACTTCTGTCGATTTTCGGAGGTGGGAAAAGACTGTAAGTAATATTCAGTAAGATGTAAACAATTCCATAAAGTTATTGCACTTATCTACGAATCGCGGAGAACCTAACGGGTTACCGGGGCTCCGGCTCGACGTGCATAAGAAGGAACGGGGTGGTTTTAGTCAGTAAGAGTCTGACACTCCCTCCCGCCTCACCTATGCGGGAGCAGTCATCCGATGATATTCCTCCCTTAAAAAAAATCGAAAAATCTACTCTACGAAATCGGGATTGACCTAAAATTCCAATGAATCAGGCAAATTTAAAATCAGAAAACTAAAGTTAAACATGAATAATATTGTTTTTGCAGAAACAATGCAACGCACGAGGAGAATATGGAGGCTTTGTTACAAGATGCTATGGCTATGCTGATAGGTGCGTTTGTATCAGTGGGTATATCACTGTTGTGCTGCACCGTCTCCGTCGCTTTGATCAGCTGGAGTGCACTGAGACAGGTACCTTATCTTAAAAACAAATAAAAATGCCGTTTTTGGAAACCAGTTCTTCATTTTGTCACTTAAAGAAAATATTGTTTCCATAACTAAATAAAATCCTCAACATGTAAAATGTCACTTAAACAAATGGAAAGTCATTGCAATAAACATGGACTGAAGTGCTCTCAGACTACTGGCGTGCGGCGCTTAAAATCAAATATAGCAATAATATCATATCTATTATCTACATGTCTGAAGTTCACTCACTTATTCTAATTGTTAATCTCCATTCTATAGTTCTGGAATGCGAATAGGTCCTTTTGAATGCAGAAGTACCTTACCAATAAACAAATACCTATGTGATAATTATTATTACCCACTATTAGTTATCATTTATAACCGACCTACCAAAATGGTGGAGGTTCTCAATTCGGTCGGTATTATTTTTTAAGTATGTACCTATACTGATTACGCGGAGGTTTGTGGACCGATTTGTGTGATATTTTTTTTAATAACCCAGTATTGTACTTGACAGATATGCAGGTCTGAATAGAAATCTAACAATACAAGAATTTTCTTTTATACACAGATCATGACAATACGCATGCGATTTCTGGAAGCAGTTCTCCGACAGGACATGGCCTGGTTTGATACGGACAATGAGTTCAACTTGGCATCGAAAATGTCTGAGTGAGTTTCTTGTTACTTTCGTATTTTTCACGATTTTTTTTTTGTATTAGAAACCTTAATAAGGTGCCTAGTTTTATGGGGGAAAAGACTGGGGAGTATGGGATGTTCATCAACATCTGCAAAAGTCACATGATACTATCAATAGATAAACCTCGAATCCACAGGTTGGTTACAACAAAAAATGTCAAAATCGAGTAATTAAGTTAATTTGCTCTATTAATGAATCTTTGGCAATCATTTACAGAAATTTGATGAAACTGAAAGAAGGTATGAGCGACAAGTTAGCGGTTGTTGGTAACTTGTTAGGAACTTCGGTAATCAGCATCGCAGTAGCTATTCCACTCGGCTGGGAGCTGGCACTCGCCTGCATCACTGTCATGCCATTCTCCGTAGCGGCCTCTGTCTACCTTACAAATGTAAGTTACATAAAAGACTATATAACCGCTCTATAAAGATACCTAAGATACATCTATCTGTATATCTAAAACCACGCAAATTTATTACGACTTCTTATCTATAAACCTACTTATGTCTTAATTGCAACTAAACTTTGTTGCGGCTGCGCGGGCAGATAAGGACCTATCTACATCGGATTTAGGTTTCCAAGGAGCACCACAGCGTGTTTATGTGAATGACCACTTAAGCGTCGAATCTAAAAAACTTTTAAGTAAAACCAAAGACATCGCTAAAGAGAAACGTTATGAATTTGTGTGGGTTAAATATGGCAAAATTCATGTACGCAAAAACGTTAATTGTAAAACCTTTATAGTTCGGAAAGAACAGGATTTAAACAAAATTGTATAAACCGCTACATAAGTATAATTGTCATTTTTTTAATTTATGTTATACTTTTAAAATCGATAAATGTCTAATAATTTTTTATTGTAAAAGGTTTTGCACCTCTGCTTCGCTGATGAGTTTCTTTTGTTCTCGACATCGCGCTGTTTGTGTTGGGGATCTGATTCATAGCTATATATCTGACTCGCTTGCACTTACGCTCCTGATGTTTTGCTGCTTACTTGCTCACTTAGTAATGTCCTACGTAATATCGGATGATTTGCAAACTTTTGCTACTTTAATTTACATTTACCCACTTTTCACATATTTATTTCTGTCTTCCATAATTAAGAGATATTTTTATTTTGTAATGAATTGGCCAGTTGTTTTTTGTTATAGTGAAACTTATGCCGTTATTATTGCACATTTTAGCTATGGGTGATAACAATGAACAGCGACTGACTGTTTACTACCAGAACGTACGGGGATTGCGAACAAAAACGGACTCGTTCTATCGTCAGGTTTTATTAAATTCTTACGATGTTATTGTTCTGGCGGAGACGTGGCTAGTCGATGGTGTGTTGAACTCAGAGTTGTTTGATGACCGGTATATAGTGTGGCGCCGTGACCGGGATTGTGCTGTGACCGGACAATCGCGTAGTGGTGGTATGTTGGTCGCGACGCGTAGGGAATTACCTGTTACCCAGGAACCGTTCCTCCACTCTTCGGCAGAAGACCTTTGGATTAGCATACGATTTAAAAATTCAAACACACGAGATTTCGTAAACCTATACGTTTGTGCTGTTTATTTATGTAAACAAAACAACGGTTTTTCGTTCTCGAATCAACTTAACAATTTTTTTACTAAATTAAACCAAACTACCTTAAATCATTCTTCCGATGTGCTTCTTATTGTAGGTGACTTAAATATGAGTGGAATTTCGTGGACTTCATCCACTAATAATTCGCTAATTCCAGTGAACCCTACCACTAGCGACGAATGTATGCTCGCCGATGAGTTATGCACTCTGGGTCTTCAACAATACAATGGAGTGACTAATAGGTATGGGAAATTGTTGGATTTGGTCCTCTCAGATAAATTAGCCTGTGTTACTGAGTGCTTGGACCCGCTAGTCGCTATTGATCCCTATCATCCCGCCTTGTTAGTTGATATCGACTTGTTTGAAATGCCTTCTTTGGACCATGCACCGCGGCTAAGATATGTTTATAGCACAGCCGATTTTGTATCTATTAACAAAGAAATTCTTGCAGTGAATTGGGAATAACGGTTTTCGTCTCGATCTCTGGACGGCTCAGTTTCGTACTTTATGGATACTATAAAGGAATTACGAAATAAGTATATACCACATAGGCTTGTTCGTAATAATAGTTACCCCATCTGGTTTAGTAAATCGCTCATTAGAACTATCAAGGAAAAATACAAATATCTTAAAAAATTCAAGACTTATGGTAATAAATCCGACGAATTATCTTATAAACACTTGCGGGAAAGAGTCAAGACTATGGAAGCCTCATGCTATAGCTGTTACCTTAATCAAACTGAAACATGTATTAAAAATAACCCTAAACATTTTTGGACATTTGTTAAAAATCGTTGCAACTCGAACGCTATGCCTAGTACACTAAAATACAATAATGAATTATTACTCACTGGTGATTCTATTTGTGAGGCTTTTTCCTCTTATTTCCATTCCACTTTTCTCGAGCCCAGCTCAACAGCTATTCCCTATATAGCCCCTGTTTCCTCCTCAAATACTACTGTATCTCCCTCTAATATTTCTAACATTGAAATCAAAATTGATGTTGTGACCAACCTACTCCGCAGTCTAGACCCATCCAAAGGAGCTGGTCCTGATAAAATATCTTCTAAATTTCTTATTAAATGTGCTACTTCTATTGCATTACCTATCTCTATTCTGTTTTCCAAATCCTTGTCTCAAGGTGTTGTCCCCAGAGTGTGGAAATCTGCGTTTGTTACACCGGTCTATAAGAAGGGGTCTAAGACTGAAGTTACTAACTATAGGCCCATATCTAAATTGTGCATTATTGCTAAATTATTTGAGCGTATTATTTATAATCAGTTATACCCTGCTCTTGCACCTTCGCTTGGCTCCTTCCAGCATGGTTTTTTGAGGGGACGGTCTACAACTTCTAATCTGATTTTGTTTAATGATTTTATTACTAAAGCGACGATGGTAGCCAGGTCGATGTGGTTTACACTGATTATAGCAAAGCATTCGATCGCATTGATCACGACACTTTGATCAAGAAGCTAAACTCTATAGGTATTCATGGGGACCTCTTGAGGTGGTTCTCCTCATATATCAATAATAGATCGCAGGCTGTAGTGACCAATAATTATATATCTAGTTGGGTCTCAGTGCCTTGGGGGAGTGCCTCAAGGTTCGTTACTTGGGCCCTTCTTATTTGTGATCTATGTGAACGACATCGATCTGTGCCTTCGATCATCCAAATTACTGTGTTTCGCCGATGACATGAAAATCTTTGCCAAAATATCATGGGTTGAAGATGAATTAGCACTTCAGGCTGATCTACATCGTCTTGAAGTCTACTGTAGGGCTAATAAACTCGATCTGAATCCATCTAAGTGTTCAGTAATTACTTACACTAGGAAACGTGCCGCTCTAGTCACCACCTACATCTTATCGGGCCAGACTTTGCCAAGGTGTGATACCATCCGTGACTTAGGTGTTCATCAAGATAGCAAATTAGTTTTTGACACCCACGTTGACACTATTAACAAAAAAGCCTCTAAATTGCTTGGGTTTATTATGCGTCTCTCTAAGTGCTTTAATAACGCCAAAACACTAAAAATTTTGTATTGCACCTTTGTTAGAAGTCAGCTTGAGTATGCGTCTCAGATATGGAACCCACGTTACCATAAGTACATCAACCGCATAGAAAACATCCAAAGACGTTTCATTAAATATCTCTGTTCATCAAAAAATTCCTTATCACCCTGTCGATTATCTTCGACTCTGTAAGAAATATCATTTGTTACCTCTCAAAGATCGACGTGAGATGGCCGACTTTTTGTACGTATTAAAAATCTTAAATAACAATATTGACAACCCCGAACTTCTATCTAAATTTCACTTTAATGTACCACAAAAAATATTCCGCAATAACCCACCCCTACGTGTGCCTCTAGCATCAACAAATTACAGACAGAATAGTTTTATTATACGAGCGGGTAGACAGTTCAATAATATATGTAAGCAGTATGACTTTGATACGACTAGCGTGGTGTCGGCCAGAAGACGCATAAGCCTCAGGTTTTTTAAGTAGCATCTCAATTGTATCCCTAGTTTTCGGAAATATTTATATTATTTTTATCTTTCACTTATTCTTGTAACTAAAGGTTTCTAGTTAATACTAGTTTCTAGTTGGTCCTTGCAATTAACTGGTATAATAAACTGTACAATTTTAATAAGCTGTAACCACTGCGAAAATTTTGATATGCTCACCTATCAAATTTAAGTCTGTCACTATAGGTGAGGACTTGTAATTGGCTTTCAGTAGTTTATGTTGACTTCTATTTTTATGTAATTTTAGCTGTAAGTCCTCCAGGGTGTAATAAATAAATAAATAAACGATTATCTTATCAGATTGGATCTTAAACACTCGAGAGGTTTAAGTAAGATTATATTACTTTGTTACAGTATCAAACGAAATCATCTGCACGTGAATTGGAGTCTTACAGTCAAGCAGGGAAGCATGCTGAAGAGATACTTAAGTCGATAAAGACTGTTGTGGCCTTCGGTGGAGAAGAGAAAGAAGTTAGGAAGTAAGAAATATTTTATTTAGTTACATACAAGTTCCTGCGGTGATATTTGCTTATTAGAGACTTTCGGTCTTTTCACTCTAAATGGGCATTCAACGGAGGCTCTTCTTCAGGCCAATTTTCACTTTCGGCCCTTATTCATTTTGCCTATTTCTTCCTTTAGTTCGTTATATTACAAGCATACATACGTTTTTATAGTAAGAACGTAATGTTGATAAGCAAAGATAACATTATTATCTGTGAGATAATTTCCGCATACACTTCTATGCACATAAATGTTTTATCATAACTTACAATTGACAATTACATAAACAGAATTATCATGATCAATATAATTATAAACAAAAGCGTTCGGATTTTACAGTACCAATTACTTAATTGTAATTTTGTTTTGATTAAAACATTATGTTCCACTCCCTTTTCTCTTTAAGAAGATGTAGGTATCTCTAACAAATGTAGGAATAAAAAGAAGAGTCTCAAAACTCTGTCATAATTGCTGTCGCCATACTTTGCAGGCGATAATGACCATTTCAATTGGCGGAGGTGATTGGTAACACATAATGCCATTCCGTTATCATCCTATAAAGGTTGTTATCATCTCAGATCCGGCGAGAATATCCTTAAGATCCATTTTTAATATTTTACAAATGTTATTTTCAGATACCGCACTTTACTGGAACCAGCAGAGAAGTATGGACGCAAACGGGGCATCTACACAGGTGTCGGCAACGGGTTCAACTGGGTGCTCACGTACTGTCTCAACGCCATCGGTCTCGTGTATGGCATCAGGTTGGTCTTGGAGGATCGAGACAAGTCTGAAGAAGAACGCCGATATGTCGTCGGTGTCGTTTTCAGCGTAAGTAGAATTTGACATTTGGATTCCATGAATTCCTAGATAGGTGTTTTACTTTAACTACTCTGTTCTTTTAAGTTTAGTTGTGTTAAAATTATCTAACGGTTTACCAAGTATCAACTGCTTAGTTTGAGTAGAATGATACCTACACAATAAAGTATTTAATTTATTCTTAATTAATAATGCATTTTCCTCAGGTGCTATTCAACGTTTATATGGCAACACAGTCAATCACTCTTTGCGTACCACACTTTGAAGTGTTTGCCGCAGCTCGAGGAGCTGCTGCCAGCATCTACTACCTGTTGGAGCGGGAACCAGTGATAGACAGTCTCAGCACACAGGGTATATCCCCTCGTCGAGTGGTCGGAAATATATCTTTCGTAGATATTCACTTCAATTATCCTTCAAGACCTGATGTCAAGGTATATCATATTGTATTATACTAATTTTATTATAGTCGTCAGTATAATATTAGTTAATTTGCCTAGTTAACTTTATTTATTCATTTATTCGTCAGGTTCTAAAAGGTTTCTCCCTACACATCAAAGCAGGAGAATGTGTAGCTCTGGTTGGGTCCTCAGGCTGTGGAAAGTCAACCATATTACAGTTGTTACAACGACTGTACGATCCACAGTCTGGGTCGGTCAAGCTGGATGGAAAAGAATTAAGAAATCTAAACTTAGGATGGCTGCGATCATCATTAGGTTCGTTTAAGACATGATGTGTATTTAAACTTGATATATTTCTGTGTATATTTCAAGCATTTACTTTTTTGCAGGTGTCGTAGGTCAGGAACCTGTACTGTTTCACGGGACTATATTCGAGAACATCGCTATCGCTTGTCCTGAAGCAACTTTACCAGAAGTACAAAGAGTAGCAGCCATGGCTTACGCACATGAGTTTATAACAAACTTACCGAAGGTTTGTAATGTTATAATTAAAAAGCTCCCCAGTTTATCACTGCCTTCGTATTTTAGCGTTTTCTAATGACAAGTTGGATTCCAGGGTTATGATACAGTGATAGGAGAGCGCGGTGCTTCTCTATCAGGAGGTCAGAAGCAGCGCATCGCAATAGCTCGGTCGCTGCTGCGGGAGCCGGCTGTGCTGTTACTGGATGAGGCCACTTCCGCACTCGACCCTCACTCTGAACGTAAGGTTCAGGCTGCGTTGGACCGTGCCAGTGCTGGAAGGACCACTATTATGGTCTCGCACAGGTAGGTACCTACTTGCATACATTAAGCACGAAATAGAAACTTTCGCATACTCAATTTATAAGATACTGATTAGTCAGCAGAACTTGCATTAGACCAGTTTTATATGAGCTACTGGTGAACTATTCGAGCAGTGAGTTGCTAAGCATTTCACCTTACTGGATTCATATAAAATAAGCCCATGTTAAGTATCAAATCTATCATTACAGATTGTCGACAATACTGAATGCCAATCGTATAATTTGCATGGATCAAGGTGTTATAGTAGAACAGGGAACACATGAAGAACTCATGAAAAGTAAAGGTAAGTTACCATTATTTAGTGATTGTCTTTACAAGGTTTAAAACATATGTTTAACTTTTACCGTGTCATTCAATATACTGCGCTTACAGGTTTCTACTACAAGTTGGTAACAACGAATAAACAGAAAGGAGAGCCTGAGGAAGCCACTGAATCTCTGCCAGAGTTATTGGAAGAAGAAAATGAGTCTGCTGTTAATAATACAGTGGTGCGAAGCGAAACTAAGAAGAATAGACCAAGAATAAGCAAACAGAATTCAGTAATAGGTAAATTATAGAATCATAATCTATTTTATCCAGTCAATTGGGTTCATGATTATCAGAGGTACTGTTAAGTTTCTTTTATGGCATAAGCCGGTAAACGAGCAGACGGATCACCTGATGGTAAGCAATCGGCGTCGCCCATGGACACCTGGAACACCAGAGGCGTTACAAGTGCTTTACCGGCATTTTGGGGATTAGAAGTTTGAGAATCGTTGGGGATTCAGGGATTTGGGAGATTGGGGAAGGGGAGGGTAATTGGGCCTCCGGTAACCTCACTCACATGGCGAAACACAACGCAAGCGTTGCTTCACGTCGGTTTTCTTTGAGACCGTGGTATCACTCCGGTCGAGCCGGCCCATTCGTGCCGAAGCATGACTCTCCCACATAAAAGTACCTACATTACTTTCATTCATACTATACTTGGCAGAATCGTTCGAATGGATGCAAACTCCACGAGGATCAGTCACATCAGCCGTGTCGCTGGGTTATCAAAGTTTTCTACACAATCAAGATATCGATAAAGATGACAGTAATGATGAGGTATGTACCCGGGAATTAGGTACATTAATTTGGAGTTGAATAATTTGGTTTATTAAATTATTTTAATTTGCAGGAAATCGTACCATTGAGCGGGTGGGATATTTTAAAACTAAATGCTCCAGAGTGGGTTTACATTACGATTGGATCTGTCGCAGCATTCCTACAAGGAGCATGCTTCCCAGCATTTGCGTTACTTTTCGGTTTCACTAGCGGCGTAAGTAACTTACAGATGCAGCAATTATAGATTAATAATACCTTTTCTCGTTTAGTTATCAATAGGTACAAATGACTTCCTGTTTTACAGATTTTTATACTGACGGATCGCGATGAACTTATATCGTTGGGCGACATGTATGCTGGCCTTTTTGTTGTGGTAGCAGCCATTGCTGGAGTGTCTATGTGTCTTCAGAGCTCTACTTACACCACTGCTGGTTTGAAAATGACTACCAGACTTCGAGAGTTGTATTTCAACGCCTTACTTAGTCAGGTAAGAGAATACATAAACTCCTGTATATTGAAATGATAGTACGTAGTCGGCGCACCGATATTTTTCAAAGATTTCAATAATACTTCCTTTAATACACCTGGAATACACTGCTTAGCACTTAAAGTCAATCTAGAAGTATCCAATTTATGAAGAAAGATTTCAATTCATTTCAGGAAATAGGTTACTATGATAGAGAAGCAAATACAGTTGGAGCACTTTGTGCGAGGCTTAGTGGAGACGCTGCGGAGGTGCAGGGAGCTACTGGTTTGAGAATCGGACTCATCCTGCAGGGCGTCAGCTCTGTAGTTCTTGGAGTCTTGATGGGATTGAGTTTCGATTGGAAACTGACTCTTGTTGCCACTGCATTTTTACCTATTGTTAGTACATACTTCGCTTATTTGGTCGTAGTAATTACATCTACGTAAATATTATCCTAAAGTTAATGTTGTTTCGTATGGCAGATGATAGGCAGTATCTGGCTAGAAGGAATGATGTCAAGAAAATCTCAGGAAGACGAGAGAGATGCCATGGAGTCTGCGACTGGAGTAGCCACTGAAGCAATAGTTAGCATCAAAACTGTGCAAAGTTTAGGTAAGCGAAAAGTTTAGATAAGTATAATTCTTCAGCGTAATTTGATTGCTCTATTGATATCTTTGGAATTTTAATAAATGTAAAGGTAATGTAACAATCATACCGAAGTACAACCCTCTATTTACAATTTTGTGTACGAGTCAGGGGTTTCGAAGGAGTGTTTTTTAAAACTGATTAATTAATATATTGCCTGTATTCTTCCCTGCTTATTTTTGTAAATAGAATTATCCCACGTCACTCATTCAACCCATTGTAAACACAATGTCTTCTTTGAGTCGCATCACATTACCCATTGCTTAAGCTCTGACCAAAGTATTTGAAAATGTCCTTACCTGTAAATAAAAATGTTTTCCTTTAGGCATAGAACCAGTGTTTCTGGACAAGTTCCAGGAGTCGTTGACGGTAGCTTGCAGAGCGGTGGCACAGAAGTCAAGATGGCGGGGTGTGGTCTTGGGTATTGGTATTTACGCACCTTTGATCGCGTTCTGCTGTGCAATCATGTACGGCGCTTCTCTCGTTACCAAAGGGGAATTGGAATACAAAATAGTGCTCTTGTAAGTATTTCTTTCATTAAAAGAAAGCATTCAATTTTCACACAAATTAAGAGATAAGGCATATAATAATAGAAATTAGTACATTATTATAATGTTTGCTTGCAAGTCTAAGCTAAACCTGCGCTGAAATGGGCACCAGTTTAGCATGTGCAAGACAGTAGTAGGATTCTCCGATTACAGTGAGACTCGCTGAAGATACAAAGAGAGTAGACTATTTCGAAATTAGTACGTCAATTTATCCGTGGAATAGATTAAGAGGACCTTAATCAGTGTCCGATAGACCCTTAAATTATTTTAAATCTTGTACAGAGTAACAGAAAGTGTAATGTTCGGAGCGTACATGCTTGGTCAAACACTAGTATATGCACCAAGTTTCCACGCCGCTAAGGTTTCCGCAGCCAGGATCATAGGATTGATCCAAAGACAGCCTCTGGTTAGAACAGAAGATGGTGTCACTGACAAAAAAGATTGGGTGAGTGTAACTGATACGTAGCTATCAACTATACCTTCTGCCTAAGCCGGAGATCGAACTCGGAAGTCTTACTTGCTCTATCCATTTCTTTTTGTAGAGTGCTACCGGTAACTTCAGTATAAAAGAAGTCGAATTTAGCTACCCTACAAGAAAACATCATAAGGTACTGAGAGGAATTGATTTACATGTGGATGCTGGCAAAACCGTGGCGCTAGTGGGTCCCTCTGGCTGTGGCAAGTCGACTGTATTACAACTGCTACAAAGATTCTACGACCCTGACTCCGGAAGAATAGTAAGTTACTTATAACTATTTTCAGTTTCGTAGGTACCTACATGGTACCAATGGTACCTAACATATTTTTGTATGACAAGGGATTTATTATAGAAAAACGTATTGTGGTAAATAGGTACTAACCAGGTACAAAAAGGTTTGTAACAGCTAGCAAACAACTAGTCAAACAGTACTTTTTGGAAAGAATGACAGTTACAAATTATAATAGCATTCTTTTGACACAATATTTTGTCACAGATGAACCGACGCCGGTCGAACATCGCTGAATTGTTTTAGTTTAGATTCTAATATTTATCAAGACATTTCTATAAAACATTACCTATATTTGAAAGGGAACTATAAGAGATACACGTGGAATATTTTTTTTTAAAATGGGTCAATTAATGGGTACTGCGGCTACCATGCATTTGGATTTAAAGATGGATCAGACACCTACGTTCCCGAACAACGTAGGGTTCAAAACCAAAAGACAAACAAGGGGAGGAGGCGCCAGCAGAGATCAGTTAATTTCTGCCAAAATTCCACTCAAATATCATGACTATTGTAGCGATCGTTTACTGCAATACCAAGTGTGTCGATACAAAGTTTATCCGTTTGTGTTCCGTTGTCATCACGAAAGACATGCTTACCTTCAATGTGAACAAGAAGACTACGTGATTAGAATGAAAGAGTTTGAAAGAGAACGCAGATTACGAGAGAGAGAAATTAGAATTAAAAAGGCTAAGAAAGAATGTTAATCTCAAATACATTTTGTACTTTCATAACTTTTTCATTTCTTTTTTAATTATATTATCTATCTTTATACTTCGATAGTATAGATTGCTCCTATTAAATGGATAATTTAATTTACTTCTGTTTGTTTGTTTCTTACAAAATTTAAATATTTCGATAAGTAGGTAACTACCATGCTATGATACCTAGCGTAACTTACCCAGGTAAGTACTCTAAGTACTTACAATACCTACTATATTTCTTTATACACCTACGCATAGTACATTTAGGTATCTGGATCTACAGTTGTCTAGATAAACATTCGTTATATCTGCACAGGAATTAGATGGACTTGATAACCGCTCATCGCTCACGCTGCCCCGGCTACGTCGTCAGCTGGGCGTAGTGCAGCAAGAACCCGTACTCTTTGACCGCACGCTCGCTGAGAACATCGCTTATGGAGACAACACCAGGAAGGTCACGATGCATGAAATCATCGAAGCCGCGAAAGCTGCAAATATACACACCTTCATCACTTCCTTGCCCAAGGTATGCCAAAGAATTTTAACAGTCACGTTTAAAATTGTCCTTGTCAATTGCAAACACAGAACACTGTGAGAGCTGTTCTCGAGAACTCTATTAAAACACACAATTTATTGAAGAGCAACTTTACAGTGTCCCATTTTCCACAGGGTTATGACACAAACCTAGGGTCTGGTGGAGCGCAGCTGTCTGGCGGTCAGAAGCAGCGAGTGTGCATTGCGCGCGCGCTCATCCGTTCGCCGCGACTCCTGTTACTTGATGAAGCTACTTCTGCGCTAGACGCGAATAGTGAACGGGTAAATAAAATCCTTTTTATGTCTGGCTGTATCAACAACTGCATTCAGCAGATTAGGTACTAATTGTTAACAATTTGGTAATCGCAGGTAGTATCAGAAGCACTAGAAAAAGCAGCCGAGGGTCGAACGTGTGTAACAATCGCTCACCGTCTCACTACCATAAAAGACGCAGATCTAATCTGTGTCCTGGATAAAGGTTATTATTAACACTTTTATGTATTATTTAACACTATGAATCAACGTCACTGGCGACCCATTGACGTTGATAATTAATAACGTCGATGGGCGGACTTAATGCCAGATGAATGGCATTCTCTAATGACAAGTCAAAGAGGCTGATGGAGGCTGGAAACAGCGTAACGGGAGCAAGTGCGTGAGCCGTCGCAAGCTTACTGGCTATCGTTCTTATTTTGCAAGTCATGGTCGGATGCCCGTCACGGGCGTCTCCTTAAAACGCAGTTTTGGCCCTGATATAGAGAAGTGTAAGAATAGACACTATGACTTTTATATGATCGAATTTTTTCCAGGTAAAATTGTGGAGCGTGGTAATCATGCAGATTTACTGAAGTTAAAAGGCCACTACTGGCGAATGTGCAGAGGCCAGGAAGCTCCGTGAATGAGTAGAAAGAAGTATTTTTAAGTGTTTTGAAAACGAGAGTCTGGGGCAGTATTCTGCGTAGCGCGTAGCCTAAACACATTAGGGCCAAATTCCGTCTTATTTACTCGTATAAGTTTGTGTAAATATTATTAAGAGCTACAAGGGAGCTAAACCAATATTTATGTTTACCTAATATTCTAGCCATGTAAGTTTTTGTTATTAATACACTGTAAGTTGTGAAATAAAAAAAGAATGTTTTTATTACATATTTCGTTTATTTATTTTGAATATTTTCAAAAAGTCATCTCTCCACAAATGTGCTAATCATCTAACTCACAATATCACTTCACGATGCTTTTCTTTTTGGCGATACCCTGTAACTTTCTAAATGTAGTACATTTCTGTCATTGTTAAAAAGCTTAGGCAAAAAAGAGCTGACGACAGAGACTGGACAGTGTTGTGTTGCGTTTTGTTTACACGAGCTGTTACTAGCGGAGCTGCGGGCTTGTTTCCACTGATTTATTTCTCTATAAACTTTATGTTCGAAAATATCTTTACACAGATATTTACCTGTAGTCTTAGTTTTTACCTGTTTTATAAGTCTGTTACTATTAGAAGTTTTAGCATCACAACACCGCATTTCCCTCAATCATTCGCATGTATACGATATGACTTGTCCTATACATGCGGACGATTATATTTGTTGGTACAAAAATATATACACTAACGTATATTTTACATACTAATGAGAAATAATATCAAACATTAATGTTACGAGCGATCCTTCCGAAAATTGCTATCTGTATATCAATTTGATATTAAAACAATGGTTACGGCTTCTATAATTTCACACCGAATGTTGTGAACTGGTTTTGCAGTCTAGAAGTTAAATTGCAGCTTATAACTCAATAGAATAGTGAACGCAATACGACAAAAATTGAATGAAATATTTCCCGAAGAATCACTCTCGTAAATGAACAGTGTGTACACTGATTAAGTGAAACATAAATTCAAATATAAGTGCATACATGGATATGTACGAAGTTAAAGTTTACTTGTTATACTTAAGAACAACTTGCTATCTCTTCACTACATCCACTTATTCAATAATTACGTGATTAAGATGATTAGACCGCACGATGTATGACACATATCCATATACATGTTATGTTATAGAAAACAGTATCACATAGCTTTGGGCCGGGGTCGTTCACCCGGGGCCTGCAGCGACAAGATTACCATCTGTTACACTAACTGATACAACAAAACAACAATAACTTTGACATAATGTGCTATTAACTAAGAACGCGGAACGAAATAAAATATATCTTGCTTCTTGCCTTCTCTTCCCCAACATACACTTCAACAATCCCTTTAAATATTTCATACAATTTTGATTTTTAATTTTAACATATACCTAGGTTTTCTTCCTGCATTCTATATTTATGCTATTCTTAACACATGTCTATAAATTTTATTATAATTTTGTTGCGATGGGTAAATTACTTCTTTCATAACATTTCTTAAATATTTAAACATTTATAAAAACCGGAACATAAGCAAAATGCTTCTGTAAATAAACTTTCAAAGATGACACAATAAATATATTTTATAATTTCAGTCAAAATAAAATAATTAACAAATAAAACATTACATAACTGACTAAAGCCAATTTTCTATAAATTCCCATTATAAACAATGATTAAACAAGATTCAAGTGTATATAGTATATAAATAAATGGTAGAAATAATGAATTTGTCTGACTAAACATTTTCCAATGGCGTTAGGACCAACAAACATAATTGTATGCTAACTTACCAACATTCCGTACCTAACTAAAATATTAACCAATATAAAATATATAAAATTTAATGGCAACTTAAACAAGAACGTAATGTCTGTACGTACAAGACGTACATCAATGGTACAATCACGGGAACTAAGACTGCCATATCAATATTTAATAATTATGGTATTACAAGCAATTACAAAAACCAGCTACAAGTATGGGAAGTTTTTAATAAATCGAAACGTGATGGTAATAATTTTTAACGAAGATTCAAACATTATTAAATTGAAATTGCAATTGTTATTTCATTTCACCAATCCCACATTTTACTTAATTTGATTTTATCAAATTCTTGTCTTTAGCCGCTTTTGTAATTATTAGTATTAAGAAACATACACCCAAAGTTACTCTACTGACATATACTTACAATTACTAACTAATACTAAAGTATCTGTACATACATTATAGTCATTTAATGTATCTGCATGACATAAAAAGAGTTCCGCATACCGAACTACAGTGCACGGTCTAAGAATAAACGATTATTATAGAAAAGTTAGTAAAATTGCATCCGAGCAATAAGAGTAAAAAAGAAGCGCATGTGTGCACGCTGCATGCTTGTTTTTTATTCTTATAGTATAATATATAGTCATTTGCACAACCGACGTTGTCACTCAAATAGCAACAAGTTTGAACGAGTCACAATAACTACTTTCCTCCCTGATATATAAATATTTAGCCCCAGCATGAGACGCCCGCCCGTGCTCGGCTAATGCCCGCTTCTCATCATCGCACCGCGTTCGGCATGAGGAGCTCGATAGTTTCCTCAACTTTGTACGAATCCCACGACCGCCTAACTGGCCACTCGATTAATTTAGAATCGACATCACATCTTGTGATTCATAATTTGGAAAATTAACTTGCTAAATAGTCCGTCGAACAAAATAATTTAACTATAATAATTTTATAAATTGTTTTTAGTTAAAAGAGACGCAATGATTTCAATGCAGTCTCAATATTATGTATAGGTTACAGAATATATTATGAAGTTCAAACATATGAACAATGAAAAATAACAACAACAATTCTAAAACGCAAGTGCGTAAAATAAAATATTTTTCTATAAAATGTAACAAAACTATATAATGCGAATAATCGACTAAGCCAATTAATAAATTTGTCTAACAAAGTATATAATATTTACAAAAAACGTTCAAAAAAGATTTGTCAATAAAAGAAATAAACCATTAATTCATGTTTCATAGGTCGTGAACGCGACTATCTCAGAAACAACGTAACGTAAATAATTACCTAGCCACTAAATTCAGTAACGAGATCAAAATATGTGTAAAATTATATTTTACAAAACAAGTTCTTTCTGTGAAACGTCTGAAACAAATCACGGCAAATGGCACGTTGCAGATATCGAAACAAATATTGTGTGGATACTAAAACATAGTAACACTTTGGTTTCTTGGTTCTGATAAAAACTACAATACAACAGTATTCATATTTATAAAATCATCAGAAAACTGTACATTATGGACCTACAAGGAATTAGACCCTTAAAGACATGATACAAAGAATAGAAGACTCGGGACTTCTTTTGGACTTGGAAGATGCAAGTGAGCCTGCAGTATAGGTGCAGATTTGTCTTAACAACGAGACAGGATAAATTAGCGAAGTCCAAATAAGACGATATAATAAAATGTGCCCTCAAGGCAGCCAATCTTTACAACACGTAAGTATTCGTCTACAAAATTACCGCATAACAAAAAAAGGTTTCAAACAATATGTACTGAATCAAGTGCCTACTAAAGTATTTAAAATAATTACTTAACTTCAATCTTCTACATTTTCTATTACAAGTTAAATATTTAGTTTGTTAGATATTGCACAGCCTTTTAACACAAGAAACAATTAAACAAGAAACTGTAAAATATATACATATTTATCAATGAATATGCTTCGTTGAAACGTACCATGCGCCTGAGCATAGAGCTTGTGTTTTTTTTACAATAACAAAGTAAAAGTAAACATAAAACGAACCGCCTCTTGTATAATAGATTGTACACACCTGTAAATAATAATTCATAATTTGGTATAAGCGACGAGATATTGCACCGCGTCTGTTTGGAACACACGTAATGAATAATAAATTAATAGACCGAAGCTGCGCTTTTCCTACAAATAAACAAATTGGCAAGTGTACGTATGGTACGCGTTTGAACTAAATTAAAAATAATAACAAGGATCTGTGGTAAATTCGGTCGGAGCGGCTCACTGCGGCATGTGCGGGTGGTGTCCGCCGGCATGCGGCGGGTGCTGCTGCGGGTAGCCGGTGATGGCCGCCCGCGGCGTGCCTGCCTCGTAAACTATTTGTGCCGGTAAACGCTGGTTCTGTTGCATGTCTTCTGGGTTCACGTATGGGCCTTGGACCTGGTTTGTCAATATATCACATGTACCTCAATAAACCGATTGAAACGTAACAGTAAGGCAAAAACGCGTTTTATTCTATTAAGCAAGAGATTAAATGTCATTCTGAGTTATGTTTACGATATGACAATGACCAGACATCTCTAAGCACATTACACTATTAATTATTAAACAATAGTGCAATGTTAAAAATGTAGTAATTACCTACCATCATCTATGATGTGAAAATGTGATGTACTAGAGATTTATGTAACTACCAGTTATTTGGAGTTGAAAGCCAAGAAGACCTTATGATAAAATCATATGTCTATCATAGAAAATCTATTTTGATCCAATGACGCTTATGCCATTTGTACAATATATCTGAGGTCGTAGTATGAGTTTGTTTTGGCCGCGACCAAAACAAACAATGAAGCAACCAATCACAGCGCCGTACGCGTACTCGTTACGATTCATCATCATCAACAGCCTATAAATGCCCACTGCTGAGCAAAGCCTCTTCTCACACGGACCGTTACGATTACAAACTGTCAAACACCGAGCGGTCACCGGTGACCGCTACCTATTGTTCTTTAATTGTGTCTATAGTGACGGTACTCAACGAGTTAAACGTAAATCACGTACTCGTACTAAGGCCTCTGATAAGACTTAATTTTTTATACATAGAAACGAATTCCGATTTTCTCTGGTCATCGCAACCATCTATTATCGTTAAAAATTATACTGTGTTTTGCATAAGAGCATGCTTTTCATACATTTGTTTAATGACATGCTAATGCACTTTCGAGCTGGTGTGTTCCATTGGATACAATCTTACATTTCATGTAAAATAACACTTAGGACCTACTATACATATATTCTGTACTAATGATTGTAATAAATCAATTTAGAGAAAGAAATATCATCAGACCTATGTTGCAAATATGTATTTAAGATAAGTGACATACGCCGGAATACTGAAAGGCTACTCAATATTAAGTTTTACTTCAATATCGTGCCATCTCTGTCATTTTACAAAGAATTTGTAGTGACATAAGTATACTTAAACGCGACTAAAAATTGAGTAGCGTTTGATTGAGTATTTGGCCAATAGCTTCATAAACGTATGAAGTATAATAATATTTAAGTACTTTGTATTGAATATTATAATTGGAACTTTGTAAATAATGCTCAAATAACTTATCTAACTCACATAACCTCGATATAACATGAAGTTTATATTTCCGACTATGGAGCTGCATGAAGTATTAAAATAAAATTGTTGGCATACTCACGTTTATAAGGGGCTGGAGAATCCCAAGCCTGGCCAGCAACAATTGTTCCTTTACCTGCCGCAGCTCTTCCTGTTGCCTGACTATCATTTGCTGCAACTCCTCGTGTTTTCGTTGCAACTGCTCCTGCCACAGCCACTAACTTGTATCATGCAATAAGGTGCATTATGCCTAACCTAACTACTTAAAACAAGACTCGAAGCAAAATCAATACACATAGATATTGAAGATTAGTAGAATAGAATAATCTTTATTGTACACCATTAATAACATAGTACTTATAGAAAAAGGAAATGACAAACATAATTAAAAAATAATAATGGGCACAAAGGCGGTCTTATCACTTATAGTGATTCTACCAGACAACCTTTGGATAAATATAATGCAAAAGAAATGTTAAGAGTCTTTTAGGTAAAATATGAATGATAGTATGGCAATCTTCGCGAAACTCACCTGCATCTGCGCTTGGTCGGGAGACACGATGACTGGTAGCGGTGGAATGGACAGCGGCAGCACCCCGGGCACTCCCACCGCGCTCACGTACGGCGCGGGATCTAAGTACTGCGCACCTATGCCATGCTGTGGAGCCGGGGCTGCTTCCGTGCTCTTATGCGTCTGCAGGAATGTATAGTTCTACGCATTAAGTAAATATTATGAAAACACGTAAATACATGATATTAAAACAATTTCTTTCAACAATAATGAGAATTACCTCGCGCATGGAATTTCTTTGCGAGGAGCGGGACTCGCCGGACAAGGATCCTGTGTCCGAGCCAGTGAAGTGGACGTGAGAAGCCCGGGTCCACGACGCGCCCGCAGTCGCTGCTGTACCAGCGGTAGCAACAGTTCCAGTCGTGCTGCCAGCCGATACCGACTTAACGGAGGCCGGCTGCAAATACATAAGATATCTTTTTATTTTATGTTATGCTAAGTATCATTTTTAAATTCATAATTATTCAGAAAACCAAATATTAAAAATGTATTTATTAGAGACATAATATGTATTATATTGTAGCTATTTTACTCCCCACTATTACCGTACGTACGAAATTAAATTGTCGATTTGTTGAAGCATAGTGTACAATCTTTTTCAAAGTTTTGCTCATAAGTTATTATTACAACTTATGAGCAAAACTATGAACAAAAAAACTCCAAGGAGTTAATGACTTTAATGGTAAAGTTACGGACATAACTGATCTTACACTTGCAGGTTTTGCTTACGTAACTAAAAGTTACGTAATTAATTTGTTACATGAAAAACAATGTGAATGTAAAAATACTATGTTCTATAGTCAGAATTTTAATTAGATTCCAGATTTGACAATAGCTACTGTCATTTTGTGAAATAATGATACTTCATATAATAGTGTAGTGATGGACACAAAAATCGATGAACAATCAGTGTGTGTGTTTTATAATAAATGTTACAGAAAGTGACAGGATAGCGATAGCGATGACGGCGACAATTTATAAAATAACTTATTACCATAATACATATATCTGTTTTATTTGACATTTTCCTTCATGATTACATTTTTTTAGTTATTTTCCTTCATGATTACACAATTATAGAATTATTACAATTATAAGAAAAGTCTCAGATCGTTAAGTAATTGTCAAAACTAAATTATCGGTCAGAAATATTTAATTTCCTGATATCCTTAGTTTACGAGAGTAAAATTATAAACGAGAAGAATCGATCCAGAAATATTGCATTTCCATATCGAATAATTTCGCAACGTCACTATTTAGTACTTGTCATAACGTTGCAACACTGAAATTGTCAAATCTGGAATCGAATTAAAATTCCGAGTATAGAAGTGTTTACACCGCCCTGTTACGATGGTGTAGCCAGAACCTAGTATTGTTATTATAAGGATGTTTAATTACGAAGTTTCCTTGTAATAGGCAATTCGGGACTAATAAATCGATCTAGCTAGGTTTGATTTTCAGATATTGTTGTCTTGTCTGTGTCTTCAATGAATAAAAATTTCCTATAATATTATTAGAATACGAAATAAACTTTCGCTTTTATCTGATAATGTTTAAATAGCCTAGTCGGTATCTTCCACGCAGGACATTCGGGTTCAAACCTCGGCCCGAATGTTTATTTTATTTTTTGTATGATCGTTTTTTTTTTACTACTTTTATTTATTTATAAAAAATATGTATTAAAAAAAATACTCAGCAAAGCTCACTCATCAAGGTACTTATCAGTCCACTTACACTGACTTGAGACAAGGGTTGGTAGGAGGAGGTACCGAAAGCATCGCTCGCTTCGGACATGTATGATGGTGACATGGAAACCATGGCGTCATCAGACGGGGCTTCCTTCATCACTCCTCGGTTTACTTCAGCCTCACTCACTGTATCAGCTTCCGCACCCTCTTGTTTCATGCTCTTCGCAATATCCGCGTAACTGTAACAACACAATGTTGAATGTTCAGAAACCATATTGTTTAAATGTTAATAACGTATTAACAAGTTAACATGTCGCAATTAGCAAAATAATAAAAAAACGGACGCCGGCAGCTGATAGCGGATTTCATTTCGCTGGTAACCTTTAACTCTCACGCGAGCATAAAGCAGAATGAAAATCTACTTACCAGACACAAAATTTATTATTTTTTATGGAATACGAGGCAAACCAGCAGACGGATCACATGATAGTATCGCGATCAACACATATTTCCCATAAGAGAGAGGGGGGAGGGGGAGAGAGTGGGAGGGGGAGAGGGAGGGAGAGGGGAGGGGCAAAGGGTGGGGTAGAGGGAGGGATAGAGAGGGGGGAGCGAGGGAGGGGGAGAGGGAGAGAGTGGGGGGAGAGAGGGGGAGGGAGAGAGAGAGAAAGGTATGTTTCGGCACGAAAGGGCCGACTCGAGAGAAGTGGTACCACGATCCACGATCTTAGTGTGAGTGAGGTTATCAAAGGCAATCCTCTAATATATCTCTAATCTAACAGACCGGCACCGCACCCGTAACTGCCTCGGTATTACGGGATGGCTATGGATAGCCCCGATTACTTACCTACCATCAGGTTTGCTAATGTGTATAAAACCTTAATCTTTCGGTGTTGTTTTTATAATATTCCATGTATATTTTGCTTTAATTTATTAAAAAGATATTATGTAGGTACATCAACTTTGTTCGGGTACTAAGACGTCAGTATATTTCCACAAATCAAAATAAACACAAAACAAGAATTGAGTAATGAATTATTATAGTTTCCTTACGAAATAAAACTAAACCTAAGTGTGAGAAAAATGGGGGTGTCATTTACATTGCGAAACTCTATACAAAATACTGTGCAGCAGACCAAAACCTAAGCACGCGTAGGAGCAGAAGGCTCGAAATCGTTTCTATTGAACATTTTCTATAGCAGCGGGTTGCCTAGCTGATGTATGTTTACACGATAATGTGAAAGGCATGTAAACATCAGTCTATCTAATTTTGTATTCAAATTTTTGATCTACTGACTATATTTGGAAGCTAAAAGACTCGAACATAAAGCATGTAATTTACCCCTTTATCAGTAACATCACTTCCTGAATAGAAATTTAGCATCAATGTTCGAAATAACCCACAAACGGGCATCAAAATTCATAGGTGTGACGTCTTTGTTACAACGCTTTGCATTATACATGGCAAAATCCAAACAAAAAGTTGCTTCATATTCAACAGCACGTGTCATATACTTCGTCATATCAAAGTGGTGAATTATTTGCCATATTTTCATATTTGTAAGTTTTCAATCAATATTTATTATACAGTTTTATTAATGTGGCCGTGTATTACAAAATGCAAGTTTTTTAACTTTTATTTTTAAAGATTTTAGTAAGTACCTATCGCAAATTTGTCGATGAGATGTAACAGTAGGTAAGTAGTGCAAAAATCACCATTAGAGGGGGTACTAAGTCACAACTGAAAATAAGTGAGCTTTAAAACATGCATATACAAGGTGACTTGATCAGGACTATTCGTTATGTATAAGCTTTAGCTATTGAAAATGAAGTTTCATAATAATAAGCAAATTACATCGTCTATTAGCGAATTTGCTATGGCGGTTTCAGATTCAGTCACCCTGTATAGAAATATATATATATTTTTAAACTGACACATACCTTACGACTCGATGAGTGCAAACTACAAACTCTGGTTTTGAGTTCCATTGGTGGTACGTGATATAAAAGCGAGTTTGAAGCCAAATCCACTGCTGCCCTTTTGTTAAGAACCTGTAGTAGCACGACGTTAATTCACCTTTTTGCATCACTGTAATAATAAAAAAAACGTTGTTAGCAATAGGGATGATGACGGGTATGAACATTAAAAATCTAATTAGTCCGTCAGTTAGGTAATGAAAAAATATTAGACACGTATTTTTTTATATTGTCGTATAATAAAATGTTACTTAGATAAAACGAATCAAAGTTTAGGAGTAGGGTCTAAAACGTCATTTCTACGTATAAAATTTACATAGAAGTGACGTCAAGATACATTTCAAATCAATATATCGTAGAAGGTACTCGTTTCTGTAAAAAAATAAAAAATACGTGTGTACAGTTTTAAAATAATCTACCAGACGGACATTGTAATAAAAACCCCATTGTAACGATTTCTCTAAGTACTTTAACAATAACGAAATATCTTTATTTTTTATTTACGTAGTAATATACTTATGAAGGTATAATAAATAAAACTTACAAGCTTCATGACATGTGACTACTTTTTCTAAGTCATCAAAGTGATAATAATCGTAGCCCGAGGTGCCAAGTACTTCGAATGGTAAATATCCAATGATGGGCGGTGCACGGTGGTCCAGAAACAGGAATTTCCATTCAAGACTGTGTCGCGAAGTGAACTCGCTGCGACTGGAGTCTACCAGTGACACATCACGGATCAGTTGAGGAGTGTACAACCGGCCCGTGCAAACGAAGAGTAACCTGGTAACCACACAAGAAGTTAACATTATACAAACCATTTTTACTTATAGGATTCATTGTATCGAAACATTACACTAATTGACATTAGGAAGGTTCAGAAATAATTATTATTTAATATTTACCTTGACTCATGGTCCGGATTGTAACTCGGCATATCATCACTATCGAGTGGTTCCATATTTGTTCCTAAAAATGTGTAAATTCGGAAATTTAAATTATTATGTAAATCGGAGTGTGTACATAATGAAGAAGATGTCATAAAACTCTTATATGGATGACAGTTGACAGCTCAACAGAAGAAAGAATCGATGTTTATGTTCCTAAACTTACAAATCATTTGAAACTGTAATTACAATTAGTCAAGTACTACCTAGAACACGACGGAAACTTATTCTTGACAATTTTAATAGGGAAAGCAAATTTATAACTAGTGACTATCACTCCTTGCAAGTTATTAGAAGACATGACCCAAAAGAAGTCAATCAATATGCGATCTATAATCAGCCAGATAATGATCTAAAATAAGCGTGAATCAGATTACTTTATTTATTTTACTATTTAGTTATAAGGGTTACCACCACAGCAGTTGATCGATCGTCAATTGATGCCATTGATCGATGGCATAATCGACGTCGATCGAGGAACAAGCTACTATCGACCGATCGTAGAATGGATGAGTCAATATCGATCGAGCTGCTTGAGCTCCCCACTGCCCGTCCAATCAAAGTCGACCGATGCCATCGACCGGCAACCGATCGATTGGGTAGTCAATCGGAATCCGTCGATCAATTAAAGCTTCTACACCAATCAATCAACACCGACCGATCGAGCGAGGATCAATCGATTGGTGTGGCAAGACCGATTACTCATTGTAGGAAAAACAAAAGATAGATTTACACATTAATTTACATAGGTACTAAGCAATAGGGATTGTACCACACTAATATAGTAATAGTTAGAACAAATGATTTATAATACTACTTCCAAAGAACATGAACAATAAAAAGCTCCTAGGACTTTTCTACCCATAGCCTGTTTCAATATTATGTATGAGAAATGGCGGCTGAGGCGAATCTGAATAGAGGTGCGGCAGAAAAAACAGGTGTGTTATATTTTCGATTCAAAAGAAGTTAAGTTTTTGGGGCTTTTCAGTGGTTATGAGTTCCATTTTTTCTTAAGTATTGGCTGTTACATAACTGTCACGTGAACTGTTTGAAAGACAGCCATATGAGTATGTAATACTTACGGAAGTGACCATTGAATTGTATAAGTTCGTAAGTAGTTTCATCTCTAAAATCCAAAGATCCTCTTTTTAGATGACACTGGAAGCGGATTTCGTTTTCTAAAACAAAGAAAATTTTGATTGCAATGCGCATCCTTGCGAAGTTCACGAGTCGATGTAATCACTTATATCTTTTGAGTACATAGACATAGTTATTGCAAAACATACAAAATACAAAGGAAAATTATAACAGACCTACAGTAAAATGTCGCAAGACGTTCGCATTTGCGAGGCTATGCGTTTTACATCAGTGGCGTGGCGCGGCTTGGCGGGGGCCCCGTAGGCCGGGGGCCCCGTATAATTAATACGGCAGATACGGCGCTAGCTATGCCCCTGTTTTACATCAAAAAGCTGTCGCAGTTGTAATCATTATGCTTCATGTTAATTAATATGTAATGCCTATATCAATTTTACGCTCGTAGTATACTTTATGTTGTAGGTACTATTTCATTAACAAAATGGTTATTACGAGAAAAATATATTTAAAAAATAACTCGCCAGAGTATAAATATCGTCACTGCGTTCTGGACCTTTTCAACCCGTTATACTGTTCAGAGTTCTGATTTATTGTAGCTTTGTAAATAAACCAAGTGAAACCTGATTTGAGATTAACTGTTATTCTGGATAAGGAATCCTTAGTGGATGATCAGCGTGTATAGATTTCTTTACATGTATTCATTTATAAACCGATAAAAAATCTACATAATTATTTTAATCAATATAATTACACAAAAATTTTCCTTTCAATATGATAGGCATCAACATACATAATTGTTAGTAATAAGATATACCTACAGGATAGGATTACATTCATTGACTATATATGACAAACGATTATATATGACAGGTGACTGTTTACTTTTTTTGGTTTGAATTAAAAAACCTGACGAGCATATTTTCTCGACAGGTCGTTATCGCCAGCTCTATACCATTCGTGGAAACTTTTAGTTTGATTTGAAAGTCTTATTTAAAACTACTAAGAAAATGACACTAGATCACAGTATAAGTCTGTATAAAATTTGTAGCGCCTACTGATGTAGAGGTCATATTGTTTAAATAAAATTACTGAAGTAGAGTTAGTAGCTAGCAATGTACCTATTAGCTTACGCGCATTCGCTTAACTATTTTCGCTTTGCAAATAAAGGCTATAGCTGTATTGATAAAACATAATAATAATTAGCGTTTTTTAATAAATTGCAAGCAAATCTTTCTCATTTTTTCCATGTGATATCATAATTTACATGTTTAAATAATAGCAAAGCATTTTCAGTATTGGTCAAAGGTATATCACATGCAATAAGCAGTATTGATTCCATCAGCATATTGTATTTCTTACAATGATGTATACACTACTGTATCTTTACATGGTACCGTTCATAATAAGTACTGTATGTAATATACTATATCACTATACAGTACTGTATAATAATTATAATAAACGTAATACACGTTGCATTTCAAACTGTTAAGGTTATGAGCGCACCATCATTGTTTAATTTACAATATCCATCGCAATTTGCCAAAGGTGATGTAAGTACATTATAAAGTTACGCAAAGCAAAATGTTCACTACAGCTTGTCATATTTTGTTTCATAATTGTTTACAATAACACATTCAATATAATGCAAGTGACAACGTCCCTTCGATATATAAGTCACTAGCGTACACAGAGCGTCGTACCAATATCTAACATAACAATATGTGAATAAGATTCAAATCGTCAGCAAGTAGTTTTCCGGTCGCGCCCGGGCATCGACCTAGATCTGTGAGGATAGACCTTTAGATGAGATCTCTACAGGCACGTTTATTTATAAATTACGCATGTTCTAACGAATGCACAATAGAACAGTTACATTGCAGTACAAGTAACTAGCTTGATGTAAAAATAGAACGAACGAAAGATGTTAGGTAACTATTTTAATTTGTATATAAAATTTATAGTCACAACAAAACTAATTAGCTATTATAGCTTTCGGTAAAATAGTTAGTCGATCATTTCAAAAGGTGGGTGTAGACTGAAGACTGGCATTATTTATTATCAATAAGGAATAATTAATATTAATTGGAAAGATTTAATTAATAAAAAACAAAGTTTTACATACCTTTACCAACAGCATGCATTGGGTCAGTTGCACTTCCAGGATTTTGTAACAAATTGTACAAGCTGGGCCGATCATCTTCACAAGCCAGATCAAATATGCTTTTGTTCACGACATCGGCCTACAAGTAGGGACAACAGGTACAGGTTAATTATTTACTCTTCAATGTACATCCAATAAAAAACTTTTCACTAACCACATACCTTAGCATAACAGAGTTCAGAAAACTAAATATCTAGACCTAAGTTTCTAAATACTACATATTACGCTGTATAAAATATCTACAGTAATACATAAAAGAGAAACTTACTGGGTTGTGGCCCAGTAATGATGTGATGCTTTCAGATACATAGTAAATTTGACCAGTAGCTGAGAAAACCATTACAAAGCCCTCCAATGCCTCCAATACTAAATATGTAAACTCTTCATTTGACAAGAATGCTGGTTTCCAATCTTCTTGAACATCGTGAGCTCTTGATCGGACAGTTATTTCTAAAACAAAGTTATCATTTAAGAATTTTGAAAATATTAATTTTTATGCAAAGATCTATGATGGACGATTATTTTTACTCAAAATGGGACATTTACATTCAGTCAGGCATCTGTTAGCTACATCCTATTACAGACCCATACCCAACGTAGGCACAAAACTTTGTGCATCGAAACAATAATGTTAACATTACTAACTGCACAAAAATTGTGGTACTTAAAATTCTTTCCACTTAATGTTATCAAAAATTACTGAGTTATTGAAACGCTGAAAATAATCACATATGTAATATTCTTAATATTTTGAGAACAGGACAATTTTGCATCCCCGAGTCCATTTAGGGGACAACGGGAATTGTATTTATAAAAAGGGCCCGTTCCGTTCAAAACGGGAAGTCAGGTCACATTCTCTATGATAATTCTGTATTTCTATCAAACTTTGTCATTACATCTTCATAGATCATTCATCTTCATACTCTTAAAATTATTTTACCTACTTAAGCTAATTTAAATTTGTATAACACAAAACACTTTAGCAACCTTTGATATTTGATGCAGATGCAATTGTTAAACGCACATTTAAGATAAGACCTGGAATCCCTATATACTATATATCCTACATAGTATTTAAATTTTTTATTTATTTTTTCTTTTAATTGTATGTGTATTTAGTAGTGCAATTGGTATTTCTACAGTTCTATTCAAATACATAAATAAGATGTTTGCATAATTTATCTTTATTTTGGTTGTCTATCTACATATTTCTAGTGTGATATTTAAAGCTCCATCACTCCTCGTGTTTGGTGTGTGACAACTTGGTAATTTCTCTATTCTATAAAATTATATAGTCTATCTAATCCTAATCCTATATTCAAATCCTGTAGCAGTAGGCAACATTCTACTCTCTGTGTAGCCTTCACCACCTTGTGTGAGTTAAAAAATTCTAGGATGAAACAGTAAGTATATAACAACAGCCTCTAAACATGCCATAATTACAAGTGACACGAGTTGCCCTTACGGAATCACCACAAATTTGATCTAGAGCTATTTAGATATGAACAACCGTTTGCAACAAAGTGAAATAATTAGAGAAGTTGTCAAAATATACTTCTTATTAGGAATCTTTTAGGAAGGAGGAAGGAATATTTTAATGTATGATATCATATGATTTTATGATCTTTTACACATATTTCGTTTTTCATAAGTTCATAGCAGTACGAATTTTAGTTTTTCATAAGTTCATAGCAGTACTATAATAATATGTCACGTACCATTATGGTTCTTCAAAAATGATATAGTAGACTTGAGGACTGTTGATTTATCCATCTTCCTGTTGTTTGTTGAGACCATAGCACTGAGCTCATTAACCAGCATATTGAATTGGTCTCTCCGCTTCTTCTCACTCAAGTTGCGAGTCCTCCTATCCAAAACAATCAATCAATTAAATAAAAGGTCTTCTAGTTGCATTTAAGCAAACATGTAATGATTTTTACTGAGTTTTATTGTTTAAATTTCTTAATTTTTCAGGTTTTCGGAAAAGTGTGAAATGTGTATGGTTCTATGTCTATATATCAATTCTTTTCAAGTGTATACTCAGATGAAATGGTGCACATACCTTTTTGTATCATCCTTATCATCACCGTCGTCGTCCATGGTGCTGGCACTTATATTTGGAGTCAACACTGAAGTCCAATCAATCTTTAGGTACTTATCATCGCAATGGTGAAATCAGCCACCTGACACAGTGGGCGATACGGTAGCGTGCCGACTGAAATCACATAATACTTCTGAATTATTTCATACATTAATCACGAACGTCTATCAATACCAACACAATCATCCGATTGGTATCATCAAGATACAACAAATGTACGATGCGTTTCTGTGAATAGGTAATTGGAAAATGACCACTGTGTATCAATGCGTCAGATTTGTTGTCGGATTAAACTAAACACAAATACGATTCGTGCCCATCACATTACGCACCCGAAATTAGTAAATTTTATGTATTTTAACACGTTACCACATTAACAATGAACGCTTTTACGAAATTATTGGATAAAATGAGCAACTTATCAAAAAAACAAGGCGAGTTCACTGTACGTACATTGATGGATTCACATTCGCACTTGCACGAACAGTAAGTAATAGATAACAGTAACTTTTTTATTGTGTCTATGACTGGGTATTGGTGATTTGTGTTTGTGAAATGGAGACAACGATTGATATACGAACCAAATGGATGAGAAATTATTGCCTATGGCCAGAATTTGAGATGAATATCGACGGTATATTAATAAAAATACTGCAATTTTTTTTACCCTAGTTTCCTTGATAAAAAATGAGAGAAACAACCCAACATTTTCATTCTGTCGATAATTGAATGACGTCACTAAATTATCTTGTGGCACTTGTGGCTAATCCGCCATTACAAAATACATGGTAGTAGATCGTAGGATAAACTAATCAATCTGTTGATTTACGAGATTTTTTAATGGAATTGTATTTCTTGTGTAATGACGTGGTAATGAATGATTTAGTATTATACTTTAATATCCTGATCCCAAAACGGCTGAAGAGACCAGATGAAAGAACAATGTCAGATGCCCATAATAATTCTGGTTCAATATTAATTTGTTATGGATAGTGAATATTCTTACGTTTTTTAGTGTCGTGTCAAAAGCATTTCTCTGATTCCCACTTTTACATTGAACTCCTAAAAAAGAAGTTATTCAGACATTTTAGAGGTAGATTATGGTCTGGAGTAATACATAGGGTAACACATCACACACATCTTTTTACCCCTGGGAATGCGGATGAAGCCGCTGGCAGAAGCTAGTTCTTAATAAATTAGAATTGATTTGAAACTTGACTATCGATAGTCAGCGCGCGGCGGCGCAGGGGCAGAAGGGCGATACCCTTTGGTCGTCAGTCAGTGTTCATTTGATTTGTTTTCAAAATTAGAATATTTTTACTGTTGACGTTTTAGAAGTACCAAATTATGATGAACTAGATGCATTCGACTCTAAGTTTTCTGTCGCTCGTTAATATAACTGTTATAACTGTAGATGTCGCTCTTGAAATTGAAATATCACAATACGTATATATAATGACTTCTTCATACATTCATATTTCATTAAATATTTTATATTTTTTTCAAACTAGTAAAAAATCCTGAAATCTTAGAGTTACAAAATAACTAAACCTGCATGAATCATTGAAATAGTACTATGTACTATGTAGTCTGTGGTCCACGCTTGGGTTCGCTCCTCCAAGACTCACTCACTCGTTCAAAGAGTTTAGTACTAAGGTACATTCGTTTTCGTTGCTGTTGCTCACTCGCTACTCGTCATCATACTCGTCATTCTCCGTTTGTAGTCCGTCCGTTCTCTGTTCGTCTACATCGGTCAACTACACACCGGCGCCGGTCGTGATCGTCGTACTTTATCGCAATAAACTTGAGAATCTGAGCGGATTCATCGGAGTTTCTGTAGTATTTTATGGTACTCTTTGCTTAGCAGCTCGAGTATTGATTAAATGACAATAATATTCTTTAATCAATTTTTTAAGTTTCCATTGAGGATAGTGGTCATCCGGAATATTATCACTGTGCTTTTAGTTTTTTTATTTATTAATATAGTTATCGTTTAAACTTCAAAAGTTATGCGACCTAATCGGCGGATGGGTCACTACTTGACTCCAATCCGGGAAATAGAAGAGGTAAGTCATATTTTATCTTGTTTTTAATTTTAATCTACCTACGCTAATATAAATTCGATAATATTCTTCGAACCAAATTAATAATTATTATTGTGGTTACGTAATTGTGGCCGAACGTTCGTTCCTAGCGGAGTGAGGGACATATTATCCTCACCACGCGGTCGTTACGTAAGGAAATTATGTAAGGATGAAAATTTAAGGGATGATTACTTGAAAACTATATTATAGGCTGGGAAATACAAAGAAGCGCGCGCAATGTGATTCCGCTGGCGACGCTGGCGTGTAAACAAGATAAACATAAACACGAAGCGACGGGCGCGGCGCCCGACTATCTAAATTTATTTTATTTTCTTAGTTGACGGTACAGTCATGCAAGCAGACAAAGACTATGTGCGGATTGTGCTGGCCAGTGGTCGATGGTGGTGATTCACTTGTTGGACGCAGCTCTCTTGTAGAGTTACATTGACATAATCATGTCAATAGTCGTTATGTTTGTTAGGGAGATCATATTTTTGGGCCGTTTCTGAAAGTGTTCCAAATAGCTAATTCTAACGAAACTTGCCATTTTTTTTCGTTGACTTGTACTTTCCTGTAGAAAAGGCCCAAACATGTATGGAGTTGAATTAAATGATCTCCTTTACGTAACACACTTACTTAACTACCTAGTAACAAAATACCTCATTTATAATGTGGTTAAAATGAGGGTAGTTTATAGGTACGAAGGCGTGTAGACGCATAATTACGGATGTTTTGTAAAATGATAAAATGTTATTTATTTATTAAAACACACATTAGAATAATATCCTTTCTGATTGTCTGTCAGGTAGGTCATCTGTTGATTTACCTAGAAGAAGTTACCTAAAAATGGGTATATGTATAGGTTACAAGATGCACTGCATTTTAAAACTGATTATTCTACATGCAGATGAGGTAAGGTAAGTACCTACTTAGTACTTATCTAATCTACCTATAACCTACCATGTACCTATACCTAGGGTTAGGCAACTGTTGCATCGTAACTATCAGCCAAATGCAACAGTTGCTTATGTAGTTAAGCCCATTACTATAATTTTCGAGGGTTATTTACAAATGTATCTGCTTAGGTACCTACTACAAAGTACACAACAGAATTGTATTTCTTAGGGCCGATTTTTCCAACACCAGATAGGTACATTTTATCTGAGTAATAACTTTGAATATTTAACAATTCTTCCATAGGTACTACAAACTGTCCAATGTTAATGTATTGTACAGTTAAGAAATAACTGATACGGTCGGTATGTTTTAGAATATTTACAGGTATTTTTCAGGGATAACCAAACAGTAGTCCAAAATAGATACCTAGATTACGCGGGTTAAAACCTAACAAAATGGTTCCCATATGTAGTGGCCCACCCAGGCCCGAAGATTCGAGTCCACGGCGTTGATTATCAGCAGCAGCCAGCTTATGAGCCTACCTACCTCGGTAGTTAGGTAGGTACATTTTACCACACATACGTAGGGAAAAGACCGCTGACATAGGTACGCATCGTATCTCATGGGTTCCAGCTTCAGTAGTAATAATTATGTAGTTATGTCAAATCGAGTAACGGTCGAAATTACAATAACCGGTTTTAATCCAAAACCTCTAGATCTTGATAGAAATTCTAAAGCTAGCCAAACAAAAGAACTGTAAACATATTTTTATATACACGTCTAGGTAGATTAGGTTCCTAAATATATTTTAAATCAAACAAGCCTTAAGCTGTATTGTATCCTTCCTACGTCATTATCACATTCCATGAACACTAATTTATAAACATCTTCGAAAAATTATGTAGCGACGAAATAAGTTATTATTATCTCGCCTGAGGTAAGGCGATGACCGCTGCAATGAACTCTGGTGGAGGTTAAACATGCCAGTCTGGACATGCGCAAATAGAATTAAATAGGAATAGCCACAATATATTGACCTCACGCCTCATTCCCCAAAAAATGGTGACGAATTTGGTGTGTCATTGAATTCATAGTGTAGAACACCTATAAAAATACTTTCATACCTTCTTAATTTTGCATTGCATTATACCATCATAAATTAAAGCAGATCATAAATCCTCTGATAGATATATCGTAAATACCATTGTAAATAAATAATGAAAAATGCAATGCCATTCATATTATGCGTCCTGTGATGGTAGTTTATCACTCTAGTGGAAAATCATTATGTTGATCGTAAAGAAAATTACTAGTAATAAAAGTTTACTGGCTGGATGTTTATACAATTATTTGTTAGGTTAGGTTAGGTCCTAATAGCGCATACTTAAAACGTCATTACATTGTAATGTAAATAAAGACTTAGTTTTCAAAAGCTGTTCATTTTGGAATTCGCAAGATGATAGTAATATTTTAATGAGCACAATTTTACGCGTTGTTTTTATCCAAGTCAAAGATGTTCCACCAGTGCCTAATTGTTTAGCCACACACACATCGATCTACGCGTGTTTACTAAAACTGTAACTAATAATTAGTTAGCATAATTTAACCCGTAATCAGCCTGGTAATTAGGAGCAACCAAGGATTATTTTTCTTAACATTAGGTTCCACAACAAAGAACACGTCATCATATCATAGGTAGTTGATCAAAGCAGGCGACTCCATGTGGTCTGTACCTGTAAACCATTTTCTTACTATAGGGCTAGGTAATATTCATTGTATTTAAAATCTTGGTCTGATTAATACCTAATTCCCCATAGAAATGAATTATTTCTGACTAATAATATTGTAGGTAAGTACCTAAAACGCATTGTCTGATTCGATCATTACGTAAGTAATAAATAACTTATTTGACACTATGTTGAATTATTATTAATGTTCAAAATTTTTAATTTTACTAATGGAATTCAGAGCATAGTCTAGCTGCACGAAGAATATTAAATTAATGGTAACAATCACAGCCAATCACAAACATCTAAACAGCGCAGCGTTGGGTTTTCCGCTCCAATACATTGAGCAGTAAATGCTTTTATCTATAGCATTCGCAATAGTTAAGTTACGATAAAGCAGCAAATGTAAGTAGGCGGTACATGCCGAGTCAGTGCAAGCAAGACATGCGCTGCGGCTGCGGCACAGAGTCAGTGTGCCAGTAGGTCACGTTATGTAAGCCCACCGCTTACTTCGTTTTGCGTAAGAATCGTTGTAGGCAATACTATATCGCAGACGATGATTAATTTATGTATTTCAAAGAGTCATAACGGTGTCTACTGATAAGCCGTGACGGAATCATATCAAATTACTGATTTATGATTCATTCCCAACCTTAGGTTTAAATTTTACCACAACGTAACCATTTGTTACTTATGGTACACACGAGTAAATCACAAGCAAAAGCTAATTCATTGTAGGTAAATGAATCTAATAGATAAATTATACTCCTAAAATGATTGTTTACAAATAATAAAATTGCGCGACGTTATCGGTCAATGACCTTGTTACTCAGTCATTAATAAATTATCATGTCGTGGTACTGTCGAAGTTTTTGATTTCTTGAGATATTATTTAGCACCCATTCGCAGTTTGGATATGTTTGTAATAACTAATCACAATAATTACAAACAATTACATAGGTATCATGTTAATTAATAGAGTCTACAATAACAAACTTTCATAGGCAGGTTAGTGGTGTGTTATATGCCCGTGTATAGACTTTCCCAGACCTTGGCCACAGTACTTGTTTTCAACCAATCAATTGACTGGAAATCTTCATCATACAATTATAAAACAGTCAAAAACTATGATGTCATTCATATTCGCTAATTATGTACTAAAATGTAAATGTAATGTTACTTTATTCCCATAGATAGGTATATACATATCTATTTTGATAAAAATTAGGGCATAAAAACATGTGTTTTGGACCTATAAGAAATGATAACATCGCTATAAATAATATATGATTGGTCAGCAAATAGACACAATTACTTTGTTTATTTATTTTAAACATAGGTTGCCGGTAGCATATTGAACAATTAATCAATAACTGCTCAACCATTCAATGATAAGGGAACTAAAACGATCTCAATCGATATACTTACATAATATACAATGTACGTACAAACGCATATAATAGGTACGTACTATAGTAAATATTTCCGACGGTTATCACTTTATTAATCATAGTTATTTGATGTTAATATAAAAACAAATAACAACATTACAGAATTGATAGACGTGAATATTAATATGTAATGAAAATGGAAACCTGATAATGAAAACAACTTTAGCTGGAAATTGTAATGGACATTATGATTTCTTTGGTGCAACAGTCTTCTATGGTTCCCGCTTTTTGATTCGCGCGACATGTTATTATGTAATTGGCAAAAGTGATAGAATTTCTATACGTACAATTCAACCTCGCGGGATAACGACTCATGCGATGCCTACCTAATTAGTTGCTTATACTGATAACTCAATATGAAGAGAATTAATAAGGAATCTTTATTGAGAATACCCAAATGGTTTAATGTAATTTGTAAATTAAATCTGTATCATAAATATTGTACGTCTGGCGTGTGTACTTTACGCGTTACAATGTGTTGATGATTACGTAAATAATAATAAATTGTATTAGGTACTACAAAAGTTTCCTCCAAAAGCTGAAGTCGAGTTTCAAATAACTTTGTAGCTACAAGTTATATTTGGTTATTCCAGATGTCGGACTTATCACTAACTAACGACCCGCCCCGGCTTCGCACGGGTGCAATATGCATGTATTATACATACAAACCTTCCTTAAGAATCACTCTATCTATTAAAAAAAACCGCATCAAAATCCGTTGCGTAGTTTTAAAGATCTAAGCATACATACGGACATACAGCGAAAGCGACTTTGTTTTATACTATGTATTGAGATATTGATTTATACTATGTATTGATGTAGGATTTTATGAGCAACGAGAACCGATGCACAGATATACAACTAGACAGTGGCCATAACCTTTGACTGGTTATTATACGTACTACGTGATTCTATGCCTTCAGTTTTCCGAATAATCTCGATGACCAAATAATTGCAAGTTCGACTACCAGCCAAGATATTATGATGGTCGATCTTAGCTCGGGCAGAATAATGAACGGCGGTATCTACATATAATGACTAAGAAAATTTACGTTGCATTTATTTGATTTTTTTTTTGTATTGATTAATAATATAGAAACTTAATATTGTTAATTATCCCATGACAGGTGGAGACATCACCGCCTAATCCAATGGCAGCCAGCACATCGAGCGACGAATTTAGTTATATCAGTAACGAGGAAAATGTAAGTTACATGATTTCTAGAACGATTTCTTGAATACTTGTTATACTTTAGCGGAAAATTTACGTTTATATAATTTGTCACAGGAGGAGGGTCACGGAGCTTTGGGTCGACATGTTGTTGGCGTCAACATGTTGTTGTCTTCGCTCGAGGACATTGTAAGTTTCATTCAGTGTTCATGTCGTAGTCGACCAAGCAACATTAAGTACAGTTGTCGACGATTCGAATACACAATACATGTTTTATAAACAATATTATATTTAGAAGTGAGCCACGACGATGTTTATGCATGCGCCTTGGCCGGCCCAGTCTTGCACTCGATAGTAACATTCGAGTGACATCGTTTCTAGCTGTCGATATTCGAGTAGAGCACACATCGGTGCTTTACATATTGACTTTGAGAAGCATAGTAAGGCACCGTGTAATAATTATGCCGTGATCAGAACTTGGTGCCTAATGATAACATGTGTCTCATGGTGTATGAAATAAAAACTTCTAGGCAGCAGTGCAGAGAACAACGACGATGCGTCCTATGCCTTGCGATTGTACAGAGGTGAGCGGTGTGAAGAACCACGTCTTCGAACTTTTATTATTTCCTTCACGCATGCCTCATCAAAGCAAATGTTACTACTTATTTACTTACCCAGTGTAAGTTAAATGCTTGGGGCATATAACAAGCTTCGAATATCACTTAGCTTCATTAATATTATTTCATTCACATGCACAAAATTCATTGTTAAATACATCATGCTTGTGAATTGGGTTGAAGTCAAGTTTAATCTGGGATCTGCTCCATTAGAACTTAGAAAGAACTTCATAGGCTTAGAACTTCATTGTTTCATTGTAAATAAATGTATGTCTACGCCTCTAATTTTAATTATTCATAAAAGGTTCCGTACCATAGGATAATAACGGAACCCTATTACCCAGACTTCGCTGTCTTGTCTGTCTATTAACAGGCTGTATCTCTTGAAGCATTAGAAATGTAATATTTAAAGGGGCTCCCATGCAAAAAGAGGTAATGGTTCAAAACCCTTTGTCCGAAAGTTGGACAGTCTGCTCGCAATCGGTTGACCTTTTGCTACGTATATATACTTAATTGAATAATATTTATTAGTAGGGAGTCACGTTGAACTTAGCAAAGGTTAAATTATTAATTTTCAACATAGACACTCTTTTTGGTAAAGAAATATCAATTATGCTGGTGAATGTATTGACAAAGCATAGGTAGATCGGAAAAGGTCGCAAAAGTTCAAATAATGCTTATTACCTAGTGACCTAAATATTGAAGTAACGGACAGAACGGATGGGCGCGCAGTGCAGTAATCAGCGCTACGAGTAGCGGTCGCGTTGCTCGTCGGTTGCATAAATCTGTTAGGTGAGGTGCAATCGGCTCGCGTTGCGTCGTATTCGCTAAGCCTCACCGACTCGCTGCCACCGCACAACCGGTTCTTATGTTCTGGGCCAAGTTCACCATTTTACATCGGTCGATTCGTATATTAAAATTTTTACGTGACAATTTATTAAAATATTGATTTTGTAGTAATACAATGAACGTTTTGTAAATATTGTAGAATAAAACGTCAGGTAGTACGTAATTAAATTACCTTTTGTTTTTAACAAGTTTAGTTTTCCTTTTTCATATTATATCTTCATTCACTAATGCTTCTCTAATCATCTAACACATACCTACTTTACTTGTTAACCTGGAAATCATTTGAAAATCGAGATTTTGTTCGGTGCCAGCCTAATAATTAAATAAATCGTTTTGTTACCAGGCTTATTTAGAGAGGGAATCAAATATGGCAACTACTAATATCGTAAGACCAGAAAGTCACTACACTACACTACACTACACAACTACGCCAGAAACAAATATTGCGGAAGATCCACCTAACCGGCAGAATAACGGAAGCGAGGATTCGATATCCATAGACGAGACCTTAAACTCAATTTCAGTGAGAGCTGTATCGGCTATGTCTAATGTGCCATTGCCGGTCCTTAACAACGAGGCTTTCTCTATGAACAAGTTCAGAAACCTTAACTTAAGAAGAGATACGATGGCGCACAGCCACACACAGCCAGCATTGGACAGAAGACGTCTTCGTGAACTGAATAAAATATTGTCAAGATGTCCTCGAGCTATGGATGCGGCTAACAGAGTAATCAGATATGCTCGTGCTCTCTGTTTGAGAAATAAGTATCAAACACAAATGTCTTGTCTGAACTGCGGTCTACTTCCCCTGCATCCAATCACTGGACAATGCGGACATACACGATGCTCTAAGTACGTCTTATGCGCTCTATTTGCAATTTTAATACAACTCGCTATCTTTTTCGATATTAATCCTTTATTTTGTTTTTAGATGCGCGTTAGAAAACACTACGTGTCCGTGCGGGAGCGTGTTTTCAGAACCGTTCCACGTCAACATTATGATACGGGATCTGATTGCAAAATCTAAATTCAATGTAAATACAAGGTTAGTAAAATTTTACATTATAATTTAGTTATGAAGTACAAGTAACACAATTATATCGATAATAGATATTCAAATATCATATTGTATTGTTTTCTTTGTGTTTACGTTATATTTTTCTTTTGGTAGCCGTGTGTCGATCAAAACCAAAGAAAATGATGCCGCCGCCGCCGCCGCCGCCGCCGATGAACATTCGCCTGGACTGCGAAACACATGTAAGTTTCTATTAACTAACTATATTATGCAAACTTTCCTTTAATGCGAATGTTTATAATTTTAATTTTTATAAAAATATAGTTTAAGTTCTTTTATCAAAATGAGCTTGCGTTTTTTGGTTATTTAAATTACCTACTTCTACAGACCCCCCTAATAATGGCAATAGGCTTGGCTATATTACTAAGAGAGTGAGAAATAATACAATATAGAGGTACATATCTGGTAAAAATGGGTGTTACATTGAATATCTGCGTATAATAAGAAGTAATTAATATCATGTTATGACCTAACCAGCGTAGACCTGTTTTTGTCTACCAGTTTTTTTTTATTTTATCTTTAAAGAACCCAGATTGTAATAATTAAAACTGTAACTGTCACTGCCCATTTTGCGCTTAGCAACTCATTTTGCGATTACCCATTTTTTTTTTATTTTGCGCTTACGCGATGGTTTTTTTTCATGCTATTTCTTTTCATTCATTCATTGCCTTTGCTTTCGTGTTTGTTTTTATTTGTGTTGCCCATTTTATATATATTATTGTAACAAATCAGTTCAAGTCAAAATATCGCGGTTATTATCTTGAAGCCCCCTTAATTGAATATAATGCTGCAATAGAAATACCTAAATCATTTGTAAAAATATCAATTGTCTAGGTATCAATGAGGCTATCTCCCCTATTATTTGGAGCCTAATGAGTGTTTTGTTAAATTATTTGTACTTGCGCACATCTCCGGCGGGATTAAACGGCAAACTTGTACTATGTTTATATGTAGAGTATGTAGTAGTAGTCATAAACCTAATAAATTAGAATATTTCTTGTACCTTTTTTGGTGAAAGCTAGGCAATTATACATATAGTCAAAAAGCTGTAGGTCAAGTAGAGATTTTGTGGTAGGTCGATCTATTGCAACAGCTAGCATAGGACCACTAACTTACGTAGGTAATGTTTAGGAAATTTCGTAAAATAATAATTATTACAGTAAATAGGTAGGTATATATATTTAAAATAAAATAAAATAATAATAAGTTACACATCTTGGAACAAAAGAAAAGAGAACATTAAATATCAGTCGCTTATCGCGCCGCGCAGGTCATGAAAGTCACTCGAGGGAGGCAGGTTATGCAACGACTGTTGAAGGTTTTGAAGCCCCGCGGAAAATGTAAACAATTATCTTTATTTTAATTGAAAATCAAAGAGAATATGTCTTATGTTAGGTGTATGTTAAATACATACAGGTGTAGGAAGATCAATCGTAAGTTTAAACAACTCATAGTTTTGGGTATTTAACTCAATAATGCTATATTCACTCTGGCTACAGTCTAACTAAATACAAATTATTATGATTTATTGTATTATGTTACCTGATGGATGACTAAACATAATTATATTATGTTTCAGTGTACCTATCTGTTTACTCAGTTGCGTTAATTTTTCTGTAATTACGTTGAACAATACAATAGTTGTGTGCTTAATATAACTTATTATATAACATAAAGTACCAAAATTGTGCAGGTACGAACTATATAAGAAGGTATATTTTTATTAAGAAGATACACTTGTAACCTTCAGGTTCTACGGAGCTACAGGTAGTCGACCATGTTGGTACTAATTAAATATACTCCGTGGAAAGGTTAATTAATACCTACATAAATATTATGTAAAAAATATAAGTAGTCATTGTTCGATTTTATGACCCAGGCCTATTTTCAAATGTCTCATCAAAGGTTATAAAGGAGAATCTTACAAGTGTGGACATATAATATATAATTCCATAAAAAAGTTCTGGTTTTGTTAATGTTTATTACGAAGAAACGTCCACAACTTTAAAACTGTTATGTAACCCAATCAATTTGTGAATAGCCTTGAAGCAGTAGTTGTTTATTTGTAAAATGTTCTCGTCAATTTAAGTACTTAAATGGCAACGCGGTCAGCACAAAGGTTTAAGGATATTTCCGTAAAGTAGGATTGAGAGGGACAAAGAAGTAGCCGGTTAGGTACAGGTAGTAATACTGACGCAGCGTGCGTCGCAATGCAACCTCTGTGCTTGAATGTCTGAGTCAGCACAATGCACATATCCTGTTACCCAACGAGTCTGAACGTACCGGGATGCAACACTGTTGCTATTGTTATTTCGAATAATATAATAAAGCAGCGTTACAGCAGTGCCACGTCTGTATCGCGTGGGCGTTTACGACGGTAATCGCGCACCGACAAGGCTATTATGTAAATCGGCCATTTGTTTGTTACATTGCTCTTATGTAACAATATTGTCGACGATGCAATGGAGAACGCTGGGTCGCAGGTTACGTTACGCCCGTTATATAGGTCTCAGTGTTCGCTAGACGGCCGCGATTACTCACGACACGATTTAGTACAAATACTTATGTCAATCACAAATTGAGATTCCCCCCTAACTGTCTGATTTTCAAGTATCTGGCATTTATTAAAATAAAATAACATAAGTAAGTAATGCAACGTGTAACTGAACTGACTAAACAAGACCTTGCAGGAGCTTTGTCAGGCTATGAAAATTAACAGCTTTTGTTATAGTATCTTTGTGGAAGCAAAAAATATTTGTCTTTCCATAGCCATTGACGCTACTTATCTTTAATTGTTCTTACCATCCATGTCTGCTACTTATGGAACTATGAAAGTAGATGCTGAGTAGCTGAGTGTACTGGGTTAAAACGTACCAGAACGCCTTCATGAAAACCCCATTAAATATTTTAGTCAATTATATAATTCTATTCTATAATTTTATTTAAAAAAAAAATTCTGTTACACTTTGTATAAATTATTATTAAATGCAGTAAGTATTTGCAGTAGGCAAAAGATAACGACTGTCTAGGTAATGAAACATAATCTATTGTATTGTTTGCCTTTTGTTAAATTAACACTAAATAAACACGATACTACGTCTAATCTCTAAAGTAAATGTCCAAGAGACCGCGAACGTTGTTTGCTATACGTAATAGATTCTTTGAACACTTTTAATTGGTCATATGTATATACTTATTGTACACCACTAATAATAGTACATACAGAAAAAGGAAATGACAAACATAAATAAAAAATAATAATGAGCATAAAGACATGACAGTCTTTGGTCATCATTTGTTAAACTTGAAATCTAAGTAAAAGGGAATATTCCTTATGAGAATTAAGAGTATACTATAAACTATAGAGAAACACCCGAGATGACAATTTTTAAATAAGTACAGCGTGGCCTCACGACCTTTACTCACCGCAAATCGTCGCAGTAACCTTCAAAAAAATGAAAATACAAAATTAAAATTAGCCAAGTGGTAATGTTGGAATCCATCCATGTCATCCGTTGTCGCACTCGCATTGACAGTCATAACACGGAGTGGCCTTTAAACGACCTCATTACATCTTCTGCAGGGTTGATACTTTAAGCTGGAGACAAAAGGAGTTTGATCCACTTCAAATGAAGTTCACATCGCTGGCGGAGCGATTGAGCGTGAACTCGAAGAGCTCACGCCGTCGCGTGACGGGGACGTGTAAGCGACCCAGACTGGAGGAGGACGTTCTATCCCCACGGCGGCGCGGGGTAGGGGTGGCAAGGGCGGCGGTCGCCGGAAACCGGGAACCGCCGCCTGCGCGGAGCCAGCCGGGCAACTGGCTGCGGAGGGCAAGGCTCTCTTGAGCGCTGCCCTCTCAGAATCCTCCGCCATGGAGGTATCGGAGGGCGAGCCCGGCTCCGAGAGTGAGCGCGGCTCCAAGGGCCTTCGCCAGACCGTTCGGGAGGAGCTTCGTAGGGTGGCTGGGAAGAAGTCCCAGCAGGCCAGGCAAGCCCTCATGAAGAAAGCGGGGTCCAGCATCTTGTCGGCGGCCTTGGAGCAGTGCACGCTGCCCACCGCACTGGCGGGGTGCACGAGGAGCTGGCTGAGATGCGGCGGGAGTTGGCGCGGTTGACGGCCTCCAACGCCGCTCTGGAGGCTGAACTGCGCTCGGCCAGGGCCGAGCTCGCCGCGGCCCGGGATAGTCATCCCCAGCCCCAGCCCACAATGGATGCCGACGTAGTCGGGATGTTGCGGAGGGAGATGGCCGCCTTCCAGCGACGTTTTGACGTGCTGGAGGGCAGGCTTTTGCGCCCCCCGCTTGCATCGAGCCGGGCCTCCCCGCCCGCGGCATCGGGCTCATACGCGGCTGCTGCGGCCAAGCCTCCACTGGTCAGGCTGGCCGCGGCCCCCAATCGCCGGCAAAGGTACGAGCGCCTCCTCCCGCGAGGCCCTCGGTGCCCCCGCCTGCGCCCGCGAGGCGCAAAAAGAGGAGGGACACTCCAGCCCGGCAAGCTGGAGTTGCAACAGCGGCGGCGGAACCCGCCCCGCGAGTAGAGGACGGCGGCGGTTGGCAAATCGCCGGCGAGGCGAGGAGAGTCGCCAGGGAGGGCCGAAAGCGCCGCAAAAAGGCGCAGCGGCAGCGACGGCAGCAGCAGCGCAGGGAGAAACGCGCTGCTGCCTTGCTCCTCGCCCCTAAGACCGCGGCTGTGGTCATCACCCTACAGCCTGAAGCGGTCAATAGGGGCGTAACATATGGCGACGTCCTCGCCAAACTGAAGGGGGCGGTAACTCCTGCGGAGTTCGGGGCGCCAGACGGGTTCGCGGTCAAGGTGACCACTACCGGAGCCCGTCTTTTGGAGGTCCCCGGCGCGACCAGCGGCCCATCGGCCGACGCCCTGGCCTGGCTTAGGGCGTGCCTCGGTGCGGACGAGGCTCGCGTGTCCAGGCCCACCAAATGCCTGGATGTCAGGATCTCGGGCCTGGACGACTCTGTAACGGAGAAGGAGGTGGTGGCCGCTGTAGCCAGGACGGGAGAGTGCCCTGCTGACCAAGTCAGGGCGGGCGTCATCCGTCCGGACAACTCGGGGCTGCGCACGGTGGTCGTGAGCTGCCCCGTCACAGCGGCCAAAAAGTTGAAGGAGGGCAAAAGGCTCTTGGTGGGATGGGTCTCGGCGCAGGTCAAGCTGCTCGAGACCCGGCCTCTGAGGTGCTATCGCTGCCACGTGGGCGAGCACGTGAGCGCTAAATGCACCTCGGAGGTGGACCGCAGCGACTGTTGCTTCCGCTGCGGTCGGCCCGGTCACAAGGCCGGCTCGTGCTCTGCCCCGCTGCACTGCAATGCATGTGCGGCGGCTGGCAAGCCGGCCAATCACCGGGTCGGGAACAAAGGCTGCTCCCCTCCCGCTAAACAAAGGACAAAGGTAAGCCCTCCGCCGCCCCTGCCGTTTCCGCCGCCGCCGCCGCCACTGCCACCGCAGTCGCCGCTGCCGCTACTGAGGAGGTCGGAATGGACTGTCAATAATGGCTCCATTCCGCCTCCTCCAGGCGAACATCAACCACTGCGCCGCTGCTCAGGATCTCCTGCTCCAGAGCGTGGCGCAGTGGTCGATCAACGTCGCCGTGGTCTCCGAGCCGTACTTTGTCCCGCCCAGGGATCACTGGGTGGCGGACCTGGACGGCTCGGTGACCATCATCTCGTCGGCCGCCGCCGGTACCCCGACTCTTGAGGCTGCTCAAAGAGGCCGGGGTTGTGTCGCAGCACGGTTCGGAGAGCTCGCTGTGGTGGGCGTGTACTTCTCTCCGAACCGAACTCTCGCCGAGTTCCACAACTCCTTGAGGGAGTTAGTCACCGTCGTCGTCGGGTTCCGTTCCCTCCCCGTGCTCGTCCTCGGGGACTTCAATGCCAAAAACTTGGCTTGGGGTTCCCGGTTCACCGACGTCCGGGGTAGGATGGTGGAAGACTGGGCCCTCGAGACAGGCCTAGTCGTCCTGAACCGGGGTTCTGTCCCCACGTGCGTGCGGATGCAGGGCGAGTCGGTGGTGGACATTTCGTTCGCCAGCCCTGCTCTGTCACCGCGTATTGTTGATTCGCTCGTCATGGAGGAGGTGGAGACGTACTCCGACCACCGGCATATCTGGTTCGACGTCTCCGCCGAGTCCGCGGACCCGCCGGTCAGACAGGCCCCATATGGCCCGCGTTGGGCGCTGAAACAGCTGGACCGGGAGCTGCTCCTGGAAGCCGCCATCGTGCAGGTCTGGGTGATACCACCGGTCAGGCCTGCCGACATTGACGATGAGGCCAAGTGGCTCCAGGACGCCATGTCCAGGATCTGTGACGTGGCGATGCCCCGGATCCGGTCGAGGCAACAAAAGCGCCAGGTGTACTGGTGGTCGCAAGAGCTGGCAGCTCTACGCAAGGCGTGCACTGCTGCGCGACGCCAGTACACTAGGTACCGCAGGCGCCGTCTCCGTCCTCCAAATGCGGAGGCGAGAGAGGCGGAGTTATACGAGGGATACAGGGCGGCGAAAGCCGTCCTCAAGGCGGAGATATTGCGGGCTAAGGAGGAGGCCCGCCGAGAGATGCTGGGGACTCTGAATAGAGACCCGTGGGGACGCCCGTACCGGATGGTATGCGACAAGCTCCGCGCTTGGGCTCCCCCGCTCACTCAGAATCTCCGGCCGGAAGTCTTGGAGGAGGTGATTGGCGCCCTGTTCCCCCGACTGTGGAGGGGCTTCACCCCTCCGTATATGACTCCGCCCCCTGCGGTGCCCGACGCGGGCTATAGCGACGACGACGACGACATCGTCCCAGAGGTGACCGAGGCAGAACTGAGAGCGGTGGTGCGCCGGATGGGCGCCAAGAACACCGCCCCAGGAGCCGACGGCTTGCACGGCAAAGCATGGGTCCTGACCTCTGAGGCTCTCGGGCCTCGATTAATCGGTCTCTACAGCGCATGCTTGGAGAGAGGCCAGTTCCCGCTTCTCTGGAAAGCGGGAAAACTGGTCCTCGTGCGGAAGACGGGGCGCCCTGCGGATTCTCCGTCCGCGTACCGGCCCATAGTGCTGCTCGACGAGGTGGGGAAAGTCTTCGAAAGAATCGTTTCGAACCGCCTCGTCGCGCATTTGACGGATATTGGGCCGGACCTGTCGAACGGCCAGTTCGGCTTCCGCAGAGGGCGCTCCACGGTGGACGCCATCACGCGCGTTAGGGACCGGACGACGGGGACTGCAGTGTCCAGGGGTAAGGTCGTAGTGGCGGTGTCTCTGGACATCGCCAACGCCTTCAACTCCCTGCCCTGGAGCTGCATCCTGGAGGCACTCCGATATCATCGGGTGCCTACCTACCTCCGTCGTGTAATCGAGGCATACCTGACGGACAGGTCCGTCATTTACCCCGGTCACCGGGGCGAGTGGAACCGGCGAGAGATGTCACGCGGTGTTCCACAGGGTTCGGTTCTGGGGCCGCTCCTGTGGAACATCGGTTATGACTGGGTGCTGCGCACCGACCTCCCGAACGGGGTTAGCAAATATGCTACGCCGACGATACGCTGGTGCTAGCGCACGGGAGGTCACACCAGGCGGCGGCCGACTTAATGGCGACAGCGGTTGCGACAGTCGTTGAGAGAATCCGGCAGTTGGGACTCGAGGTGGCGCTCCACAAGTCCGAGGCCATGTGTTTTCATGGCCTCGGGAACGCGCCACCTCCGGGTGGGTCCCAAATAACGGCGGGAGGAGTTACCATCAGCGTCGAGACGACGATGAAGTACCTACGTTTAAACGCATCCTCCCCAACCTCGGGGGACCAAACGCCTCCTGCCGGAGGTTATACGCCGGGGTCGTGCGGTCAATGACCCTCTACGGCGCCCCTGTTTGGGCGCCAAACCTGTTGCGGCGTCCCGCTCGGACGCTGCTCATGGCACAGAGGGTCATGGCGATCCGAATGATCCGCGGATACCGCACGATCTCTGGGGAGTCGGCGAACCTCCTTGCCGGATTACCGCCGTGGCATCTGGAGGCGAAGGTGCTCGCGCGCGTGTACAGCATGCGCGCGGAGGCTCGTCGCCGGGGCGAAACTCCGCTGCCGCGCCAGATAAGTGCGTGGCGGGATGAGCTCCGGCGCGATCTCATGGCGGAATGGCAGCAACGACTGTCACAACCGAGGGCTGGGCTCGCTGCCATCGCAGCGGTAAGTCCCCACTTTGAGGAGTGGCTTGAGAGACGCTACTGCGTCCTCACCTACCGCCTGACGCAGGTCCTCACCGGACATGGAAGTTTACCTGTGTCTGATGGGCAGTGATGTATAAAATACCCAATACAAAGTATCTAAATACAAAATGCAAGATACTTTTAAATTAAGTATTTCAGGTACCAGATACAAAATACTATTGACATTGGTATCTGAAATACTAGATACAAGATAAAGGTAAAGTTATCTTTGAAATACTTTTTTAAGATGAAATACTTTTCTAGGAAAACAACACTTAAATGAATTTGAGTTTCTTTATCATGAAGGACAACGCTCACAAATTATGAAAAAAAGCCATTCCTCTCGCCACACCCGGGCGGGAGAAACCATTGGATGATTTTCCCTCAAAAAAAAAGGGCTGACGCAAATGAAACTTTTCAGAGAATTTTCAGATTTTTAGTATGGTCCTAATAATAAAATGCTACATAGGAGGCATCATAGAAATCGATGGCTAAATTTAAGAAATTGCTGTATTAGTGGCTCATTTCTTTTCGTTTGCGCCAAGCCTGGGTTTTTAGACCATTGTCATTGCATAAATATCAGCTACGAATATGATCATATTTTATTTTTATTGATGAAAAAATGCGAAATATATCTTATTCGCAAAAGTATTTGTAAAATACTAAGATATTAAACGAACATATCTAAATACAAGATATAAAATAGAATTTTTAAAAAGTATTTCAAATACAAGATCCAAATACGTATTTTGTATCTTGTATTTGTATTTCAGATACTTGTATCTCAAATAAGTCACATCTCTGCTGATGGGGCGGGAGGAAACGCCCGGGTTGACACCCGGGCGTTTCCTCCCGCCGCAGTGATGACTCACTGCGAGGACCGCCCTGAGGACACGGTGGAACACACGGTGGGAGAATGCCCTGCGTGGGCTGAGCACCGCCGTGTCCTCAGGGAAGTGATCGGCGATGGCGACCTCTCGCGTCCGGGCCTAGTGCAGGCCATGATGCGGAGCGAGGGGGACTGGGATGCCGTCTCCTCCTTTTGCGAAGCAGTCATGCTAGCTAAGGAGAAGGCGGAACGCGTGAGGCAGCGAAGCTCTGCCTCCTCGCAACCCAGCCATCGCGAAGGACACACCGGGCGTCGGGGATCGCGAGACGATCTCCGGCCACCGTAAGCGCGGGCCTGCGGACGGCGAGCATGGGTGGCTCCCCGTCCGACCAGAAACAGACCCGAGCGTACGGCGCGTTCCGCGCGCGCCTCATAGAGCCATCAGTACACCACAGATGGGGCCCAATAGGGCCGATGCCGATTCGGAGTCGCGGAGAACCTAACGGGTAACCGGGGCTCCGGCTCGATGTGCAGGAGAAGGAACGGGGTGGTTTTTAGTCAGTAAGAGTCTGACACTCCCTCCCGCCTCACCCAGGCGGGGGAGCAGTCATTCGATGATTTTCCCCCCTTTAAAAAAAAAAGCTGAATATATGATGCAACAGTTTGAGACTCCAGTAACTAAACTACGTAGGTATATAGGTAAGATCGTTGAAGAAATCTACTCCCATCCCATCAAAAATACATGCACCCGATGTAGGTGCTATTTATTTAATTTCATAAACAAACTAATTTGTAATATACTTTGTGGAATTTTAAATGACTCGGTAGAGTAGCATTCAACCTATTCTCTTTCTTCAATTTGCTTAAAGAAAATAAAATAACAAGAGAAGTGTGATGAATATGTTAAGGTAAACGTTTGAAACAGTATTCGAAACCACAAAAGTTCTATAAAACAATTGTTACGCAACCATAAGGCAAATACATTAAATGAAACAGAAATATTCGTAAATTAAGTAAAGAACCTTGAAGTAAGTACCTACTAAATGAATAATACAAAAATTAAACAATAAAACAATGGAACTACCACTTGTGAATGGCTACCTACGCGGCGGCTTTATCCCTAAATGATTTCCTTCACCCTCTGCCAACAAAAGAACTCATTCTTTCCTTTCATCCTTAATTCTCGTTATATTTTGAAAGTTATTAAAACTTTTCCTATATTACACTTCACAGCCCCTAATATTCGCTAATGGCAAAGAATAAAAAAAACAAAAAATACGCCGTAAACATCAAAATCATAAAATATACAGCATTTCAAAAAAATGTTAATTATTTTTAATTTATAATTAAGTTCATAACTCTGACATTAATAAATAAAACCTGCCTGTAATCTATGTCGCTCGTATTATGTGTATATAGTGCGAGTGCGATCATTAACTACACATGCACGAACACAAATAAAAACGGTAATGAGGTGTAATTACTAGGACATCGATTATACGACTGTATAAAGAATCTTTAACTTTCCAATTTAAGCAAGGTGACAAAATAGATTATTTTTGTTTCAGTTTTTCTTGTACAGATACTTAGTATCCAATATTATAATAGTTTCAATTATTAGGTACAGCGTGGCTAATGAATCGAAAGTTTTTCAACAGAGTACTTATACGCATTTTGTTACTTAATAGCTATCTCATAACTCTTCCTGTAGCCACTGATAATTCCTATTATATAATTTTTTCAATTCAATACGTAACAATCGCCCGCGTAATATACCTAGGATTGATAATGAACGGCTTAGGTCGTTGTCAACTGTGGCAGCACAGCGGCGAACTTGAATGATTTCATTGTGACTTGAGAGCATCAAGATATCTGCAAAGCATGCGCATCAGCGATATTCATTTATTATTTTGTTGAATTTTTAAAACACGGTTTGTGTTTTGAAATATACGTCAAAAAGTTGTTGCATGACGTTTATAAACTAGGTACATGCTGCCCCCGTAGTTATATTGTTATCAACTTTAACTGTTCTCGAGATACTGCAAGATTAGGTAGCGATCTCAATGTTAAAAAGCAGATAAAATATATCAATGAAAAAGCATTTAACAGGGTACTCGATTATTATTAAAAACATTATTTTTGTTGTTTAAAAAATTGTTCTACGTGGCCAAGTTTCTTAAGAGAACTGTAACCGTGTGTGAAACTGCTAACCACCCAGAAACATGCTTAGCAACAGGGGTGTAGCAATAAACCGTTGCCACTTCTCATAACTGTCACCGATTGCAGTGATCGCGACCTTGGCGTGCTTCAGATCTCGAGTCTAGCAACACGCTGTGCGCTCGTAACTCACACCGGCGGCGTTACGTAATGAAACACAAACTCTGACTCCATTGCGGCTTATATAACCGCGTATTATGTAGTAGTATGGACGAAATGTCACAAGACGTATGGGGGCTTCTTTGTTAAGTTCGGCACTATCCTACATTACTGACTTAGCTTTCTTTCGAAATACTTCTTAAGCCTGGAGTACCGGCATTGTAGACTAACTAGGTACATGTGTTGTCATTTCCATCTCAATTATATTACGGAATGAGAGTAAACAAAAGTTTATTTTGACATTATATATCTTTTACAGTGAGGGGTACAAAACGACGCCGGTGCGAGACAAAAGTTGCTTACCCTAGCGGGGATAATCAGCGAGTTCCCATGTCACCTCGGGTAAACAATATTTTTATGAGTCACTCTTACATAATCTGTCTCAGAATAAACACAAGACCTAATTTATAATTTACTTCATTCTGTATTGATTCGTAACAAGGTTTCTGTTATATATTAATTATTTTGATGTCCTTAAAAAGTTGAATATAAGGGGTTTCGTGCTAAGTCACAATTCACAAACTTAACTTCAATATTTTTCAATCAAGTTCTGTGCATAGATTACCATTATTAAATTTCTCTAGACTTCTCTGTGCGTATCTATAGCAGAAACTGAGCACTTGGTCTCAGTTTTCGTACAAACTAGCAAAATCATTACACTGTCAAATCGCAACCAATTATGTACTTTCATCTTAAAATTTTATTCAATAATGGGGTCTGAAGTCTTGTGTTTATTTTGGTATACGTAGTTAATGTTGTTTGTTGATATGTACAATTGTACATGCACTTACTTACCTTCTAGTATACCAACTGATAAGGCGGTCACGTTTTGTCACCCGTATCAAAACGTTTCAAAATCCACACAATCATATTTTTAGCGAACATTCGAATGACTTTGGGGCATTGAACTGTGCCGTCAGTTTGTAAATAAAGACTGTGGGGCTTAGTAAAATGACATCATGGTGAGTGATCGCTAGCTAGGTCCGCGATTATTGTTTAGTAGTTGAATAAAAATTTATTTGATTGTTACTTATATGTCATCCCAGGCGCGGTACAACCATGGCCTGGAGCTGCTGCAGCAGGGAAGGCGGCTCGAGGCTGTGCCGTATCTCGCTCTCGCAGCAGGTGCTGGTCATCCAAGCATGCGGTTGGCACGACCACTACTGGCTCAGGTTCGGTATTCCGTTTATAATAACATACATTGATACGTCCAAAACCAGACATAGACGCAGAAGTGCTTATTGTACCCACATTTCGACAAATATTTTTGGAACTATCATAGAAAAGTTAGCTTATCTATTTCCAAATATACAGAATAAAATCAGATGGTACTATTGACAACAATTTCTATATCGAAAAATCAACATAATATTCGACAGAGTTATTGATGAAATTTTATTGTATTTTGTTTAATAACCCACGTGTAAGCAACGAGAACGACTTAACAAGTTTTAAGAACTGTTATTAAGTCATCGTCAAAGCCTCTTTCAAACTTTGTTTCAACTCTCCCCCAAGTTTGTTTTCTAATTCATTTTCCTTATTTTGATAAAACAATTTCTTCGAATTACCACATCAACAGTGAAACTGTAATGTTATCGGTCTCGTTAATTACCCTGCCACTAAAGATGTAGAAGTCTTGAACTGATTGAAAATAAACATTATAATGACAAGTGTAAGCAGTTAAGATGTGTTTGTGTTGTCGTTATCTTATGACTTCATGAAAAGAAATTACCTTCATATTCGAATGTTTTTATTCCATTTTTGACTAGTGTACTATATTATCAGTATAACTAATGTATTAGGTTCCTCCGATAATAATCGTAGACGAATAATAAGCACATACATATTAAACTTGTAATAATTATCAGAGGATGTCCATTTAATTCATACTGGTAAGACTCTTTGTATGTTGCTCGTAAATTGTTATTCTAGAAACTTATAAGATTTTTATCGGTAGCGTGTATGTAAAAATATGCTTTTGAAGGTCTTGATGACGTTACATATTTTGCTGATGACGTCAGCTTAAGACGATCGACTGATAAGGTGGAAGGACCTTTTTTAAATGACTTCATCGCCTGATACCTTCCTTGATTCCTTACATAATGTTTAAAAAATATGTAATGTATTTGCAGGCAATATCTACATTTAACAAAGACCCGTGGACACTGATACCGTTCCTGAACCGTTCCGTGCGCAGGCTGTGCTCGATGTCGTGGATCAAGCAGACTGACATGGAGTGCATATTGTGTTGCTCTACTTTTACCGACCCCGTCACAACCCCTTGCGGACACACGTTCTGCCGCACATGTCTAGAACGCACAATGGACTACCGGAAGCGCTGTCCTTTATGTCTGCGCACTTTAAATGAATTTATGCTATCACTTGTGAGTAACTTATCATTATCTTTATAAACACGATACTTTTGTACGTAAGTTTTCTGCAAAAAAGTGAGCTGGACCCTACAGACGGAATAGGTTCATAATGTCAAAATTATTTTATAATCAACGTAAGCCGTAATGACCATTGAACTATATTCAACTTACCTAATCGTTATGATTGGTTATCACATTAACACTGACTGTTATAGCACAGTTTTGTACTGTTTCTTATTGCTAAATCGATTGTGTCGGTTTTAAACTAACCGTACGCATGTTTCAACATGTAATTAGCAGTCCACGGTTAAAGTACGTTTGTTTGGAACGTGAGTTCCATAGTTTCTAAATATTGTATCGCCTACCCGTGTTAAAATTCACACTTTACTGAGCAATTCATGCCCCTAAAGAATGCTTTTGTTTGTGTACAACATAATAGATTGCTACTGGCAAGCCATATTGTACCTATTATGCCTTATTTCATATCGGAAAATGAGATAATACAAACGATTCAATTATGATTGATCTGTCATCACGCTGAACTTGGCTAAATATTTATAGAATATTTTAAATTTAAAGGGGTGTATCTACTCCTTTTTATTTTAAAACCGAATTATAAAACGAGGATGGGTATGAGCCCCTTGAAAAATTTTAGGTTCCCCTACAGTGGTAGGACAACTAGTGAGTTGTATCATAGATTTTTTGATAAAACAGCAGTACACTCGATGACTCAAACGCAAAATTAACGGTCTTGACGGATAAGTATGAGAATCGATCCCCTAATGGCATTCTATAACGATACTGCTGTGATCATGTAATTTACATAGCATTTGTAAGTGTTAAGCCTAAGATTAGCCAGTATTTACAGTAACAGATAGTATATTAATTTTTATGTGACATTTGTTTCTTAGACTATGAACACGGTATTCGTGGAGGCGGCGCTGAGAAGTATTAATGCCATTAGTATCCCTGAACCTCCGGAGCCTGACCTTATACCTATCTTCACATGTACGGTCGCCTACCCAACGTAAGTACCTACTATTTAATTAAAAATTTTGAACAGAAACTCTACACAAATGTCAAATATCAATCTGAACCACATCTGAACTCACCGGTTTTGTATTGAGATAGGTTCGTTAGTTTGACACACAACATAATGCATCTTATTTTTTTTTTTTTTCGATGAAACCTGGGGCGACCGGTATTGCCACTTTATAATAGTCTAGTAGACTTTTGGCAACTTTCAACTCTTATTGCTAAAGAACCAATATCAAAACTTGTAAAACTGGACAATCACAGTTGCTCTGTGTAATGCAACACGAAATACACCTTTAGTATTAGTTGATATATCGGCCACAGAGATGAAAGAATTTAAAAAAGGGGTCCTGCAACAGACAGACTGGTGATGGACAGATGAACAGCGGAGTCATAATAATAAGGTGACGGTTTTATTGAGTAAGGTAAATAGACTTCTGCAAGTTTACCATCGCAGGGAATGATAATGTATCTGTTTAAATACTTTAAATGAAGACCAGATCAAATGTGACAGGAACAGAAAGAAATATAAACACGGAATATGCTCGCTGATTAGTACGCACCAATAACGTCTCGTATGCTCTTTCCCGATTCCTGACCGACTTTAAATGAAGACCAGATCAAATGTGACAGGAACAGAAAGAAATATAAACACGGAATATGCTCGCTGATTAGTACGCACCAATAACGTCTCGTATGCTCTTTCCCGATTCCTGACCGCGGTGGTGGCATCCGCATACCCGGTGAAGTTTTCTCCTACCATTTGTATGTATTGGTGCGCACATACTTTTTGCGTGCAACACACGATTGTTTAAGCGACTATAACTCTTTACAGAGATCGTTAGACCCAAAATACTAGTTACTAGAGGTCGCCTAGTGGTCGAAATTCGACCATATGTTCAATATTAGTATTATTAATTATAATATTACAAACAGACGCTCGAATCCGATTTCAATAGTTGTCATTTAAAACTTCTCTGAATACACAATTATTTGTAAAAATGGTTTCGTCGTTGGCTAAATGTCCGGGTTTGTTATATTCGGAAATGTGAAATCTTAAACCATCCATGGTCTACGTTCCCTAATGTCGTAGCAGTAAGTCGCGTCTTTGAGGAGTGGCTTGAGAGACGTTACGGCGCCCTATTCTACCATAGACGCAGGTCAGCTATAGTTAACCGGCCGATCACCCTCTCTTCAGCCTCTCTTCGGCCTATGTTTGGCACTAGACGTCTTGGGACTGACATGAAGTTGATAATGATGTCAGCTGTAATTTAAGATTAAGATATTTATTTACAAGTACATATCTGTACGTAATATGTTGGTATTTTTGTGTATTTTTAGTGTGCCATGCCCGTTGTACATCTTTGATCCTCGTTACTGGCTAATGATCCGACGCGTGCTCGAGTCCGGTTCCAGAAAGTTCGGTATGGTGACTTGCGATAGGGGACAGGACTATACTGACTATGGCACGGTAAGTATTTATTGTAATTTATAAAAATCATTACGATTAATTTATGCTAGTTTGGATTTATCACAGAATTGATATTCAGTCGTTTCACATTGATCAGTATTAGCAGTGGTTTTTGATGTATAAATGTGTGGAACGTAATAATGTTCATATTTCAACGAAACTTGCATTGTATGAATCCTACTAATATTATAAATGCGAAAGTTTGTGAGGATTCATGTGTTTATCACTCTTTCACATTAAAACTGCTGAAGAGATCTAGATGTAATTTGGAACAGGTGTAGATTATGATCCGAAATAACACATAAATAAACCACTCTATATTCCACGGGAACGCGGGCGAAACCGCAGAAGCTAGTAAATAACAAAACAAAAGTCAATTATCTGCTTACATAAAACAAAATGCTTAAATAAAACAAAAGTTAATAGAGTCAGTTGAAAATGTTCTGTGTCTCAAAGAACTTTTTTCTGCAGATATTGGAAGTGCGTGACTGCGTGCATTTTGAGGATGGCAGGTCCATTTTGTCTACTATAGGCTTGACACGTTTCAAAGTGATTGAAAGAGGAGTTAGAGACGGGTACGTATTTTTTAACATATTTATGGGATAGGATAGGAGCAATTAGAGTAGTTATAAATTAGAGTGAGTTGCCGGACTTTTGAACTGATCGGCCTCCGGCAACCTTTAACTCGTCGAGTACCGGTTTTGTAGACACAATTATAGAACAATAGGTTACGGTCACCGGTGACCGCTTGGTGTTTGACAGTTTAATCTCGATTCAGTAACCAGTATGTATAAACACAGTTTCAAAAATTGAATTTCAAATTAACAGGAAATGTATGTTACAGATTGGAAGTGGCGCGCATTTTACCCATTCAAGATGTTTGTCCGACCAATGAGATGGAGGTGTTAGCATATAGACTGTTAGGGAACAGGATAATATTGCGGGCTCTACTCTGGCTGAGCAGCTTGGATAGTGATGTACTGCAGGACATTGAGACTACATTTGGCACTCTGCCAGAGAGTAATGGCAATGACGAATGGTGGTCCACTACTGACGGCCCAGCGTGGCTCTGGTGGTTAGTAGCGGTACTGCCGCTAAGACCTGAAATTAAGGTAACTATTTCGCGATTTCCATTAAACTTTTATACATATTATGTAGTTTTCATCTGGATATTCCTAACTTAGCTTTGCTATTGCTTTTTTTGTTTAATTTTATCATCATCACGCCTTTTATTCCCGAAACAGTATGCAGAGGAGCACGTTACGGTACTTAATGCCAATGTAAAATGTGACACTGGCTGCCTTGTTGGCCGAGTGGTCGCAAGTGTGACTGCCGGGGAAGGGGAAAGGCAAAGTATTACTGAGTTTTAAAAAAATCTCAGTAGTTGCCCGGTAAATGGCAATAGGCTCACCCCCTCACAAAGTGGGTGTTACATTGTACGGTGGCATTAAGTGCCATAATGTGCACCTCGGCCTTCCCCTTCGGGGATAAAAGGCGTGGTGTAATGTACAATGTAACACCCACTTTTCACTATTTATGTTATGAGTTCCGTGTAATAGGGGGTGAGCCTATTGCCATAATCCACCGAACACAATTCGAGACTCCGTGCTACAACTGAGTTTTTTTTAGACCCCAGCACTACTTTGCCCGAAACGGAAATCGAACCCGAGACCCTTTGCCCGGCAGTTGCACTTGCGACCACTCGGCCAATGAGGCAGACTTGTTTAATTTTCTCTGTGTCTTTTGTTACTGGTCGTTTATTGGTTGGAATCCGTATTGTATTTTGTTGTATTATTAGTTGCTTACTGCTGTGTAAAATCACTTTCCTTTCTTTTGCTTTATGTAACAATCGTGTTCAAATAAGTAAAAACAAAAGAATATTTTCCCAATAGTTAAGCAAAGACCACAGAGGTTCAAATAAAATGTTAGTTATTTATCTTCGCAGGTACTAATTCTGTCCACAAACTACCTCGTGAAGCGTATGATGGCGGTGGCACGAACGCTAGAAGCTGTCGAGCAAGTCTCACTTACTTCGTCCAGACGGTGCCGCCTCCCGACTACTAACGCTTCAGGTGCCAACCATGCAAGAAGTGGTGAAAGCGCCTCATAAGTTCAATCCAATTATTATTACAATAATTCAAATAGAGCTGAAAACATCCCATATTAAATTTACAAAACTATTTAAAATAACGGCTAACTCTCGTGACCTATTTTACTATACATATAAATACTAAATAGCAACGTGACTCTCACCATTTAGCAAGTCTCGAGTTCAATCGGTATCTTGGTTTAAGTTATTATTAGTATTAAGATTAAAATTATTATTTCGCGTATTTATACTCCTGGAGGACCGACAACGAAGGTTTAAAATATTAAAAAACCAGGTAATTCCTGTCATAACATTCCCTCAGTTGAGTATTCATATTTGTGCGTAGCAGGGCTACAGCAAAGTTAATGTAGTTGTAAAACCTCGTTGATCAATTGCAGTCTCGAAATCTATTCACGGTTTGGCTGTCGTGAACGTAGTAAGTGTAAAAGATTAAAGAAAAAGATCTTATTATAATGTATTTTTCAAAGGATACTGGTCAAATATGACCCATGTTTCGCCGAAAACGATGAATGTACCAAAAGTGTGGAGCCATACTTCGGCACGAATGGGCCGGCTCGAGTGGAGTTACCACTCCGGCCTCTCAGGAAACCGACGTGAAGCAACACTTGCGATGTGTTTCGTCGTGTGAGTGAGGTTACCAGAGGCCCAATACCCTAAATCTCCCCAATCCCCGAATCTCCAACAATTCTAAAATTGTCGATCCCATTAGGCCGGTAACGCATTTGTAACACCTCTGGTGTTTCGGGGTCCATGGGCGGCGCCGATTGCTTACTATCAGGTGATCCGTCTTCTCGTTTACTGATTATTCTATAAACGACATGTTCATGCAGTCCAATCTCCTTTAATCCTCAAATTCCTATCCCCAAAAAGCCGGCAACGCACTTGTAACGCCTCTAGTGTTACGGGTACGGGTGTCCATGGGTGGTGCCAATAGGTTGCCTCGGGTGATTGATCTGTCTCCACGTTTAGCTCTATGCGAATTATTGTAGCATTCGTGTTAGTTTGTCCTGACTGGTCTGTCAGTAACATTAGTCGTCCACCGAAACTACTATGTAGTTTGTATTATATATTTACGTAGGCAATCCATTTCTTAACCTTTTTCAATAACTGTATACTTATATTTTTTTAAATACTTAGTTCTTATCCTACAGCAATATACTATTTAATACTAATTATTAGGTAATGTTGGAACACCGCCATATTTCATAGTTGTATTTGAGTAACAGTTTTTGATAACCATTTACTGGTTCCACATCCTTTAATTAATAACGACAGGGTATATTATTATAGTTCCCTAATGTCTGGTTCCTGTTGCCAACTCATTTCGTAATAATAAGTTATTATACCTTACCCTTTTTCTTGTAAATATGATGTTATCACTAATAGTCGCAGTTAAACAAAGTCACTGACCACATTTCGATTACAAGGACTACTCAATATTTTTTTGGTAAAATAAGGAATCGGGAACATAAGATCAGTCCCTTACCACCGGCGACTGAACCTCAAATTTAATGAATTGCAGGGTCCTTGAATGTGATTTAAAATCTTAGTGTAACCTTTCCTCTGATAAGTAGATAGATTTTACTCTTGTACTAAAAATGGACCTTTAAATTTTTCTACAACATTTGTCTAGAAGTAATCTATGTAGGTAGTTATTTTTATTAGTCTGTATCTGTAAACTTTGCCATGTTTGTAAACAATCACATGTTGCTATTAGGTATGTCTGCTTTTAATAAATTACAGTATTTACCTTCAATAATATGTATTACAAAGGTATTTACGTAGAATAACATTGACTGCATATAGTTTTGTGTAGTTCAAATATCAATTTCAATATATTTCCAATTAAAGAAAACGTAGTGTCAGCCTTGCTTTCTTACACTTGCGAATTATATTATTTAAGGTAATGAAATAAAAAATGTATTTCATTCAATTGCTTGGATAGTGTGGTACCTACCGCACTGCTTTTTGCAGCGTTTTTCGCGCAAATAATTATCTTATGTAGATTATAACCGCGCATCCGAGACCTGCACTGCACGTGACTTATCTGTACTAGCGTACATTTAAACTTCACCGCTTCAGGCGTAAAACTAAAAAATCAATCAAACACACTTTCGCATTTATTTAGTATACTATAGTTAATATATCATGATTACTATAATTTACAGATATATAGATAAGGAAAAGTGATTAAATAATGTTGTGTAAGAACTTTTTATGTGATCTACTTATATTAAACAGACCAATATTGATTTAAACGATTGTTTACATCGTGAGCAGCGTCTACGTGTCTAAACAGTGGACTTGTAATAGTGTATCCCTTCGTAAGGTTAAAATACATTCCACGTATGTTTATAACTCTACATGATACATATTCAAATTTTTCTATTAGGATACCAATAGTTAAGCATTTTTTCTGCTGTTTTCAGACGTATCATGTAGGGTATAGGGTCGCTACTTGTTAGTATATATATATTTTATTATGTCTTTTTTTGCATTTTTTTATTTCTGCGCTATATTGAATCACGTCCTAATGCGTTCTAGTATACGCATTTTTCTTTTATCATGCACATTCCAAAGAATGATCCATTCCATTCGACTGTGCGTAAATATTCTTTTGTTTTATTTATTCGTATAAATATGTAAAAAGCTTTCTTTCATTTGTTGCCCTGTAGGGCGTTATTTTGTTAACGGAAAATAATTGTCTAAGTATTCAATTTATAGATTACTGTGATTGATTACAAAAATCAGAAACATGTAAGTTATAATCACTATTGCATGTTTTATATTGCCCATTAATAATGGTACCCTAATATAATTTTATGAACTTAATACTATTTGATTGTAAATACTTATGGAAAAATTCTCAAAGAAACTTTTGTAAAAACTTTCAATACTTATATTACGATATTAGAGATGACTTATTTCTATAAAGAATTAGATATTTTATACTAATCACTAAAGTTAAGATAATGGGTGGCCAATATTCAATATTCCAATGTAGATCTTAAGAGGTACACCATATGTGTGTAATAAAAAAATGCAGAAATTGATAAATGTAACCAAAATCTAACTTTTGAACTTTCCACTGTTTTATTTTCCATAAAAACGCTCTATAAAAGCAATTGCACTAAATTACCTACAAAACTACTTCAATTTAAAGAATTATAAGTAAATGTAGAAGTTTTGATCACAAAAGGATTTAAAACTTACCTTGTCTACGTTCTTTATGGATATGTAGTGACATTAGCATTATTATATTGTAAATACTAATTATGTTTAGATGAACTTAATTTCTCAGCAATATATTATTATAACATTATGTAGTATTTGAAGTAGGTATTTAATGAAGTACCTATCTACTGAGTAATGGAATGCACCGTGATTTTTTAATGTATTTGGTAGTTGAAAATTATTATGTAACAATCAACTCCTTCGTCATTACTTACGTATTCGTAAGTAATTAATAATTATAAGTGTGACAACCACCATAATTCACAGAAAACGTGTTACGTCATGAGTGAAGTACCGGAGGCCCAATTACTATGTACATCAGCAAGGCGGTGTGTTTTTTAGATGTATATTGGTACCTTCTATGTACCTTTACATACTTCTCTCGAAAGTCTAAGTACATCCGCCTGTACAATGAAATTTAAAAAATATATTAATATGTGGAACTTCTTTGTAACACGACTCAAAAGTCACGGTGTATAACGTGCTGCATTTGGACCTTAAAACTTATTAATGTGAACTCAATGTATTATTGCGAATCTGAGCACCACTAAATCAAGCTTAAGGTTATAATTACTTTCTTTTATATAATTAATGTAGAAAACGCAAAGTTAAGATCTCAAAGTATTTAGAATAAGAGTTTGTTAGCAATCATGTTTAAAAAAAAAATATTTTTGTTTTTTATACTATTACCTATTAGTATTTAGGTAAAAATTTCGATGAAAACTGATTGGTTGGTTACAATTTCATAATTGAAAGCTTTCCATGGGATTTAATCTCATTATGAACGAAACCTGTAATATCGAGATATTACAGTAACGAATACCGTTCTTGTGGATGTGTAACTCATAGTATGTAGTTATTATTTCTCTATTTTTACATGGTAAATTCAAATGGTATTCTTCAGGGCAAGATGTCCTCCTAGAACTGTTTCTACTAAGCAGCTTTGGTGTTTTTATAATACTCTTTATTACAATGTACTAAAGAATAAGTTCAAATTCTAAATCAAACATTAAATCAAGCACCATGTACAATGCGGCTAACGCAATTTTAGTTTGATTTAGAATTTGAAATTATATTTACTAGTACCCTTATATTATTATATTTTTATTTGTACTTAATTACGTCATTCCTTTATTTAGCTTAATAAATGATCTCATTATCAATAGATCATTGTTTGGCTACTCAGATATCAACTACTCATATATTGTAGTTTATATTTTTGTTACCGAATAAAAAGGAGGGAAAGAAATTAGAGAGATGAAAATTATTAATATCGAATCATCATCATCATCGCTTACCACCAGGCGAGATAGTGTTCAAACGTCGTTCATCAAATATATATAAAAAATAGGTAATTTTATATATTTTTAATGCATTGTCATATTATAATCATGTTGTGACGATGCATTCAATGAAATGAACATTTCGGAGACAAATGAAACTTATTTCCGGTATTCCCCCAATTTTAAGTTCAGGCGAAGGTGCCACAAAATTCCCATTTTCCTCTATTTGGGAGAAAATGGGAAAGAACTGACAAAATCAATTAATTTACTCTATAATTTCTATTTCTCCTGTATTATGGTACATAGAGTAGTGAACAAAATTATGTTACAATTATGTTCAACAAAGCTGAAGTAGTTGCTGTGATTGAAATTACATTAACATTAATTACGTTTTTTTAAACCTTCATGATTGCTTCTTAAGCCTGTAAGTTGGCCATAGGCTTGACCCTTGCTACAAAGGATATACCTAACGGAAAGTGTGAGAACAGTTAAGTTGTTAAGTATGTCTTTAACTTTAGTTTGTGATAATATATGATACTTTTTCTTAATAAACTCTTTTTTCAATTATTAGTATTGTTTTATTTCTGTAATAGATAACTTAAAAAAATCTTTTGCTTGTTCTGTAACACTGGTAGGTAACACCTCCTATAATATAATTCAAAATACCTACGTAGTTTTTTGTAAGCAATAGGTGGCTCTGGAGCGAAATGAGAGCTACGACAGGAAAAAAATTATGAGGGCGGCGAGCAAGGATAGTTCACCACCCGACCCGACGGCTTACTCTTGAAAGCAATTTCGATCGATCGACATTGCTATTGTGTACATTGATTTATTATTATATTGTGAAATTTCGTACTCTTGAGTTGCAATACTGCTAGCCTATTGCATCCGTATTGCGTGGATATTCAATGAACTAAATGGTATTGAGTTTGGTTTTATATTCCGTACTTTGAATACTATTTGAACAGCTACGATTGGGGTTGTATAGTTTTTACATTGAATAATTATTGAGATTTTATTGGATTGAATTTGCATTGAGATTGATTTCAAGCACCCAACCAGTCCAATAACCAGACCAGAGCGTACGGCACCGTGTTCCGAGCTCTCCCGAGTTTGGAGAAGAGATAGGCTGATGTGGAAGAGCGAGTTATTGTAAGGGCGTGTGCGTTACCTAGGCCAGATGTTGTCGAAAATGGTCATTTGAGTCTTATAGATGATTAGTTGTGCGGCTTCTGTAATTATTGCGCACATTTTTAAATTTGTTGCGCGTATAGTTTTTTATTTATTTCACAAAAACATTTCCTGCTGGGGTAACGTTACCCCAGCCAGACCTTTTTCTTTCTAATGGGAATATTTATTTTCTAGGGATCGTGAAGTCTCACGATCCAGGCCGATGCCTGTCTCGGCGGTGTCTTGTCACTGCCTGCAACTACAGGCGAAGCGTTCGCGTAGTCGGGTGTCTTGCGGGCCCGATGTAGTGTCAAGTCCGGTGGGTGGCACCGTTACGAGCAGTTCAAGCCAGGGCGAGCCCAGCGAGCAGCAATCTGTTAGCGGCACGATTACTAGTTATAAAATTAGTTGTCTAGGTAAAATAAATGTGGTGCCTTGTTTTGTATTTTTTTGCTTTCATCGGTTGCGAAGTTATTCGAGATTTTGCTGGGGTAACGTTTTTTTTTTGCTAGATCTTTGAAATGGTTAATTGGACTCTTATCATATTTTGTAAATGGCTTCTTAGGAATTAGTTTAAATTTGTTGTGCAATAAAAATACCAAAATAATACGTAGCTTAAAAGTTATTTCATTAAATAGAAAAACACTTCAATTGGTCCCAGCACTCTCAATAAGAGCTCTAAAGACTTACTTTAAACGTCATTTTAAACTTTGTAATGGCCTTCAAATGTATGTGAAGTTTCATTATTATCCTGTAAGTATTTAACAAGTCATGATGATATTGATTTCTTCACGAGCACGGTATTGATGCGCGCGGTGTTATTTATCCACTGGATTGGTTATATGAACGGGATGTTATATCAATAATTAGTTGTTTAGTTCAGTTGTATATCAGTAAAATTTCAGCTCAGTACATTGAATAACTAATGAGAACTAATGAATGTAGTGGGAGAGCCATGCTTCGGCACGAATGGGCCGGCTCGACCGGAGTGATACCACGGCCTCACAGAAAACCGACGTGAAGCAACGCTTGCGTTGTGTTTCGTCGTGTGAGTGAGGTTACCGGAGGCCCAATTACCTTCCCCTTCCCCAATCTCCCCAATCCCTGAATCCCCAACTATCCTCAAACTCCTAATCCCCAAAAAGCTGGTGACGCACTTGTAACGCCTCTGGTGTTCCAGGTGTCCATGGGCGACGCCGATTGCTTACCATCAGGTCATCCGTCTGCTCGTTTACCGGCTTATGCCATAAAAAAAAAGATAATACGATTAAAGTCATTAGGAAGTGAATGATCGTGGTAACCCGAACAAGTTTAGGTGGTTACGAAAAAGCGAAAATATGTGTTTTGGTTCTAAATACTAAACACATTTTATAGTACCTAACTAATAGATGATTTAAATAAGTTTCGGTAGGTTCCTACTCTTGATCTGAGTGAGGGTGGGACAACTGCCCCACCGTGACTAGGACTGAACTCAAGGACAGCAAAGCAAATTATCGACACTGCTCAACCCCTATCACTGATTCACTGCTAACCATGGACGTAATAGTAATTAGAACAAACAACATTGCTAACATAAAATGACGTCATTATAAGAAACCTTAAACGAATACGAACCTTATTTTACAGTTTTTAGTATAGAAAAACTGTCAAATGTTCAATCAAAGATAATCCTTAATTTAACAATGATTTATGTTGTTGGCGGTGGGAAAATGGGCTCAAAAAAGTTTTTACCCGATATTATTAGAGTAGGTACCGTACTTTTTGGCCACCAGATGGCGCAAATGTAACTGGAAGTAATTATGTCCAATCACACCAGTTGTCAAAAATTAATAAAAGCCCGAATGGTGTTACGTACTAATTTTCAAAGGATAAATAACGAAAGGTTCACACAAGTGCGATTATGGTGAGCAACGATACGGTAGGCCCCATTGCAGTCTACACTTTTGGATAGGAAATTAAATAGTTCTTTTAGTTAACTTTGTAAACACAGAGAGCGATACAAAATTTAAAATCTATAGGTAGTTAAACTTTGGTTGAACTTGGTTCTAACTAATAAATAGTAACTTATTCCTTTATTTTCAGTACTTATTTCCACAATATATAAAAATAAGGAAATAAATAAATATGAACAACTTACAATAAACTAAAACAACACAATCAAATAACAGTACCTTCAAATGTTAATCATTCAAATAAGTCATTATTAGTCTGTGGTCACTGTTCAATCCACCGCTAATCAATAAACGTTTTCTGATAGTGAGTGAAATAAACTATAAAAAAAAATAAGTGAAGTAAGTACATTTACTAAAATTAAATTGTAACAAATTGTTTGATCATTTTTATCTCCAATGTTATGGGTTGTAATTTAATAGTACCTAACTATACTATAAGTTCGTTTGTTGGTTTGGGCGTCTTTGTTTTAATCGATAAAATCTCTGGAATTTTTATAAAAGAAATTCAAAAGCTGATAACTTGGATAATTACGGTGTTCCTTAGCCAAATCGGTCAGGAATGATGGGCCTCTTTTCTTTAAAATATTAGAATTATTATTTTATCTATTGCAAATATACCTACAATGTTTCTTTCTGTTATTTCAGAGTTAATAGACATCTTCCATCATGGCCATGCTAGAACCAATACAATTTCATGTTGGTCATGAGTACAGAGTTATAATAACACATTACACTAATCCAAAAAATATATATGTTCGGTCTGATATGCATGAAGACATTAGAGCCATTGAAACCCCAGGAAGAGATGCAGTTCATACTCCTGTTAACAATCAAACTATAATTTATAAGTCTAAAACACTTGATAAACTGGTTCGAGGAAGAATATGTCACATAAGTGACGAAGCAAATCCTACATGTGATATATTTGCAATTGATTATGGTTGCATGGATACTGGTGTAGAGATCAAAAATATACATCCTCTAAACTTGAAGGTCCCAGATTCAAATTGTCCTGGATTAGCAGTTCATTGTCAGTTACACATATGCGAACCTAAAGAAGATGATTTTGGACCAGAAATTCAAGAAAAAATGAAAATATTCCTTGGTGATGGTCCACCAATGATGCGTGTAGTTAATAAAACTAAAGATACTCTAGTGGTTGAAATAATGCCTCTAGGTGGTGTTTATGATTTGTCTCAACTGTTGGTATTGTATGACTTAGCAGTGTTCTCAAAACCAAAGAAAGTAAACAACACTTTTTCATCAACTAAGAGTAAAGTGACTCTTGTATTAAATTACAAACCTAAAAAGTTATGTGTAGGAGATATCTTATTGGGCAAACTGGTTGGCGGAGACTCAATAAACAATTTCTATTTTTGTGAAATTAGTGATAATGGTCAGTCAAAGGAGAATATGGATTTGTCAGCATATTGTAAAGATAAATCTACAGATAATCTTAATATGATTATAGGAGAACCATGTGCTGTGGAAGTTGATGGAAACTGTTATGAACGTGCCATAATAAGGGCTGTTAACAGTAACGAACATAGTGCAACATTGTTCCTTGTAGACAAGGGTATAGAGATAAAAAGCAAGTTCTCTCGTCTTAAGCCTGTGCTTGATAAACAATACTATGACATACCAATGCTTGCTATTCACTGTTCATCTACTGAGGAGGAAGTCAATGGAGTGCCCTTCAAAGATTTTTTATCAGATTCTATAAAATCACAACTTAAATTAAAAGTTGTAATCAGAGAATTGGGAGATTTTCCTCATAAACCTAATAAAATAAAGATTCTTCGGGTAGAGAAGTAGAGGTCTGGTACCTCTGGTGCCTCCCGCTCTTAAAATATGATGAAATGATGTCACTGTACTCATGTTATGGTTTGAAATAATTAAATAAATGTTAAAAAAGTTTATTCAATTCTTATGTATCCTGCTTAGTTTGCACAAAATGTGTATACCGGGTGACTCCACATATTCCTCTCGGGAGGTGACAATAGAACCAATTTCCTACAAAAATAGCCCTGAGGTCCCTAGTCCAAAAGTGGCTAGTTTCTGAGATATTTAACATTTTTGGTTTTGGTGATAAAATCACAATCTAACTTCAAAAAGATTTATCAAAAACTACTGGTTTGATTTAACTAATTTTAGTTTTATTATCAATACATGAATAAACATTTAAATACTTACTAATCATTCGATTTAAAATAGCAAGTAAATTAGTATCAAATTTCGTTTACGACATGCAAACGAGTTTAATAACGTCGCAGCTTTCGCTGAACGAAGTTATAGTTAGAAGTCCACATGAGGACAAATATAAGTTTATGATAGAACGTAGGTAACCAAAATAAGTTTGCCACATTCATGTATTTCAAACCGTACGATGTATACCTGAGATACCCAATACCATATCCAACTTTGTTTGTACCTACCTACTGGGTAATGGTTTTTAAGAGAGGAAAATCATCGAACTACTACTCCCGCCCGGGTGAGGCGGGGGAGTGTCAGACTTTTACTGACTAAAGACCACTCCGTTCCTACTCCTACACTTCGAGCCGGAGCCCCGGTAACCCGTTAGGCTCTCCGCGGCACTGGGTAATGGGTATGGTAAATGAAATTAGAGATGATATTACAAATTGGATATGAGGCGTGAAGTAGCTCTAGCTAGGCATTTTAGGTTGTGCGTGCGTACTAGAATTACGGCTGTGTGACGAGAACGTGCGGCGTAGACGGTGCGGTCACTGTGCGGTGGCCGCGGCTGCTGGTGGTACCGTGCGCACGCACGAATGTCTTGCAGAAGGCACCAATGACGCGAGCGTTGCGCACATTGAATGCAATAGCGGACTGTAGGTACGGATATATTCTCTTGTACACTCAACGAGTTCACAAATGTAGCATATGAGGCTGTTGTTAATAATAACAAGTTCGCAGGATTTGTACCTACTTTATTTGATTCTATTTATTTATTTTATGTTGATAGTATTACATAGATTTTAATAATATATTTGTAGTTACTAAATGTGTAAATGTATTAGCGTGTAAGTTTAAATAATGTTCTTTGTCCTTATCTTCTCTTGTTTTTCTTGTCTAATTTATTTTACATGGAAATAGTTTTTTAATGATAAGGTAATAGTAGTTTTAAGTTTACTTATAATGTGTAACTGCATTTATTGTATTAGGTGTGCTTGTGGTAATGTAATGTTTAAATATAAATAAATGAAATCTATATAAAAATAAAATGAATTTCTGTTCGTTAGTCTCGCTAAAACTCGAGAACGGTTGAACCGATTTGGTTAATTTTGGTCTTGAAATGTTCGTGGAAGTCCAGGGTAGAAGGTAAGAAAAAAAATGTGGCGAAACGATGTTTGCCGGGTCCGGGGTCAGCTAGTAAATAAATAAAACTTGGGAAGTGTTCATTCTGTACATTGAAAATATATATATAAAAAAAAATAGTGGGGTGTTAGATACTAGACAGACACCGAATCCAAAAATATGATTAGAAATTTTGTCTATCTATATGTTCACGCATCATTTCCTACTGGAAATCGGACCAGTAGTGTTTGCGTCATCATCAATCATTTTAATATCCTGGGCAAAGCTTAATTGTGCAGCTCTATCTCTAGTCACAATTACTGAACTAAACGCAAATTTTGTCGAATGTTAAATATATTGTCGCAGTAGACTTTATACTGTAACTGTAGGGCCGATGGTTGAAAATTAAAATTAGCTTGAACCGATATTATAAATCCGAAAACGTGAGTTTTTGTGTTTGTGTGTCTGTTTGTTACCCAGTCACATCAAAACGGCTAAAGGGACCGGGAGGAAATTTGGAACAGGGTAAATATGTCTGAAGTGATACCTACTTAGGCTACCTTTTCCCCTGAAAAGCCGGGTAAAGTCGCGGTAATAAACAAACTGTTTAGAAACGTAGAAGGTAATAATGTGTTCAAAATGTTACAAATGGAATGCTATTTTTTACGTGCATTATTTTGGAAGACACTTATTAACAATGTATCATGACAATTGCATTATCACCTTAATCTTGTGCAAATTGCTCGACGACTGCCTCGTTAGCCGAGTGGTCGCAATTGCGACTGCCGGGCAAGGGGTCTCGGATTCGATTCCCGGGTCGGGCAAAGTATTGGCAAAGTATCTCAGTAGTAGCACGGAGTTTGGAATTGTGCCCGATATATGGCAATAAGAGGCTCAAGCTTTACATTGAGAGGAGTGGAAGGAGGGTAGGGAGGCCTTTGCCCTGCAGTGGGACGATCATGGCTGAAAATAAATAAATAATAAATAATATGGCAATAGGTTCACCCCCAATTACATGGGACTCATAACATAAATGTGGGTGTTACATTGTAGAGTGGCATAATGTGCACCTCTGCCTACCCCTTCATAAAAGGCGTGATGGTATGTTATGTTCATGGCAGTTGCATTATCACCTTAATCTTGTGAATATTGCCTTCACCTTGCCCTAGTGAAGGTAACGGTGGTGGTGGTGGGTAAACTTTAGTAAAGTAATATAAATACTTAATAAGTAATTATTATATCTACTGCACTTTCAAAACCTTTATTATTTATTGAAACGTAAGACGTTAGGCGATGTATGTTAATGAGGGCGCGTATGTATTTAACAAAGAGCATGATACCATACCTATAGGTAGGCGAAAATCATAATCTTGATTCGAAAAAAATTGTCCAGCTTCTTGTTCTATTGAAAATTACATTATACCTACTCGAAATACAATCAGTTGAGCTCCACTACGAATCGATCTCTTGCCTATTTAATAAACTTCTTCTAAGTTTTATTCCTTAGAGCAAGGAAGTTCAAGTCAATCCATCCTTGCAACAACCAAGGACGTTGATCAATGTGAACGTCCGGACAACAAATCAAATCAATACTTTGTTTTGTGTAGTCTGACAACACTGAAATGATGTTATGATGTTCAAAATAGAAAATATAACCTATAAATCTATTATTTTGTGGGGAACAGAATATTTGTTGTTTACATAGGCATTACAAATCATAAGTTTATTTATTTTTGTTATAATCAATGTTATTTTAGTAAAAATGGTTGTTATAAGGTGGAAGTTTCGTGGGCTATGCCGAAGACTTAGGTGAGCAAAATCTAAGTGTTTTTGGTATGATCTTTTTGGAAATGATAAATTAATAAGTATTTTAAAATTACAATGGTTTTTATTTTTCAGAGAATGTGTAGCTTGGAAAATATCGCAGGCCGTGTTAATATTCCGGTCTCTAACTTACAATGAACACATGAACCAAAGCTACGCAATAGATTTTTTACTGGAACCTGTATTTTGGTTTGTTGACAATTTCGCTCAATATCTAGGAAAAGTAAGTATCTAAGCATCTATTTAAAAACTTTATCTGTGTAGATACACATCTATCTAATATATAACATATGATGATTTTATACCAATTCGGCTAGAAGTAACTAGTTGAGGTAAAAAGGTAGATATTAATAACTTAATTTTAATCAATTATTAAACTCTTATTTGTCGGTACCTACTTATTTAATCTGTTTAGTGTACTGGTTTTAATGTATAGTACTGATGATCTTTTGATGGTCTTTCACTTAGTAAAAAAAACTTAGATTGAACTGGAATGAGAGGCTCAATGAAAGTATAAATGCCCTCATTTGTTACTCGTTTATTTATTCTTATACTTTATCAATTCTAAAGCAGACCAAGAATGAACTGTAACATTAGATAGTGTAGATTGTCGTCCCTTGAATACCAAAGGCTGATAAGTGATAAGTTGCTGACCAAAATACAGCATAGTATGAACTTTGTCACAGATTTAATCTTTACAAACACAAGTATTTGTTGAAAGATGTATATGCGATTGTGCATTGATGGGTTATTTGTTTTGTTCCAGTGACTGTAAACTTGAAATGAAATAATTAAGTTAAAGTCTGTTCTGTGTATAGGGTATTGATATCTAAACTAGCTCTTTATTTTTTGTAGTTTGGTAATCGCATACTATGACTTTTAATTCAACAGTATGATATAATTTTCATATTGAGTCATATGTTCAATTTCAGGTTTTTGTCTTCTGTGTCACAGTACTGACCAGTGCTGTGGTAGGTGTGGCTTACTGGGTAGGGCTGCCATACTGGTGGCAAAGATGTCCCTACACAACAGTCTTTCTAGTCATATTTGGCAACTGGCTACTAATTAATATTATATTCCATTACTATAAAGGAGTAGCTACTGAACCTGGATACCCCCCACCGGTAAGAATATCATTAAGAAACCTCTAAAGAAAATTATTATGGCATAATTATTATGTATGTGGTGTAGTCTTTTGTCCTGGCTTATTATTTTATTTTATGCATGGCAATTGTTTAAGTGTGAAATACTAATCAATAAATTTTAAAATATTATAAATTTTTTAATATAATATTTTGTATGTATTTAGCTCTTTTAAACAACTGTTTTCAACATTTTTTTATTTTTATTTTCCACAGACGACTCATGTTTCTGAAGCAGCTAGTATATGTCGACGCTGCATATGTCCAAGGCCTCCCCGTACTCATCACTGCTCTGTTTGTGACCGATGTATCTTGGCCATGGACCACCACTGCCCCTGGCTCAACAACTGCGTGGGCTACTACAATGCAAGATTCTTCTATCTGTACATGGTGTACATGGTTATAGGCGTGACTTTTATCATTGTTGCCGGTATTGACATCGGATACAAAGTGCTTTGGCTGAATGATACAGGTACTTTAGCCTTTTACCTACTTATTAGACTAAGGACTCACGAAGCGATTTTCAACCGCGCGGGTACACCCCACCGGGAAAATCGTCACTCTTATATTTACAGGTTTTTGTTTTTCTACATTTTCCCAAAGTTATGTTTGGTAATGGATCTAATTATTTTAATTCCAGGCGGATTATTACCAAACAATGATCCAGATCTAATTGGACACCCTGTGAGACTGAACCAAACTGGTGCATTAGTACCAGTGAAAGAAATTGTGGAATATGATTCGTTCAACTCTCCCCGCGAACACCATCTGCCTGTTCCACCCATCACTGAGGCTCAACGTATCGCTGCTCATCCATGGAAGAGGAAGGCGGTCATGTTTATGGCCATTACCTGTTGCGCAGTATTGATCGCACTTGGAACATTGACCATCATTCATGGAAGAAACATAGGCAGAGGAGAGACAAGTATCGAGACTCATATCAATGAAAAGCTACGTAAACATATAGGTACTCAGTATAAGAACCCATATGATTTTGGAAAGAGAAAGAATTGGCGACTCTTCTTGGGACTTACTCAAGGTAGAACATTCATAAGGCATGTCTTGCTGCCGTCCGGTCATCTTCCAACGGGTACAGGGGTTTCTTGGCATACAGTTGGCAGCCCTTATGAGGATTGGCCTTAAACAATCTACACATTTGTTGGTGTTGATTGTCCGAAGTTTACCAAAATCCATCGGTTAATGTGCTTTGAACTCGAGTCAAGAAGAAGGCACATACGTTCTCCACGATTGAAAAGCAACTGTGAAATTGTGATCATAGTACTTGTGGCACTTTGCTATTTTTCTAATGAAGTCATCCGGTTTCTTGTAAGCACTCAGGCCAAATTAGGACCTAGTGTTTGATATTAACATACATTATTCTATAATTATTATAGGATTACTTAGAAAAGTATATTTGTCGCAACTGTTGTTGAACAGGGAGCATCGAATTACTAGGCGGAGCATTATTGAATGAAAATTTACAATTTTGAATGAAATTATTTTATAACAAATATTGCAAGACTATATTATGGAATGGACTATATTATGGAATGGATCTTGAGGTGCAGCGACGTGCTGCTATGTACTACAGTGCGAGGCCTAATTTGTCAGCAAGCTTTCTAGCACAACGTGATAGAAATAAAATTGATAGATTGTTTAAGCCAGTGACGGACGTTTGGGGCGAGCTTATAACCGAATGGCAGTGTAGATGGGCATCTTCTATTAAGGGCCGCCACCTGTATCAGTTCTTCCCATCCGTGCATGAGCGGCTGGACAGGACATGGTTGGAGGTGGATCAATTTCTTACTGGCCACGGCAACTTTAAAAGCAAATTGTTCTCATTTAAACTTATTGATTCACCATGGTGCCAATGTTCGACAGAGGAATTGCGATACGAGCAGTCGGCCCATCACTCCCAGAGGGGAGTGTGATCTCTGGCAATATGAACGTAACACTATGTTAAATAATTTAATTGTTTCGTCAGGTGTAGTTTATTATACGGACCTTGTGGAATCTAGAACGAATTTCCGTGCGTTTAGGCGTTTTTGCCATACCTATTATTGGAAGCAAGTATAACAGCTCACACATAGGACCCACTTAGTTTTTCAAATTTCAAATTTCCGTGTTGTCAAATTTCCGTGGTGCTTGGCGACTGGGCTTCACCCAGTTGTACAGTCTCTTCTTTGTGCCTTTAGGCTTAATTCATTCTGTCTCCTGCAGTAACTCACCGAGGGAAGTGAAAACCATAGTTTTTTCTTCTTCTCTTCTTATAATATCTTCTGATTCACTTCGTTGCGGGAACCAAGACAGTTACTCATGTCCCTGGGACGCGCCGGACTTCAGTGTTCCGGTGTTTTCATGGTTGTATCTACTGTAGATCCTGGCTTACAGGAGTTGCAGCGGTTTTGGGAGGTTGTGGCGGGCTTGTCCCATAAAAAAAAATATTATGGAATATGATTAAAAGTCTCCTATAATCTAGAGATTGTCTATTAAGCTATGTTTGTGTACTTTCACTGGTTAGAAATAAGCAGATATATTTTCTATTTAAAATATATTTACTACGTTTGCTCTGTTTTGTTTTGTAAATTAATCACAAATGTATAATAATAGTCGTATATTTATTGAATAACTAATAATGAACCAATCGTTTTTAATACTTTTGAAATTAAGTTACCTTAAACGTGTAAATGTGGCATACACATAACCAATTTACAAATTGTGTTTCATCCCAATTCAGATAGAAACAAAAAATTAAGTACTTCCTTCAGATAATAATTAGTCAGTATGCAATATAGGATTGACTTGATACTTATGTATTTCCTACAGAATTTAATGACTATATAACCTATTTAGTCGTTAATTGCGATTATGAGCTACTTAAATAATGATAGTGCGAAATGTCGTGATTCTCTTGACGTCTCTGTTTGTTGCCCTCACGATGTACAAGTCTCTCTTAATAACTTCTTCAAGAGCTTGACACTTTTAATATAAGAGATACCTTGAATATACTTACCCGTGGTGCAAGGCATACGGAGGCCATGTAAGCCATACGTATGGCTATAGCTAATGAACAAATTCTTGTTCATTGTATGTCTATATTGTCTAATTCAGTACGGAATAAAGGAGGCGCCATTTATCGACTGAGGCGCCATATGTATGTCAATTTATCCTTTTACCAAAAGGATATATAATAATAGCAATATGCACTTCAATGTGATTTTTTGACGCGGTCTTCCAAATTCGCGTAAAATTACTTCTTCAATAAAATGTAAGATATACTAACAATTTGGTAGTTAGATTTATCTTTTAACTTTTATAGTAATAATTTGGAATGGCCTACCAAAAATGCGGCTAATGTTTGTAAAAATTGTAAAGGAAGAACTAAGACTGAGGTCGTCACTCGATGACAAGGAATCATGTAGACCTAAGTACGTAGACAGACTGCTTTATAGTGCAGAATGATAAGTGTTGATACAAATGTTCGCGTTTGTCTGTTATGTATTTATTTAACTGCGAGTTTGGTTGTAACTTCGATTTAATACCTCATGTACAGTATTTGTACTTAAAACCGATGGCCGTCTTTATGTTAAACTTGTATAGATATTTAGAAATGGACACGTATTGTTAGTAGTCTAGTATTTAAGACAGTGTTTCAATGCATTTATATATTTACTATTGTACTTTACAACTAAAGCCAAAGACCGATTATTCGTTGGTATTCCTTTAGTGGTCACTCTGAAAGGGCGAAAACAGTTTTAACTAGTCACTAGTGATTCTTCATAATCTTTTCTTATATCATAGTTGCATCAGATTGACAATCGTCTAAATCTCAAAAGGAAAACTCAGATTGGCTCCTACCCATTATCTTCATGTCCTCTTTCCTTTTTGCTATGAACCTCAGTGCACGGCTCGCTGACCATTGACGTAGTCAAGAGTCACTAAGGGGGCTTCTTAAGGATTGGGCATAAGAATGTCAATAAAGAATATTTTATAGAAAAACCTTATGCGTATCTCTATCTTTTTTCAAATTAGGAGTCAAATAAGGCATTCGACCGGGCAAAACATATAGCATTTCGGAAATTAATTTTCTTCTCTCAAATACTTTTCAATTGCTTTCTCCGGCCCTATGTGACGTCAGTTAAAAATTGCGTTTTTGCATGGTTACAAATGCCAAAAGGAATGAACTGAATTAGAACATTTCTGCAACCATTACCTTTAATGTAACAGAAACATATCCACACACAAACTGTACAAAGAAAAAAAAAAGATCTGATAACATGCATGGTGAACAACAGGAGTTCACAATAACTATTGTGCCGTCAGTGACCGACCACCGTCTATATGTGGGTCGGTTTTTCTTTAGCGTATTCGCCACGTTGATTGCATTTTGTTGGAAACTTACAAAGGTTGGCAATATTGCGATATGTCAGGTGCATGACATGCCGCCCTTAGCAAGTCAAATCAATTTAACCAGATAGTCCTTTGTTTTATTCTTTGATGTGCGCTCTGCCTTTGTTATTCAGAGTTGGTTCTTTATTACTGAATGGTTATCTCATTCCTGTGATCACTAATAACGTTCCTAGTGTCTTAGAATGCGCAAATTGCTCTTTAATAAACGGTCTTTTTGATATGTAATTAAATCAGAGAATGTACTTACTAATCTATACTTACTTATGATTGTACTTACATATGTAATGTCTAACACATTTTTGTACCTAAATGATTACGAATATAGCAATATACAGATTATGTCAAAAAATTATACGTATAAATGAATGAATTTGTAGAAAAAAATGAAATGATTTAATGTAGGGTGACTTTGCTCAAGGTGACTAAACTATATTTTTCTTGTTAGTGATGCAAATTCTTGAATCAATAATACTGTAGTTGTTGATGTTGATTGTAGTTCGAATGTGTTTCAAGTCGTACAGAGGCCTTAGTATGAGTTTGTTTTACGTTTAAAGTAATCGTAACGAGTACGCGTTCGGTGCTGTGATTGGTTGCTTCATTGGCGCCGGCCAATCAGAGTGCCGAACGCATACTCGTTTCGAATACTTTAAACGTAAATCAAACTCGTACTAAGGCCTCAGATTATATATAGTGACAGTATTAATGTTGTGACGCGGGCGCAGAGCACCGTCCTTTTCTTTTTGACGATCGATCAGTGAATAATTCTTCAGAAAAGTGAATTATAAAGATTCTGAAGTTGTCTTGTGTTTATCAAGTTACTGGTGTCTTTAAGTGATTTATAATTACCATCAGCTGTAAATCGGTCTTTTAGTACATAATTTAGAGTTATTAGTTGCAAACGGACATTCCTACTGATATTATTTACTCAAGTAGATATATTGTGTAAATTGACGAAATAGGAAATTGTTACTTATTACTGTTTGTTTTATATTAATATATTTTACACTATTACATTTTATACATACAATATTTTTCAATAGGTGAATATTTTATTGTGATTGTTTTAAGTGTCCATAATGTGTAATAAAATATCTATAAGAAATGTTTAATAATAATAAAACAATGATCTCCAATATATTGCTAAATTTTATTTCAATAATAGTTAAAATTACAAGTGAATAACTTAACACTAGATATTGCACAGCTATTAAATTCAAATTTTTTGATTGTTATAATTAACAATGGTAATAAAACAATATGAACATTATAACTTATAAATATTAGTGCGATCTCATTCAATGCCACCATATTATATTATGAAGCTTAATTAAAAATATCTACTAAGTTAGAACTCAGGCCTATAGTGGTGTTCAAAATATTCCAATTTAGAGCTTTGCGAACTTATGTAAACTTCCCCTTTCATTTCTTGATAAACATACTATGAAATCTAGATGACGCTCCAGATTTCATTTTGAGGAGCAACTTTAAGTACTTCATGCATCAAACAACGATTTTTTATCGATTCCATTATAGATTGGATAAAACGAGAAATGACTCCTTCACGATAAAAAATAACGGTAATAAGCTCCAGGTTTCAAATACATGTTTCAGAGATTCGTCTCGAAAAGCAGGACCCAACCTAAATTAACAATAAAAAGCAGATTCTTATTAGATAAACTAGTGGAATAGTAACAACTGAAGCCTAAACTGATTCTATTCTAATTTCAACAGCTTCTAATTCTATACGAAAATATACCTATGTGTTCTAGTTAATAACGATAATATCTTAAGTTGTCACTGTGGTTTGAGACATAACTTATTTCATTTATGTAGACTAGGTATACCTACTATAAATATCATTTAAAACTCGTACAAATATGTACCAAATAGGTAGGAAATGTTTTTGGTGTTTTAGCCCTTAAAACTAAAGGCCTTTTCACACACTCCAGTTGCTGGTGCCGGGTAGTTAGGCGGCAGAAAATGTACAATCGACAAAGTTGGCGGTCGACCACCATAGTCGGTACGCTCCCCGGCGCGAGCGACCACAAGGAAAACGTCCGGTGGATAACGATTTAGCCACAGGATTTTGTTTAATAAGTAATCCACCTTAAACTTTGCTGATGGTACATTATAGAACGTGTATACCTCTATCTACGAGCAAACTATGTAACTAGAGAATTGTATAGTGAACCTGATTGAAAAAGAGTTTCTTGCTCGTTCTTCTCCATAGGAATCTACACCTTGGAATGAGCAAATAGCTTCACTTTTAATTTTATTGTTGATGTTCAAAGGTGCCTTTCTGGTCTAATTGTAACAAATGATTTTGACTTTGAATTTGACTTTGACTACGTATGCGTTACTACGTTGGATACACATGGCTATACGGCTATAGCCCTCCTTGATACGCCGTAAGCGGTAACCGGACCGTGTGAAAAGGCACTATTCTCGTCCATCCATATACATAATTCTACATAAACATAGATATTAATTAAAACCAGGCATTGAAGGTAGAAGTTTCTAAAGTTAAATCAACAATCGTTCCCAGCCGGGAGCAGCCATTCGATAATTTTCCCCCCTTAAAAAAAGACTATAATTACCTATTAGTATCTACCCATGCTAAAAAATAATGATAAATTACCTAAAAACAACTTCATATAGATTTTATAGATAGAGAGTTTAGAGGTAAGTTTATTTCTACTTTGAAGATAAGGACTTGAAGGCGGATCGTGTCTGCGTACCTTCCTCATGAATCGTAGCGACTACTCAAGTTACTCAACTAGCCTTTTGCTTTTGTGAAAATGCTTGAGTTATAGAGAGAAAATGTGCTAACTAAATGCATTTCATGTGCAAATGCTGCAGATAGTGCAGATAGATAAGAAAATGTTCTGTAGGTATATGAAACTTTAACTTTAGTGTCGTGGTGGCCTGGAGGTTTAAGACGCTCGCTTCTCATGCATGAGGGTGCGGGTTCGAAACCTACCAACGGCAAGTACCAATGTGACTTTTTCCGAGTTATATGTACTTTCTAAGATTATTTAGACACCACTGACAAACGGTGAAGGAAAAACATCGTGAGGAAACCTGGACTTATAATTTCTAATTATAAGTTTGAAATCGCCAACCCGCATTGAGCAAGCGTGGTGATTAACGCTCTAACCTTCTCCGTGTGAGAAGAGGCTTTGCTCAGCAGTGGGCATTTATAGGCTGTTGATGATGATGATGATGAAACTTTACAGAGAACTTTCAGATTTGTGCATTCCTGACAAATAAAGCATTTTGCTTATAATATTTATAATACGCACCCTGCCAGTATTATTCTCTGCTTACGGTCCTCTAGAAATGGGGATTCCTAATAACTGGTAGGCAGTGGCATTAGCTTATCTTATTAATGCTGAACAAACGTTTGAGAGTTTTCAGTACCGGGGACGGCAATCTAGCGGGAGATCAATTTATACTAGGACATCGCACTGCCACATAACTCTACCTTATTTATATTTTTAGATGAAGTATTAAACCGTTTATTCTAATGCGACTCTGCACAAAAGATTGATTTAGTTATGTCCATACTGTAGATTATCTGAACTGAGAGCAAGTGATGTGAGTACACTGCGTCGCTGAGGATTCACGCCGAGATTCTCCCAGTTGATCCACGATAGTCTCGCAGTTAGATCTATGGAAAAGGACAAATAAACACTTTTATGTTTAAACGAATATTTTAAAGGTCTGTAAGTTGTTTCGCGCGGGAATCGAATATACCATTGTGTATTGGATGTGATAACCGCTTGGGCTTACCGTGCAATAAAATTTTCATTGAATAGTAAAAGTCGTAAAAAATTCAAATATTTACCACTTGTATTCCAATGTGCTCTGTCAGCTTTTATTTCACCACGGAGACACTTTTCGACATATGTCAGCGGGTCATAATCAGCTTCCAACACCTGAAAAAAAAAGTACTTAGATTTGGCAACATAGCTGTTTTTAATTTCTGTGTGGCAACTACCTAGAGATGTACTTATGTGTAAGGGACATTTTTGCTACCTACCTATATAAATATTTTTCCTATAAAATCACCCTTGCTGTTCGTAGGTACCTAAATTAAAATAATATTTGCCTTCTCAAATCACAATAATATTATAAATATAAAAGTTTCTTTATTTGGATGTTTGTCCGTCAATCACGCTGAAATTACTGAACGGATTTTGATGAGATTTGGTATACAGGCTATGTATATGGGCTGACTTAGGTGATAGGAAACTTTTACTCCGATTGAATGCTCCTATGGGATAAAACAGGAATCATATTCGGACGCGGACGAAGTCGCGAGGCAACAGCTAGTAGTAGTAGACATGCAGTAGTTACCTCTCTGAGCAACGCAATGTATGCGATCGCCAGTCGAAGCGTGTCAATCTTGCTGAGTCGCTTCTCATACGGGAACGTCGGCACGTGTACTCGCAGTTCATCGAACGCCGAGTTTATACTGCTAAAATCACAACACAACAACAACATTATAGCTTCACATCACACACATTTAATTCACCGAAGGGATAATCGGAGGACCACACCAATATAATTAGAATATTTAAAATGTAACATAGGTACACTTTTTTAAACTAAATACCTCTTGTGTACGATATTACCTCTAGTTCAATTTCATCAAGAGTACTTAAATACCTTTTCAGACTCCGGTTACTAGTAATAATTTCCCTTATTGTCTAAAATGCCTTAGCATGGAATCAAATCTGGGATACGCCTCTCGTTAAACTACTTAGTTCCCGCTTGTAAAACATATTGTTGAATACATTTAGATGACATGACGTAAATACAATTAGGTAAACATACAGTCATAGTAAAAGCAGAACAACAAGCTTCAAAATAGCTAAATAGCAACAATATACTGAAATAGCAATTGACTAACTAACTAATAAAACTCGTTAAATATTATCCTACAAAATACTTTCCTAAGAAACAGCAATAAAAGCAATGTACTAAGTGACTTCAATTTTATGCAAAACTGTTCTAAAATCTGTTACAGGTACATTTTCAAACTTTAATTGAGCTAATAAAAGTCGCGGAATTTTAACTATGTACTTTATTTTAACTATGTACTTTATTTTGCACCGCGCGGCCGCTGTGCTGCCACCACGCGGCCGGCGGCCGGCGGCCGGCGGGATTCTGTAAGTGTTTGCAGGAAATAGAAAGCTACAAGTTGTCGGAACTCTCGCTATACATCGCCTTTTGGATCGCAATACGAAAAATAATTTCCTATAAAACGAGCACGAGGTGGAAAATAAGAATACGGCCACAAAGTTTTGTGGAAAATGGAATTTTCACTTCAGTTGCTGTGCTTTCATTTTTTCGGTTTCACGTATTAATTCCATTTGTTCTGTTTCGTTTGTGTTATAGTGGTTCCATTAGAGATGCGTTTTAATTTTATTTACGGTGATTGAATTCATTGTTTTCGGTCGGTAAAGGTTACCACTGCACGACTGCACGGTTGGTGCGGTGGCTGGGCAACCGCCTGCCGTGCAACGTGTCGCGGGTTCGATTCCCGCATGGGACAACACTTTGTGTGATCCACAAATTGTTGTTTCGGGTCTGGGTGTCATTGTGTATGTGAACTTGTATGTTTGTAAACGCACCCACGACACAGGAGAAAATCCTAGTGTGGGGCAACGTTGTAGAGGTATAAAAAAAAATTTGAAGTTACTTTTTCAGTGTTCTACCATAAATACTTCCAGCTACAGCATGCATAGCATAGGTAGGCAACTAAACAAGCATACACATAAGATGACAATTATTGAGTAAATTACAGATAGGAAGGTACGTGCAACAAATAAGAAGGATACCCATTGGGTCCGGACCTCAGCATCCGTCGGCGCTCGCGGACGTTAGCGGCAGCGCGCTGCACCCGGTAAGGTGAGCCCCCACACTGGTACTCCGGCTCCGTTGACGTGTCCAATAACACATCTGTATATACAATATTATAGTTACAATACTTACCTAGCAACTGGGTATAAGTACCTACCTAGGTAAAATATTTTGTTTACTTGTAGAATTTAGAGTATTTCAATCTGCGATTTATATCGTTGTTGATGTGAAATGCAGAATTGAACTAAATGTAGAGGTAATATGAACATAAACAGTTTGTAAAAAAAATACATAATTATGAATTTATTTTTTTATCAATACAATAATAATGTAGTATTTAGTATGGTGTTAGGTAGCTACAATCGAAACATCTGCATGGTATATGGTCTATGAGAGGTTGAACCAATGTTACAGCCACCAAGCCCTGGTATCCCCAGAAGATATGAAAGAGTTATAAAATTAGAATTAAACACAGAACTATGAGCGCACGAAAAAGAAAAGTTAGTACATCTAATCTTTGAAATGGATAAAATATAAAATAGTACCATACTGTAATATTTATAGGGGTTTAATAAAACTTCCACTGTATATGTTCTCACTCTGTATTTTATCAATTATCCCTCTCAACGTCCATTCACCTTTTTTTCTCGACCCCCAAAATTGCCGCCATAAATCTCCGCTCCCAAAAAAACCATCCATGCTCCTTTTTTTTCTTTTTCGTGTTGCCAGGTTAAAAGTGTTACCCGATTCAATTCTTCAGTTTTTTTTTAATTAAAAATATATCATTTTTAGGAATAAATAAAATAACCTTACACTCGACCATCCTGATGACGTGTATGACCCCATACACGCCTCAGTTGAGAACTTTACACTCGGCACATCGACTTATGGCAGCAAAGATCACATTCTAATCTTAAAACTAAGTTTACACTTGTTCCAACCCTATCCGGCCCAACTCGAGTAAAAGAACAAGCAAGAAACCTCGGTGGGTTAATTCTTTTCGCGGGTGTGATCTTATCTTAATAACAATTTTAACAGAACAAGTCATGGAGAAAAACAATAATTAGAAATGTACCATATAAACAATCAAATAAATAATTTAAGTAACTCAAAATGCACAGTAGTTCATCTGGTAGTATAAGTAACTACATTAATCAAATAAACCCATAGGATAACTGAACCAGACGACGGTTACGAACCCGCTCGCTCACGAAGTCTCGCACCATACATCAAGTCAGTCCATAGGGTAAATAAATCAAGGTTACGAACTCGCTCGCTCACGAAGTCTCGCACCCACATAATATGAAATAGATAGAGTCGCGAACCCGCTCGCTCACGTAGTCTCGCGCTCCACAATTCCACAAGCATTCAGTAAGCAACAAAGTCAAGTCATGAACCCGCTCGCTCACGTAGTCTCATGACTGACCTAAATAAATAAAACAAATAAATAATTACATAAATACTCGTAAATAATGTTTAGTCACTCACTTCGGATGAGTTGCTACCAATCTCTATGGCATCCTCACCGTCACTATCTAGCTCTAAAGATGTTATATGTATCCATGGTCGCATACGATCAGACGCTACTGTAGTTTTTCGCTTTTTCCTCATTCCCTCAAAACCAGGAATGGGTGCCACTTTATATCGATCATTACCCATTACTTTAACCACCCTATACGGACCCTCATATGATGGCAAAAGTTTAGTACTTTTGCCATCATTTTGGAATGCGGATTTTAATATTTTAACTAACTCCCCCTTACTGTAATTTTGAGCTGGTTTACGCCCCTTGTCGTAATATTGTTTTTGTTTTACCTGTTCCCTATCAAGTTTATTCTTAACGTCTCTACGAAGAGACGATAGGTCACAAGATTCACGAGTGAGATTTGTTATTTCATTAAGTATTGGGTTACTTTCACTATTTATCGCGGTACCAAACATAACCTCCGCGGGAGTTCGACCTATCGTCTTTTGCACAGTGTTATTAAGGCCCCACTGAATTTTACCGAGCTGGGCATCCCAATTTTTCTCATCGTCCCTAAGGTTTTGCGCGGTCAGAGAGTCCAAGATGGTGCGGTTATACCGCTCAACTTGTCCATTAGACCTTGGACTCGCCACCGAGTTAAGAATATGTTTGACGCCCCTATCCAAACAGAACCTCCTAAAAGCATGGGATGTGAAACAACTGCCACGATCGCTTATAATCCGATCTGGATTTCTGAAAATGTCAAAAATATCTTCGAGCACTTTGATCATATTCTGAGCGTTTGTGTTCCTCACCGGTCTAATGAATACAAACTTAGTGAACGAATCAACAGTCACAAGTATATGAGTGTTGCCCCTCTTAGACTTAATAAAAGGCCCGAGGTGGTCGGTGTGCAAAGTATGAAATGGTATTTCCATTTTTGCAATAGGATGCAAGAGTCCCTCCTTGTTAGTAGTCACCTTGGCATATGCGCAATCAATGCAGGACTTCACATACTTTTTGATGAAACGCGTCATCTTAGGAAACCAGTACAGTTTTTTGATACGCTCTAAAGTCTTCTCTCCGCCAACGTGACCAATATCATCATGATTCATTTTACACACTTGCCACCTCGCTCCCTTGGGCACTACCCACCTAATGTTGGATTTATCCCCCTCGAGAATTCTGAATAATTTATTTTGTTTAATAAGGTAATGATTTTTAATATGTTCAAGTCCTTTTGAATCTAGGTTAGTATTGATAATGTCACGAATTCGATTCAGTTCGGAATCACCTAGTTGTAAAGTCAACAACCAGTCTTCGTCACTTATAGCTAAAACGGTGGAAAATTCATCAGCAATTTCCTTATCACTAACAGGATTTCTTGATAATGCATCTGCGTGGGCCATTTTTGTTCCTGCTCTATATTCTATCACACAGTTAAATTCCTGAAGGGCAAGCCACCATCGCGCAATTCGAGGGATTAGATCACGTTTCTGGAACGTGGAACGTAGTGCACTACAGTCCGTAACGACCTTGAACTCTTTTCCTAGCAGAAATACCCTAAACTTTCGTAATGAACAAACGACAGCTAACGTCTCGAGCTCATATGAATGGAAATTCTTTTCCTCGGGAGTTGTCTGCCGACTATAGTATGCAACTGGTTTAAAGGGCTCTGTGCTACCTTGTGGTCGCTGGAGCAGGATTTCACCGATGCCCATCCTGCTGGCATCCGTATGGAGTTCAGTATCTGCGGAATAATTATAGATAGCAAGGACCGGTCGACTTACCAACTTAGTCTTCAACTCCTCGAAAGCATTCTCTTGATCTCGTTGCCATTCCCACTTAACGTCCTTTTTCAGGAGTTTCGTAAGCGGTGAAGCAAGCTCAGCAAAGTTCTGGATAAACTTACGGAAATAGCTTACAAGACCTAAGAACTGACGGACTGTATGAACGTTTTCCGGCCGGGGAAAATCGGATACTGATCGGATTTTTGCCTCGCCAGGTCTCATCCCTGCTGAACTGATCTCATACCCTAAGTACTCAATTCGTTTCTGCAGAAAACTACACTTCGCCAAGTTTAGTTTAAGGTTTGCATTATCTAATAGCTGCAATACCTCCTCTAACCTCGTCAGTGCTTCACCTGTATCCTTACCATACACAAGCACATCGTCAATATACACGGTGGCTCCGCTAAATCGCATTGGCCCCAAGATACGATTCATCATCCTTTGAAAAACTGCTGGGGCGTTGGCTAGCCCGAATGGTACACGATTAAATTCATAATGACCATCAGGGGTCACAAACGCCGTCAGATGCTTGTGCTGTTCAGCTATAGGTACCTGATAATAGCCTGACATTAGATCTAGAGTAATAAACCATGCTTGTTCGGCCAATCGACTTACCTCATCGTCAATGATGGGCATTGGGTAACGCTCCTTCACGGTGATGGAATTAAGCATCCTGTAGTCAATGCACATACGTACCTTTCCATCCTTTTTGCGGACTAAAATGATAGGACTAGCATAATTAGATACTGACTCTCTTATTACGCCGGCGTCTAGCATATTATTTACCATGTCGCGAACTTTTTCACGCTCGAGGTGCGAGAGCCTGTACGGACGATACACTACGGGTCGATTGCTATTTAACTCAATTTGCATCTCCGTGACGTCGGTACACCCTAATTCGGCCAAATCAGAAGCAAAACAGTGCTTAAAGCGTAGCAATAATTGGAGCAACCTATCCTTGTCTTGGTCAGTTACCGATTCTCCTATTTTTATTTGTTGTTCATCAAGTTGACAGATAATTACTTCCTTGCGATTTCCAGTAACTGGAAGGACTGCAGTTACCCTCCTAACTAAGTCTATCTTTTCAGCACGCGAAAATATAAAGTTCTTTTGCAGCAAACACGGTATGGAACACGGCGTTACAGTAACACTAAAATAGCCATTTTTGACTTCATAAACCCCGCCGAGAACAATAAACTGTTCGAAAAGTTTTCCTACGATTTTCGTTTCTAAGAGGACATTCCCACTAAAATCAAATTCCGTAGCAGCTCTTACACTAGCTGACCCATAAAGTCGAGCGAATCCCAATAGCCTTACTTTAATTTTGTGGTTTTCATCTTCAAAACAATTAACGGGGGCCTCTGTACCAACATCAAGAAACCGCAGTTTAGATGAGTCTTTAACAACTATTATATGAGGTTGTTCGGAATATGTTTGGCCAATCAACATCTCCTTGTCAAGCAACCTATCGGCAACCACTTTACAAGAAACCGTCGCAGCTACGCCATCGATTGATAAGGTTAATGTCGCCGACCCTAAAGATTCGACAAATCCATTTCCAAAACCTTTCATAGTTGAAGGTATCCCATTATGTACAACCCCTAAATCATTAGCAGCAGTTTCTTTAATTAATGTCACCTCGCTGCCAAAATCTATAAATGCGCCCAAAGACCTACCATTTACCAAAACTTCTTTTGTGAACTTAGCATTTGGGTGATAACCCGTTATACACATTGTTTTGTGAATAGTGGCAGGTTGTGTAGACTGACCTTCTAGTTTAGCTCGACAATTATCGATTTTATGCCCTATTTTGCGGCAATGATCGCATTTTAACAGGGGTTTAGTGCACTGCTGATAAAGGTGCCCCTTTTCTTTACAGCAAAACAACCCTGAGCTGTGTATATTGAGTTTGGAATTTCCCTTTCGATTGCTATCGTTAATTTGAAAATTATCAGTGGCATTTTTGTCTCTAAAATTTGACTGATATTGGCGTTCTTTATTACTAAGAAGGAATTGAAGCAGCTGATCGGGTTCAGTACAACGCAATGCTAAGGCACTTGATTTAACAGTCCTATCACTGAGACCATGGATAATACAGTCTACGGCGCGCTTGCCAGTGATTTCACACTGGTTAATTAAGGCTAATTTCTCATAATAGTAGTTTTCAATTGGCTTATTATATCTACTCCTACATCTTAGCATATCTTCCAAGGTCTGGCCATAATTCTGTTCAGACGGAAAAGCTTTAACGAGTTTCTCTTGCCATTCAGACCAAGTGAAGAGAATTGTATTTAAACTCTGATACCAGGTTTTGGCCAGTCCTTGCAGTTTCTGCATGGAGAAGTGTATGGTTGATTTATCATCCCAACCGTAGACAGAAGCACATTCGTTTACTTTTCTAAGCCATACATCCATGCGTTGATTTTTATTGGAGGGATCAAATTCCGGCAAAATGTTTTTATAATCCAGTTTATTAGCAGAATGTGTGCTCTGCTCTGACGGTTGTGATGTGGAATTTTTGTTCAGTGAAGTTATTATTCTAATGATATCTCTAGATGAATATAAAGGACTACATGATCTTGAACGACGCCCAGTACTATGCTCGTGGCTCCGGTGATCCTCCCGCCGTTGGTCACCTTGGTTCTTTCGATGCTCGCTGTTTGCACGTAGGCTGCGATGATCCCTGTCCACGCGGTGCTGGTGTTGTTCGCTGCGTCTGGAACGAGCCTCCAGGTCGCGTTCATCCTGGAGTGTTCGTTCCAGTTGTCGTAGACGCTCCTTCTCACGCACCAGGTGTTGCGCCCGACGGCGTATGCTGCGACTGCGACGTTGATGTTGGCTTTCGTCATGGCCGTAGCTCCGTCTGCTAACATTGCTGCCGCTCCCAGATCGATTCCGTTCTGGGGTCCGCAGACTGCGGCCCTCACGACTCTCGCCGCGCTCCATTATCTCGGAAACAAAATAAATAGTTTGAGAGATCTACATCTAAACAAATAAATAAAATAAAGAATAAATGAATATCTCAGGACATGCCACCCATGGTCCTTTTATCTTAAAGGCTACGCTTTTATATGTATAGTTAACGCGTGCAAAGTCGCGGTAAAAACCACTTTAAAGATACAACAATTAATAGCGCTCGTTACATATATTTACGTTTGGCGGGAATCGAACGCACGAACTCCTTAGTAAAGTTAGTAATCAGGGACACTAACTGCTGCTGGACCAACCGATCGGTCAAATGATAAGCAGCTACGTTTTAAAATGTACCTGACGTACTTATATTAAAAATATATATATGCTTTTTGTTTACAATATTTCTTGTGAACTATATGGCATTCTCATAATAATTTGTTGTCTTTGCAACTGAGTAAAATGTAGCGCTAGATAAAACTAATCTATTTGATTTTATTACAATTGTAAATTAATAAATTAGGGATTTATAAATAAAACCCTGATTGGTTCTCACTAAAATATTTGGATATTAGTTTTAGACCAAAATAACACAGAAATGTTTTAACGGTACATTATTACAAAATCAATGTTACTCACCTGTATGCGAGCTTGGATTATCCCACTTCTGAAGTGTAATATTTATAGGGGTTTAATAAAACTTCCACTGTATATGTTCTCACTCTGTATTTTATCAATTATCCCTCTCAACGTCCATTCACCTTTTTTTCTCGACCCCCAAAATTGCCGCCATAAATCTCCGCTCCCAAAAAAACCATCCATGCTCCTTTTTTTTCTTTTTCGTGTTGCCAGGTTAAAAGTGTTACCCGATTCAATTCTTCAGTTTTTTTTTAATTAAAAATATATCATTTTTAGGAATAAATAAAATAACCTTACAATACCAACAAAATAAAAGGAACAAATAGTGGTTTGACTGTTTGCATTGACAGGCTGACGGGCAGTTGTGACGTTTAAAAAGTGTTTCATGTGGAAATGGTACCTACGTAAACCATGATATAAACGCATTGGCTTTGAACACCGGCGAGGCTGGCAGAAGAGATCAGAAGTTAACAAATTAACAATATTGTAATAGTGTTAAAGTTTGCGAGGACGTATGAATGTGTTTTTCTCTTTCAGGCAATGACTACTGAAATGTCTGAATGGAAATTGTTTTCCTCTAGGGTAAATTGGCATTGGCAGAAGCCAAGCCAAGTTCACTTTCCCGTTAAACTCAAATTCAATTCGATTCAATTCAAATTATTTATTTGCACAAATATGGGTACATAATGTTATTTATCGTTTATACAGTCATATAATAAATAGATCGCCATGTTAGCGATGCAAAGTTAATTGACAAATATTTAAGTTAAGAAAAAATGTAATTTTTTTTTACTTTTTAAAACAAGTAGGCATAAAATCTCAATACAAAATCCCATTTGCAAGCAATTTTGACAAAATAAATTAAATGAACCAATATGAAAAACATAAAACGAAAACGCGAAAATGGTCGTGTGTTGTGTCGGGAATCATTGACATGAACGAGAGGCTTGTTGATCACTGAATTAAAATTGAAGGAAACAATATTAAAATTAAAATATGTCATTCTGCCTGAGGACCTTGTACGTACATTAGTTGTCCCTATAGTTAAAAATAAAACTGGAGATGCTACTAGCATGTCGAATTATAGACCCATTTCGCTGGCAACGGTTGTGGCCAAGGTGCTTGAGCGCCTGCTACATAAAAAGTTAGGTCCCGCACTTGTATTAAATGACGGGCAATTCGGTTTTCGTCGTGAAGTTTCAACGGACATGGCTATTTTCTCTCTGAAGCAAGTTGTAGCGCAATATGTGGAACAGGAGACGAGTGTTTATGCTTGTTTCCTTGATCTAAGCCGTGCTTTTGACACCATCAACCATGACTTGCTATGGGAGAAACTTGATAAAACTAATATCGCACCTGGAGTTGTTGGACTGATTAGATATTGGTATTCTGATCAGTTGAACAGCGTCAGGTGGGAATCAGCTAGATCCGATAGCTATAAACTATCCTGTGGCGTTAGGCAGGGTGGGTTGACCTCTCCGGACCTATTTAATATCTACATGAATGACTTGATTGAGGAGCTGAATGGGACTGCGGTGGGGCTTAGGCTTGGAGACAGGTATGTCAACAACCTGAGCTATGCTGACGATATGGTCCTACTCAGCCCCTCAATTAAAGGTATAAGGAAACTGATGACAATTTGTGAGAGATACGCTAGAGAACATAACTTGGTGTATAATGCAAGGAAGACAGAACTGTTAATATTTAGGGCAGGAAAAGGTCCACAAAACGTCCCACCAGTATGGATAGGAGGTCAGCGAGTCAAAGTAGTAGAGAGGTTTAAGTACCTTGGCCATGTACTGACGTCAGACTTCAAAGACGATGCCGACATAAGAAATAGAAATAGAAATAGAAATAGAAATTTATTCGCAGGAACATGTGATACAATGGATCTTAGTCTAATTTTCAACAGTACAGTGTATTCCACCTTTTCCAGGCATGCAAATGTTTGTTTATAGTAGGCACTTTATATAATATAGAATATAAATCCAATTTCATTGATTAATTATTACGTAATGTCAAAATAATGATTCCAAAATGTCAAATTAATTTTTTAAATACATGTCAAGGCAAAATACATTATGTCAAATACATTACCTATGTCTGTAAAATTACATGTCCTAATATTAAAATCTATTTCGTTCTACAATTCCATAGTCAATGAAGTCTTTAATACTGTAAAAACATTTTTCAATTAGCCATGCTTTCAACTTAATTCTAAATTGACGCAAAGGTAGTTCTCTAATAGATCGAGGAATTTTATTATATACTCTAATTGCCATTATTGCACAATTCTTGCCATAAAGAGTACTGCGACAATTATCCATTTTTAGTTTGGATGCATCTCGTTGTAAATGCTTACTATCTTCATTCACTCTATTAAACAAGTTATAATTTCTTACGAACATACCAATCTCAAAAATATACAGAGATGCCAAAGTCATAACGCTCAGCTTTATGAAAAGCGGTTTGCATGTCTCTAATGGTCCTACTCCACATATAGCCCTAATGCATTTTTTCTGAACTATGAATGCTCTGTCTATATCACATGAATTGCCCCACAACAACAGGCCATACCTCAACACAGAGTTCACATAACCGTGATACGCCAATAGCGCTGAGCTTTCATTTGTCGTTTTGCGTAGTTGCCTAAGTGCATAAACAAATTTATTTAATTTCTTGCAGACATTTTCTACGTGTAGTTTCCAATTACAGTTTTCGTCTAGCATAATACCCAAGAATTTAATATTGTTATCTTTAGAGACCGATTGACCTGAATAACTGATATTTAGCCTGGGTGGTTTACGCTTATAATTAGCAAACTGAACATATTTAGTTTTGGAGACATTAATTTCCAAATCATTGTCCTGAAGCCAGTGTATAATGGCCTCCAAAGTCTCATTTATTTCCTGCTCGTAAGGTTTTACTTTTACTTTTCCTGTGTCGGACACCACAACAGATATATCATCAGCAAAGAGGACACATTTTTTATCGGTAATATTAGGCAAGTCATTAATATACAAAAGGAATAAAAGCGGTCCGAGGACGCTTCCCTGTGGTACGCCTGTTCCATTCATTTTAATCGAGGATTTGTGAGATACTGAGACTAATTTTTCGTTAACTCGAGAAATCTCTACGTACTGCGTTCTATTGGTTAAGTAACTACGCAACCAATCTTGAGCCGGTCCGCGGATACCATACCGATCACATTTATCCAGCAGTTTACTGTGATTGACTAGATCAAATGCTTTGCTCATGTCTAGAAAGAGTACGGTTACAGGTAATTTCTTGTCTATAGTTTGAGTGATAGAGCTTATCAGTGAGTATGCAGCGAGTGTGGTAGATTTACCAGCTTGAAATCCATTTTGTTCTTTTTTTATAACATCAAATTTATTAAGAAATTCCGTGAGTCGTCGATGCATTATTTTTTCATAGATTTTTGAAAAAATCGGTATCAAAGTTATTGGTCTATAATTAGTTAAATGCGAATGTGATTCTTTTTTATAAAGGGGTTTTACTATTGATATTTTTAAATTATCGGGAAAGACACCTTCTGACAGTGAGATATTAATAAGGTAAGACAAAACAGAGGATATTTCATTAATACACGACTTCAGCACCACTGTAGAAACCTCATCGTAGCCAACTGACTTTTTATTTTTAAGGAATTGTATAATTGTTGCTACTTCGCGAGAAGAACACGGTCTGAGAAATATACTTGAGTTAATTCTATCCAAAGTTGTGTTAAGATGATCTTTAGTGCTTCTACTGGCATTCATATCCTTATTTTTTGACAAATCAATAAAAAAATCGTTAAATGCATTTGCTATTTGAGATGGTCTGTCCTCAATCTGTCCATTCTGTATTATTCTATTTATCTGCGTATGTGTTCGTAGTGAATCAGCTTTATTTTGAATAATATTCCACGTTGCTTTATTTTTATTTTTAGCCTTACAAATATAATTAGAGTTCGCATTTCTTTTCGATAACGTAACACAGTTTTTCAATATTTTATTGTATTTTGTATATTTATTTCTGAGACTATCGCAACCAGTTTTTAAATTACATAACAATTTCAACCGTCTCTTATAAACACTAGACGTTCTTATGCCTTTTGTGATCCATTTAGGTGTACCGGTATTTGCATATATTTTTACTTTGCGAACAGGAAAACATAGATTATAAAATAATAAAAAAACTTCATGAAAACTGCTAAAGGCCTCATTTGCACTTTCAATATTGTAAATATCTGACCATGATAAGCTTTGTAATGCACTTTTAAACTTCACTATATTTCCATTGGCGTAATCCCTAACATAACTGTACCAATATTTAAAATAGGGTTTTCTGTCAAGTATAGGGAACGTTAAAGTTTGGCCCGTGTTATGATCCGAGAGACAAAGTTCATGTGTTCTACCCACGGCTTCCTCCATGTTACTGAAAATATGGTCAATACATGAAGATTTTCGGGTGGGTGAGTTTATGTGTAGGGTAAAGTTGTAGTTGAGTAATATTTCTTTCAACTTTACGGAGTCCACGGTGTTTTTTAAAGTGTCTATATTTATATCTCCCGCCAGTATAACACGTTTCCTTCTATGTGTTGATAGTCTATGCAATAGTAACTCTAATCTTCTAAAAAATAACGCAACGCTTGAGTTTGGCACCCTGTACATGCAAACTATAATGCACGCAAAGGAAACAATTTCGATTGCGCAACATTCAAATACCTTTTCCATAGTTAGGTCTTGTAAGTCAATATTTTTTGTTATTAATGTTTTATGCACCAAGATACAAGAACCACCACGTCTTTCCCTATTTCTAGAAAAAGCACTTACAAGTTTGAACTTTTTGAAATTAATATTAGTATTAGTATTAGATAGGCAACACAGAGCGCTGTCAGTAGTGGGCAATATGATAGCCAGGAGATTTTTTAAAGCTGACACTCAGACGAAGGTACATCTATTTAGGACATATTGTCAGAGTTTTTACACGTGCCAACTCTGGACGCGCTACACGAAGAGGTCTTTGGATGGTATTCGTGTCCAGTACAATAACATCTTTAGGCAGCTAATGGGTCTGGAGCCGCACTGTAGTGTGTCAACTATGTTCGCAGAAGCTAGGCTGGATACGTTTAATGCCATCCAGAGAAAACGAATCGCCGGATTCATGTCAAGGGTTGGTTCGTGTACAAACAGTATTATCAAAGACTTTTCTGAAAGACTGTATACTACCACAATGTACAAAAAATGGTTACAGATTGCAGCGTAATATTTGTTTTTGTATTTTTTTAGTTTATTTTGTGTTTTTGTTTTTTGGAATTTTGTAATAGTGTAGAGAGGTTGGCGTTTTGGTTGTTTTTTTTTGTAAAATATGGAGTGTAATGATTCCGAAATAAAGATTTATTATTATTATTATTATTATTTAATTAAATATTAAATCTATTTTTGAGGTTAATTGCGTGGACATTCTATAAAAAAGTATTGATCGACCCATAGATTTCGATAAAGATCCTCGAAAAGAGATAAATGATAATCCTTACAAAGTACTCATTTCTGAAAAAATCGATTTTTACGTATGAAGAGATAAATTCAGAAACTATTATCTACTAAACTACTACGGGCGCTATAAACTGGGACTGGTCAGCTCCAGACTGTAATTTTATTATCCTCAAGGTAATTTTCTTTTTCTTTCTCCTTGACTGAATATTGGTGTTACATTGTTCTCACATAATTGAACCAACGAAACAATGTAACCAAAAATATTTTTCTTGTTCGTTCTTCTGCATAGGAATGTACACCTTGGTACAAGCAAATAGCTTCACTAGAGGATTGACCGACAGATGAATATTTTTTTACATTCCAATATTTTGTTCTGACGTTCAAAACTGGCTTCCTGGTCTAATTGAAATATATTGTTTTGACTTTACTGAACGGTATTTTTACAAATTTCACCAATAGGCGGGGTATTTCCTGAAGAAGGTTTAGGTGTGCAAGTATCTACAATTTATCATTGTTTTTATCCTGCGTATTTTATTGTGAAATCGTAGACGCCTAATCTCTGGGGGCCGGTAATTAGCGAAAAGAATATTGAAGTAGGCGCCTTATGTGGATAGTTAGTCTTTTTTAGAACAATACCTCGTAGTGCTTCGTGGCCGTACCTTCGTGATCATGGCCCCTTTCCCCTTACATTATGAACTTACGATACGGTGAAATAAACGTAAAAACGAATATGAAACGCAAATATATTTTGTTATAACGTAGCCTCGGGCCGTTTATATGAAAGTGTGGAGGGTACTCGGAATTTCCATCAAAACACTACACCACACGTTCAATTCATTAAAATCGCTATAAAAACTTTCAGCATTTATCAAATGTACGTGGAATTTAATTGTACCTGGAGATGAGAATTAGAGTAAAAAATATTACAATGCCGATACTAGAATAAGTGCTTTGTCCAATGGAGAATATTAATATTACATAAATTGTGAAAGTATCTTTAAAGGCTACCTAATTTTACCTATTTTGATGTTTAAAAAATATAATATTATACAGTTGTACTATGACGTCATAGTATAGCGGTAAGTTTGTATGAAAAAAATTAAAGTCATCATAAATTTAAATTTGAACACATATTATTTAATCAGTTTTGATTGAACTAAATATATAGATCAAGTCATAACATCCATAGTACCTCATCTGAAAATACTGAAAACTTCTGAAAACTTTAACATTCTCTATTATGTAATTTTTAATTCTTTACGTAATTCTATACTCTGTAATATCCAAAATGCCTCACAGATTTTTCTGTTAGGAATCATTTATTGATTTATTACCTCTTACCTCTTATTACCTCTTCGTGAAAACTTCAGGAAAACGTCGTGAATTTATAAGCCTAGGTTTCCACCTAGGCTTATAAATTTTTAATTATAAATTTGTAATCACCAACCCGCATTGAGCAAGCGTGGTGATTGATGCTTAAATCTTCTCCCCGTGAGAAGAGGTTTTGCTCAGTAGTGGGCATTTATGGGCTGTTGATGATGATGATTACCTCTTTTATCGTATTTAATTGTCTTATTAGTAAGGTTTGAAACTGATGCCGGGTACATTTTTATATGTCCCTTTAATCTTGTAGGTTACATATGTTTGCCGTTGTCGACCTGTATTTCTTTATACAATCTTAGAATTTTAAATCACGGCACGGCATTTTCAGAGCTCCGATAAATTTGGCAGATAGTCCATATAAATTACGTTAATATTCAATGCGGTATATAGAGGTAGTGGCTATCCGGACATTGTGAAAAAGGCCTTCGTAGGCATTCGTTGTGAAAGGGACTAACCTGAGTGCAGCTGCCTCGAGTGCTGATGGACGTAAGCAGCTAAAGGTAGCTGTAGGCGGCTCCTGGCTGCAGCATAAACACACGACGGCAGTTCCGTAGTCAGCGAGGATCCTTCATCATCAGAACCGTCACCATACGCGAACTTCAGACCCGTGTAATCCAGACGACGGGAATCACTGCACAAAAACAAGATTTTCAAGAGAAAATATAAGAAAACTTTGTTATTATAATACAACAAAATAACATAATAACGCACTCCTGGCTCTTAGATTCCGTTGAATTATTTACGGATTCGTACATTTCGCTTTAAATAATTCTGTAATTTTATGGATTTAATAAAAGTTCAGAGGTGGAGTAAGAAAATGTAACACTTATTTGAATATTAAAGCACTTTTTGAAATGTGTTCGCGTGTTAAATTACGATTTGCGCTTAATTCGGAATACATCTCGCCAGCTCATACTGTTTAGCGCTCCTGAGAGCGACTGCCGGTAGATCTCGCAACCCTCTACTGAACTAAGGCACGCCACACACGGGGGCTGAAGCCTCGCAGACACAATTAAAGTTGCAGAATGCAGAGTAAAATAATCAACAGTATGTAAATAAAACGTATAAAAATCATATAATACAGATAAAAGTGTTATGTTAATTTAATAAATATAACATCTAAATAAATAAAAAATAATTCGTAACTCGCGCAGTGGACAAAAATGTATAATTTATGAAACGTAAAAAAATATGTGTATTAACTAAATAAAAAAATACCTCAGTGGTGGTGAAGTTGAAGAGTCAGCGAGCTGGGTCCTAGTAGCAGACATTTCACAAACACTAAATAGGGTTCCTCCACAATTCTATCTCGCCCGAAATCGAATCTCAACTGAATCTGCGTGGACCGCTTATAATAATTTTATACCACAAGGGGTGGTCACTTATTCGCGTCCATATTGGTGTGAGTCTGGTGACGAAAATTTCGTTGCAAAACAAAATTCACCTTATTGTTATTAATTTAACGTTTATAACGTGTTGACAAAACAGGGGTTTGAGCGAGTGTGTCCTTCATCCCCCGTCGCTGGGGTGGAGCTTTCGAAAATTAAGGCAGGCGGAGGCGGGGCCTATAATCCTAGACAAAGAGACAAAACTTCTGTGGGTGTTTATTAAATTATCCCAATAACTAATGATCGCCGCCAGAAAACCGCTGATGTAACGATGTTGCTGAAAACATGGCAAAATTAACATTTTCAGGTGCTTGCTACGAGCTGCTACGAATTGCTACGGGTTGCTACGCGTAAGTATTAAAAATATTGTTTTGTAAGTATGTATATTAAATGCTGCCTCGTTGGCCGAGTAGTCGCAAGTGCGACTGCCGGGCAAGGGGTCTCGGGTTCGATTCCCGGGTCGGGCAAAGTATTACTGGGTTTTTTAAAATTCTCAGTAGTAGCACGGAGTCTGGAAATGTGCCCGGTATATGGCAATAGGCTCACCCCCTATTACATGGGACTCATAACAACTAGTGAAAAGTGGGTGTTACATTGTACTGTGGTAGAATGTGCACCTCTGCCTACCCCTTCGGGGATAAAAGGCGTGATGTTATGTATGTATGTATGTATATTAAATTTGTTTTATTGTGCTAAATTAATATAATCAACATTTCTATGTCTTGCTCCTGGTAGCAGCGCTCGTTTGTGCAATGCTAGTGCTAATTTTTAATAAACTTTTGGATGAGTAGATGATAGAATTTCAAGGACAATGTATTTCATTATTATTTATGTTCTCTTCTATTGAATTATGCCTAAATCAACATATTCGGATTTGGCAGGTAAGATTTTTATCGTTTTTATTACAATTCTTGTTTATATGTAGGTAACTAATAAAATTTTCCGAATACCATGGACTGCCAGAAGAACAAATAGGTAAGTTAATCCTGGAACAACTCGATGTAAAACTAAACTATCGACCGTTTGACAACAGCAAAGTCTTGGTTATTTCGGTTACATTGCCCGCCACCAGTCTGATAACCTCGACAAATTAGTAGTTGTTGGTTAGGTGGAAGGAAAAATATCACATAGCTGATCACCTAGCCGATGATGTGACCAAGTTACCAATCGCACTGGACTTTCTGTTACGAAAACCCTGAGAGAAGCCGAAAAAAGGACAAGATGGAGGGAAATAACACAGAAGGCAATGAAAGCCTTTCAGAAGCACAACCTTCAGAAATGAAGCAAACGATCGAGAATAAGATTACCATCTCTAATAAAATAAACATAACACTATAGAACATAGTAGATGACTAATTTTTATTTTAATATCCGTCTGGTAGATTATTTTAAAACATTACACACATATTATTTATTTTTTTACAGAAACTAGTACTTTCGACGATATATTGATTTGGAATGTCGCGAGACGTCACTTCTATGTACATTTATACATAGAAGTGACGTTTTTATCCTCACACCTAAACTTTGATTCGTTATATCCAAGTATCATTTTATTATATACATCAAAATAAAAAAATACGTGTCTAATATTTTTTCATTAACTAACTGACGGACTAATTAGATTTTTAATTTTCATACCCTGTCATCATCCCTATTCCCTATCAGATCAACTAGCGTTCGTTTGTAAGTACTTGTACCAAGTAATAGGAAGGAAAATAGTATGACGATATTGAAGCCTACACCATGATTTGCTTACTAATTAAATATACCAATACTTCCTAAGAAATATAAGATTGTATACCTACATAGTTATATTGACAGATACGTACGTCGTTTTCTCAAAGAAGAGGGCGATAAAATTCGTTGGGTTGGCGGGGACTGGGAGTCGGATCGATGTAGTGCCAGCTCTCCCATTGGTGGCTCGCCGAGTGTTTTTGACAGCTTCTAGGTTATAAAACACACTCCGCAGTCGTACTTCACGTCTACGAGCCACCCTTGAAACATTACTGAAGCGGGAGCTGAAATGTAAACGGTTTTCGATGATCATCCACATCCGCAGATAACTGTTTGTGCCGTCAAACGAAATTGGTTCACTTATTGCTTACAAACTTACCAACACTAAGGTCCAATATTGTGGGCAGGTAAATATAATTGTTCCATAATTCCAGTTAGTTTTAGTGAAAGACGTAACAATTTTTTTTAGACGATTAAACGACATCAAAATGTCATCAAACATTTTGTAGAGCGTGAGAATGCAACATGTTAACATAATGGGCGCAAACTAGTTGCAATTTGTCATGACTATAAATTAGCGAGTCACCCTTTGATAAACAAGAAATATCCACAACTACTATAATTTGGTGCTAATTCTGTTCGGAAGTGCGGCCCTCGTCGACCCTGTAATTGATTTGTCGCGGAGACGCGCGACCCTGCGACCTGCGACTGTCGCATCGCACGACCCGCACGTGTCGCAACCACGCCCTGAAGGACCATGTTTGATAGCTTTTCGCGTGAGATCTCATGTCGGTTTCAGTTTGGGTCACGAGCTCTTCTGAGCAACGATCTGTTTAAATTAAATAAATTCCAGACTTGTAAATTGACTTCGAAACAAACCTGAATGTTGAATTACAGTTGGCTGTAAATCTTTGTTTGATACAAGTAAGGAAAGATTCTGTAGCCCGTAGTTGTCTTGCATAGTTTAATAAACCAAGTATAAATACTTCTAATATTAGTGAATACCTGTTATTTGATGTACCTAAAGAAACTGAAATAGCTGCTAAGTTGTGAAATTCTATTAGTTAATTCACTGCATTTTTTTGATTCTCTTTGTTTTCCCTCTCTCGGTGTTCGATTAACAAGTTGTTTGCATCATCTATGAGCAGTATTTCAATTTATATCATATAATAGTTACAATTTAACATGTTACATTTAATTGCCTAAATTTTTTCACAGGAGTCTTAATTGATTTAATGCAAAACCGAACTTTAAAAAGCAGCAAAACCACCGGCTTGAGTTAATTTATTTATTTGCGTGCATATGTCGGCTGCGGATTATCCAGTGGGTACACAAGACTATAAGGACCACGTGGTCTTGTGTGCTGTGTGTAGAGAGCCCGGCGCGTGTCGCGCGTCCGCCGGCGGCCGACCGCCACGCGCCGCTCAAAGTGCCCGGAACACTGTACCGACGCCTTTACCAAAACTGTTTTTCTGACGGCACTTAATTAATCCGTGTCGCCAACTACTTTGAATCACTGTTATCAACTCCATATAGTTCGAATCTTAAGCAAACAAACTATCCGAGAACACTTACAATCAATTCAGATTGCTTAAATCCTTTTCTTTACTGCATTAACACAAAACTTTAAGTTCTATGTTAATTGAAATTTAATTATGCTTTAGTAAATTATGATTTTGGTTTATAGATATACCTATAAATCTAAATATTCCGCAAACGTAGCTTCCCCTTTGTGCAATAAATCAAAGTAGGTAATCTAATCAGTTCCGAAATACTAGAGCCATCAAAGATAAATGTAAGTATTGGTAAGTGCGTACAGTTCTTCAATTGCCTGGAAACCGAATCGCTCCCTTTGTGATAAACCCGGCCCGTATTTGTCTGTATGTTTGTTGTATTTAAGCATTTATTATACGCAATTATTAACAAGTCGGGAACAGAATTGAACATGTCAACGGGAGGGCGCGGCTCTCAAAGTTTTGCAATTAGAATTAAGTATATATTTTTTTAAATTAACGCCTAAAAGCATAAAATCTTACTTACACGTAATAACAATTTAAAAAACAATTGTTAACTACCTATCAAAATATTTTTAATTTAAAATTGTAATTTACCTATATCAGCAACGAAATTAAGTTAAGTACAATTTGGCAGCCGCACACGGTGTAAATATCTTATTTGTGTCCTATTGTAAATCTAAATAGCAAAATGTAGATCGTCTAGCAACGAATTCCACGGCAAATAATACTCGAAACTTTTTAGCAAAAAGGCGATGTCTGTACAAATAAAAATGTAAAGTTTGAGTATCGGCCAGTGCTCACCCTATTTCAAAACTGCGTCGCACGACGAGGGGTCGGCCGAGCTCCACGCGACTCATCCCCACACCGCACTGCATGAACCGCAGTCGTATGGGAACAACACACAAATTACCCAAAACTAATTGTTTAATATGTTAACGCCATTTAACTGAACAGATTGAACAATTCGAGTGGGTTTTTTGGTGGTCGCTTCGTGTTTGTCACTCGCAAATATTACGCGTTAGCGATTTGTAAATAAATGCATTAATTTTGGATAGTAGACAGAACTATTATTTGTTTTAACGATGAGATAATGGTTTTATATAGTAAAATGTAGTAAAATGTGCCTTCCGTGTGTAGGTTACCAGGTTACCTATATACCTACCTATCCAATGAAAGATATTTTTTTTTTAAGAGGTGAAAGTCATCGAATGACAGCTCCCGCCTGGGTGAGGCAGGAGGGAGTGTCAGACTCTTACTGACTAAAAACCACCCCGTTCCTTCCCCTGCACGTCGAGCCGGAGCCCCGGTTACCCGTTAGGTTCTCCGCGACTCCGAATCGGCATCGGCCCTATTGGGCCCCATCTGTGGTGGTCTGATGGCTCTTTGAGGCGCGCGCGGAACGCGACGCGCCGTACGCTCGGGTCTGTTTCTGGTCGGACGGGGAGCCACCCATGCTGGCCGTCCGCAGGCCCGCGCTTACGGTGGCCGGATATCGTCCCGCGATCCCCGACGCCCGGTGTGTCCTTCGCGATGGCTGGGTTGCGAGGAGGCAGCGCTTCGCTGCCTCACGCGTCCCGCCTCCTCCTTAGCTAGCATGACTGCTTCGCAAAAGGAGGAGACGGCATCCCAGTCCCCCTCGCTCCGCATCATGGCCTGCACTAGGCCCGGACGCGAGAGGTCGCCATCGCCGATCATTTCCCTGAGGGCACGGCGGTGCTCAGCCCACACAGGGCATTCTCCCACCGTGTGTTCCACCGTGTCCTCAGGGCGGTCCTCGCAGTGATGACACCCGGGCGTTTCCTCCCGCCCCATCAGACACAGGTACCTCCCGAAACTTCCATGTCCGGTGAGGACCTGCGTCAGGCGGTAGGTGAGGACGCCGTAGCGTCTCTCAAGCCACTCCTCAAAATGAATGATAATACGCCTCGTTGGCGGAGTGGTCACAAGTGCGACTGGCAAGGGGTCTCAGGTTCGATTCCCGGGTCGGGCAAAGTATTACTGGGTTTTTTCAAAAAATCTCAGTAGTAACACGGAGTCTGGAATTGTGCCCGGTAAATGGCAATAGGCTCACCCACTATTACATGGGACTCATAACATAAAGAATAGTGAAAAGTGGCGTAATGTACCACCTCTGCCTACCCCTACGGGGATAAAACGCGTGATGTTATGTTTGTGTGTTCAATGAAAGAAAGAAAGAAAGAAAGAAAGAAAGAAAGATTGTTTATTTGTAAAACATGCGTATACATAAATCGAGTAATCAGACATGCAAGATGTTAAATAATATGATTGTGCGTCCATGTTTCGCCAATAGTGGCATACAAATTTTATAGGTGTAAAGATTATATTCAATTTCATTATAATAGTCATTATTAAATTACATTAAAGAGATAAACATTTGAATTTGATGTCACAATATTTCTAATTTAGGTAGTTACTTATATGATAGTCTAAAATAAATTACGTCCAGTACATACCTATATTCATTATTACGCAGTCAAATAGTGGTCCTTACAATAAGTCAATTTATTTACAAATCAATACTAAATTATATTATTATGTCCAGTAGGTATACAAAAAATTTATAAAAAATGTACATTGTATTATTATTATTCTTCACCATTAAATATGTTATACGAAGCCTGAATTAGAAAGTCTTTCTCATTCAAAAAGTCCTGAACACTGTAATAGGCTTTATTAACTAAAAACCTTCTCAGCTTATTTTTAAAATGTGTCAAGGGTAGTTCTCTCAAAATTTTTGGTAATTTATTAAATATCACAGGCGCCATACAGAAAATACTTTTACGCATGAGGGAAGTTCTCGCAGTATGCGTGCATATCCTACTGTTATCGCGCCTGTTACGTGGGACTATTTCATTTAATAGTTTAAATCGGTGTGGATTCGTTTTGACAAATACAGCTACCTCCAAAATGTACAGACATGGCAAAGTGAGTATTTTATTTTTCTTAAAGTATGGCAGGCAACTATCAGTGGGTTTAATTTTAAATATTGAACGTACGCATCTCTTTTGAGCCTTGAATATCGTGTCTTTTTCTGCCGAGTTACCCCAGAAAATTACACCATAGCGTAGGTGGGATTCAGTTAACCCATAGTAAGCAGCAAGTAATGCCTCTACACCTATTATAGACGATAACGTGTGTAGGGCGTAGGCAGACTTACTTAACTTCCTGCATAAGATTTCGATATGGGCCTTCCAGTTTAGCTTTTTATCAATGTAGAGCCCTAAAAATTTAGTTGTTTCTACCTCTTCTATAGGTTGGTCAGCGTAGTGTACATTGAGACTGCTTTTGGTATTGATCCTTTGACTAAAGTGTATTAATTTAGTTTTAGTCAGATTAATTTTTAGATTATTATCATCTAGCCACTTTACCATTAAATTTATAGATACATTTATGTCACTCTCATAAGTATCGATACTTTCACACGGTATTGCTATGGTGCTATCATCGGCAAATAGTGTCAGGGGTTGAGGGATGCCTTTTGGCAGATCATTTATATACAAAATGAATAAGAGAGGCCCCAAAACACTCCCTTGTGGCACACCAAATGAAACTGTACATTCTCTAGACTGATACACGTTGTCATGTTTACTTTTCATGTCAATTGCGTTTATGTGTGTAATTTGAGTCCTGTTATTTAAATAAGATTTAATGAGATTGTTTACATTTCCTCTGACTCCATACGTCTCAAGTTTATTTAAGAGTGTCCCGTAGTGTACATAGTCAAAGGCTTGAGTCATATCACAAAATACGCCACAGACCGGTTTTCTCTTATCAACATTATGTATAACATTATGTAAAAAATCATAGATGGCCATGTTAATAGTTTTACCCACTCTAAATCCTTTCTGTTCTTTGCATAGAATATTATGTTTTTCTATAAATGAATTTAATTCCTTGCAAATGTATTTTTCAAATATTTTAGAAATTATAGGTATTAGTGATATAGGTCTATAATTCTCCATTAATTCCCTATCTGCTTTCTTAAATAGTGGCTTAACTATTGATACTTTTAGGGCATCAGGATAGACGCCCGCACTAATGCTGAGATTTATAACATGACTCAAGTGACCGCAGATTTCGTCCGCAACTTGTTTCAGTATACCCGTAGCAATACCATCATATCCTACACTACTTGTATTATTTAAGGACATTATTATTTTTTTAATCTCGGTTGGCATACTAGGGGCCATAAACATAGTCTTATTATTGTGGTCTACAGTAAATCCCCTAGGTGCAGACCTCGCTATACCCTGCTTAGGTTGCACCTTATCAATGAAAAAATTATTAAATGCTTCTGCAATAGTACTGTGATGTGTCATGATGCAGTCACCTATTTTAATTCTATTTATGTTAGATTTAGGTACGTTATACTTTGCACGATTAATTATTTGCCACGCGGTTTTAGATTTGTTTTCAGATGTTTTTATATTGTAATTGTTTTGTGCTTTTTGAGTTAGCCGTATGATTTTTTTGTAAATTTTTGAGTAATTATATAATAAGTTTTTGTTATTATGGCTTCGATTTAGTCGAAACTGCCATAGAAGTTTTCTTTTCTTTTTACTGCATAATTTAATGCCTTTTGACACCCACTTAGTACGTCGTATCGCATTTATTTTAACCGCTATAAATGGAAAACACAGGTCGTACAGTAACTTGAAAATCGCGGCGAAACAATTATAAGCTACATTTGGGTCATCCGTTTCATAAATTTCTGAAAAAGTAAGACTCTTGAGATGGTTTTTAAATTTTATAATATTTTCCGTATTGTAGTCCCTTCTAGTTGCATACCAATACTTAATACAGCATAGTTTTTGTACGGGACATTTAAGCAGTTGTGCCGTATGATCCGATAACGCCCATTCAAACACTTCAGTCTTACATGTATTAAAGTTATGTGCAAAGTTGTCTATGCATGATAAGCTAGCCATGCGAGTTGGTTCTTTTAAGGCAAGTTTCATATTGTAACTCATTAAAAAACATTCTAATTCAGTCGCTTCTCTACTTTGCTTAAGTACGTCAATGTTGAAATCTCCGCAAACAACAATTTTTCCACAAGATGAACATAAAATCTCACGCATGAGCATTTCAAGTTTCTCGAAGCAGTAATATATCAATGATAATAAAAGTACCTGAGCATAGTGTTTGAAGTCTAATCGGTTCCATTTTCAATCACAAATGATAGACCAGTTGGTCATAGGTCGTGACCTATATATAGCTAGTAAGTAATGGGTAAAAGCGAGTAATTACCTCTACACTCAGACCGTCAGTTGACATTTCAAGAAATTATAGCTGTGCTTTGAACGTCTGCTACTTTGAAATAAATATTAACTGATAAACACGGTAATGAGGGTCATCTAGGGGAAACAATTGGAAGAAATACTACACGACACTTATACTTACCTGTGAAAATCTACCAAGCAATGGATATTTGGGATTTTTCGGTTTTTACATAATTTCTCAGTGATATCACCGAGTCTGGAATTGTGCCCAGTATATGGCAACAGTCTCGCCTCCTATTCCATGTACCTAACTCAGAACATAGATGGTGATAACATACGCAAACTAGGATTGATGATCAGATTGACCTGACAATTTATGATCTTATAGGTACTATTATATAATATTATATAAAGCGGAAGAGTTTGTTTGTTTGAACGCGCTAATCTCCGTAACTACAAGTCTGATTTGAATAGTTCTTTTTGTGTTGGATAGCGCATTTATCGAGGATAGCTATAGGCTATAAAACATTATGCTTCGAAAATAGGAGCTGAGCAGAACATGTGAAACCGCGCGGAAGTAGCTAGTTATTTTATAAAACACTAGCAGACCCGGCAAACTTAGTAGGTACCGCCTAAAAAAATTATCACCTTTTAAACCTTCCCTGGACTTCCACGAACATTTCAAGACCAAAAACAGTTCAGCCGTTCTAGAGTTTTAGCGAGACTAACGAACGGAAATTAATTTTTATTTATATAAGTAGATCATATACACTTGGCAATATGAGAGCCTTTAAGAAGAACATCTCTGCCTATCCCTTCGTGGATTAAGTACTTTCTTTAAGTAAGGGACTGTACTACTGATGTATTTAGTTTAGTCTAGTATTTCTAGCCTATTCTAGAGGTATATCTTGCCGAAGGTAATTACCGTGGTGTCTATTGTCAGTGCTGAACAAAGACCTCTGTCTTGAGAGCGGGTTTGCCAATAACTCTCTCAACACTAGACGCCTCAATTTGAGGATTACAGCTAAGTTGCCGTTTATTGAATGCTGCTACCCGTAACACGATAGCTGGTCACAGTTTAATCATATAGCTACATAGGTATTACTATTGATGAGGAAATATGTGAGACAATTTCACTAAATAAACAATAAGGTAAAAGTTAATGTAATAATTTTACACTAAAGGAATGTTGCATTAGGCACCGTATTGATAGGGTTTCCCTGAATTTAATACAGTTTATTATAAACGAAACATTTCATAATAACTTTGAGTCTATTAAATAAGCTTTCACAAAATTGATTGTGTTATGAGAAATTTCAGAGCAAAATAACGAGTAAAATTAATTCAATTATTTGACTTCAAACCTGACCACTTAAACGGTTCGAAATAAGAAGGAAAAATGTGAAATCAAGCAACATTTTTTTTACTTATCTGCTGAATTTAAAAAATCAAAAACGGTACAAGAAGACAGTATAATATTCTACTTTTTAACTCGCTTTTATTAGGTCCACTTGAAACGAACTATGTATGTGATAAAATCTAAGAATCAGAATATACACACTTCTAATTGTTGTAGGTATCGTTCTGAAATTTGGCAATTACATTTATGTTTCTATGGCGGTACATTATACAGTGGCATAATGTGCACCTCTGCCTAACCCTTCGGGGATAAAAGGCGTGATGTTATGTATGTATTTATGTTTCTGGGGGATAATTCGGTAAACGAGCAGACTAATCATGGTAAGAAATCGGCGTCCATAGAAACCTGAAACACCAGAGGCGATACAAGTACGTAACCGGCCTTTTGGGAATTGGGAATTTGAGGATTGTTTGGTTTCGGAGATTGGGGGACTGCGGAAGGGAGTGGGCCTCCCGTAACCTCGCTCACATAACGAAACACAACGCAAGCGTTATTTCACGTCGGTTTTCTGTGACGCCGTGGTATCACTCCGGTCGAGCCGGCCCATTTGTGCCGAAGCATGGCTCTCCTACACTTAAAAATTTCGATATGAACAGTTATAGTTACATGTGAATTAGATGACCATACAATATTACGAAGCAATCAATCAATTAGAAGGAGAACACATATCGAGTTTGGGTATTGTATGATTGAAAGCGTGTTTTTAGCTTTTTCAATTATTTTAAGTATTACACTTGGACACTTTGGTTTAAAGGTTTTGTTGCAGTTAAAGTGACCAATATAGGTAAGTGTACCAGTAACCCCAGAGTGCTACAGTTACTGGTGATTGAGTGACCGTCTACTGAATGGTAACTGACATTGTGTGATGGAACACAGTAACAGAACTGAAACTACTCGTAGAATGCGAGTTCTGGCATGTAGGGTCGTTGAGGTGAGTACGGGAGCACTAAAAAGAATGGGAAAAATATTGGTTTTTTGCGTGAACAAGGCTTTTGACACAAACTGGTAGTGTAGACAAAAGGTGACGGATCAGTTTACGAATTTATGTAAGTTTCGTGTTAAGTATCGCTATACAACGCGTTCGCGACAATACATTTTTTTGTACCTGAGTTTTGTACGTTTATGTAATAGGGTGTGAGCTTATTGAAATATACAACCGAGCACAATTTCAGAATTCGTGGAAAAAATACCAGTAACACTTTGCCCGACTTTGGAATCGAACCCAAGACAGTCGCAATTACGACCACTCGGCCAACGAGGTAGGCAATCAGTATGGCAGTGTATTTAATACTAAAGCCGTAAAGTTTGATCAACTACCAATCTTCAGTGTAACTTTTTTCGCCTCTTACGTTAGTAAAGTTCTTTATGAATGCGAATCTATTGTTTTACACTGTTAATAACTCCAATAACGCCTATTGCCAGTTGACTAACACGAAAATCGAATTTGAAACTAAGCGTGGTATTCTATATGATTGAAAAATATTTATTTATTTATAAATATTTACCTACCTCAGTATTAATCACTTCTAAACATTGCGTGATGCCATGTTATTTAAAAATAGAAATTGCAATCAAATATTTAAGTACAAGTAAAACTACGTATTGTATGAAAATTACACGTCTGTTAACCGTACAAATACCAATAATGATGCAATGTAAAGCACGACATTGTGCAAGTCTATGATTATGCTAACGTTCCACAAATGAATAAAATATTCAAGGAGCCAGACTGCATTTTCTATTGATCGGGTATCAATTGTAAGTTGTTTGAGTAACTTCAACACTTTTCGTTAATCGTTAATGTTAAAAATCTATGACCTTTTTGTTCTAAGTGTGTAGGTAGGGACTATTTAAATACTAAACACGCTTTTGGGTTGTACCACTAAGATTAATCAATAATTTTGAGATTTATTATTACTTCTCTATTAACGATTATAACTATGGTGTACCTAGGTGTTCACTCTTAACAGTAATTATTATCACTATTAAAATGTCATCAATGCTAATGATACGCGTGACACTGTACACCTGTCTGTCTACTTCTTTTAAGGAGAAATGGTGTGATGTATGTCGTGGTGGCCCGGAGGTTTAAGACGCCCACTTCTCATGCATGAGGGTGCATGTTCGAAACCTACCAACGGCAAGTACCAATGTGACTTTTTTCGAGTTATATGTACATTCTAAGATTATTTAGACACCACTGACAAACGGTGAAGGAAAAACATCGTGAGGAAACCTGAACTTATAATTTCTAATTATAAGTTTGAAATCGCCAACCCGCATTGAGCAAGCGTGGTGATTAATGCTCTAACCTTCTCCGTGTGAGAAGAGGCTTTGCTCAGCAGTGGGCATTTATAGGCTGTTGATGATATCTCATTAAATTAAGTAAATCCCTAAAACGATGATTGTATAGTTATTTACACTTTGACACCAAATAGGTTGCACTTGCAATTTTAGTGTCGACCAGAACACCGTCGTAATTTGGGCACCTTTTATATCAAATTACAATTTAAATGTTCGAATTTAAATCAAGTTCAAGTAAAATATGATACTTATACAAGAGCATGTGCAAATTGAATTAAGCATGTGTAGGCATTTCTTAAAACCGATAATTATCATATATTCCCAACTAATTACTAAAGTCGATAGAATAATTCGGTGATGAAATAGTCCAAATAAACTTACATGTCTTTCATGTCATCAATATTTTTAACCGGAACATCGTCCGGCGGTAGACCCATTGTAAAACGTTTCTTGATTAACTTTTTACAAAAGAAGTCTGACACGACTGTCCAACGTCTTGCAGGTATCTTTATGATTACCGGACTGACATCAGATTATTGATTGCACGACACTCTATGTAAAATTAAATGGTATCGCGCACTCTTTCTTACTGGCTCAGCAGAATTATGATACCTTTCAACGTCTCGCTGTTGCACTATTCTAATATTGTTACGTTAGCAATTTACGGGCTTGTGACTTGCGTGTTTTATTTATGCAGCCCTGTGTAGTTTTGTGTTTGTATGCTGCTTTTGTTTTTTAGATACCTACTTATTGAATATGGTGATGTCATTGATGAAATGTAATCAGAGAGATTGATTTAGCTGATTTACGTGTACGTGTATGGTGTACTAGTAATAAATTTTTTGGAGATTCAGAGCATGTGCGAACATTCTATTTTATGTGGACACAATGATCGTAACAGCTTTTTCCATGAGGATGAGATTCTTGTCTTTTCTGGTTCTTCTCCTAGTAACGTGATAATCGAACAAATAAAACAAAAATCATAATCAATAATAATAAAAACTTTAATTACTTAGTGTTTAATAATAATAATTATGTAACAATTAGTTCTTTTCGTATTTGTCTTGTGAAGTCTTCTCTGGCATCTTGATTTCCTCAATCGCAAGGTTTTCGTCGCTAGAACTGAGTTCCTTGTATTTGTATCTGAATGCCATCGTTGTGAAGATGAGCATGTCTATCAACATCAGGCCGGCGAACAAGAAGAATTCTTTCCACTGCAAATAAGAAGAAAAATATTAAAACGTTGTCGGACATAAAACCGTTGAAGGTAAATTCTCTGTAAACCTTGGTTAACAGTAAACGTGGTAAAAATCCTAACAGCGAAACTTGTGACCTGTGAATTTAAGAAAAAAATAGAGATTCACAATGGGCGACGCGCAATACTAAACGATTGATATGTATCGCGATATTTAGGTTGATATTTAATTATAATACATACATACAGACATAACATCACGCCTCCTATCGATGAAGGGGTAGGCAGTGGAGCATATTACGACCCTTAATGCCACTATACAATGTAACACCCACTTTTCACTATTTTTGTTAGTGTCCCATGTAATAGGGGGTGAGCTTATTGCCATATACCGGGTACATTTTCAGACCCCATGTTACTACTGAGATTTTTTTAAAAACCCAATAATAGGTACTTTTCCCGACCCGGGAATCGAACCCCAGACCCCTTGCCCGGCAGTCGCACTTGCGACCGAGTGGTCGCAAGTGCGACCACTCGGTCGCAAGTGCACTGCCTGCACGCAAGTGCCTCATTGGCCGAGTGGCCAATGAGGCTGTCAATTATACAGTTAATTACAATATAATTATTATTTTTACGCTATACTTACAGACTCGATAAATATCGTGATCCTAGATTATGATTCAAATATCGCGATTAAATATCAAGCGCATTTGCCATTCTAGTCGTCTTTTTTTTCAGGAACTGAATGTGAATCTATACCTAAATATCTACGCCTAAGATCTCATCACATTAGCAGGTATGAAATCTCACCTGTGCATCCAAAAAGTTTCCTTCAACGATGAGCACAACAATTAGGTTTCCGAAGGCTACTGTGAGTAGCCAGACGGATTGCAGCACAGATTTCATGCTGGCTGGAGCCTGGGTGAAGGAGAACTCGAGGCCGGTGACTGAGAACATCACCTCTCCCATCGTCATCACCACATACTGAGGTATCAGCCAAAGGATATGGATGCTGTTCGATGGGGTTATCATCACCGCGTTTGCTTTCTGTAAAAGAAGTGAAGTTTTATAGGTTTGTGCTTATATTAGCTGCCTATGTTATTTTTAATCAGCTGTCTCGTTCATAGTAGCTGAGAGTACCGTTTGGATTGATAATATCACAGTGCTCAGGTTGTACGGGCAATGACCTACTACACCTAATACAACAGAAGTGACATAAGAAGTACAAGTATTCAACAGTTATACTGTAGATTCCATTTGCATCAGTTATGTAAGATAGGTCTTTTAGGGTCATTTTAGTAATGACAATTTCTTTCTAAACAGAATTGCGATAAGGGATCCCACTTATGACTACTGAGCTACTACACTTATGGTTGTATAATAGATGTTTTACTTACGTAAACTCCAGCACTGTCTTCGTAGACATTTATGGTGTAAACAGCTCCAGATTTAAAGTTGAAGTCGCTTAGAACAACAAATCCTCCCACAGTAACGTTGCTCACGCCTTTAGCAATCGACTTCTGCGACGTATTGTTACTCTGAATACTTAGTAACGATTTATTCTTCTTATCACTTTCTATACTTATATCTACGACGCTGTTCAGGTTTGCCAAAAATCTGAAAACAAAATGTAAGGTTACTTTTAATCATACTGTATAACACACCTTTATAATGATTTATTTCAATTCAGCATTTTCCTAATCACAGTCTATTAATCATAGATACGTTCATGTTTTTAAGAAATTGGTTATGGGTTGACTAGCAGTGGCTGAATACCAATTAATTCCTGCAACTTAAGCGGGTGCTAGAAGTGGGAGAGTAATATCGATTTAGGTCACGAGTCACGACTGTCATCGCTCGATATTTAACTAGAGACCGATTTAATGATCTTTAAAACAGTGTAGTTGTCTAGTGTTTTATTTAAGCCTTATTTATTTTCACTTTATTTCATAATCGTTATGTTTTACGTGGCCATATATTACTAGTATTCCTGCTTATGTAAACATTTACCACTTGAGTGAATTTAATTCTGCTATTCGATAACCAACTTCGTAAATAACGTAAAAATAGGTTTGAAAATAAAAAAATGAATAATGTATCGGGAAGTGTACGTGTTTTTTGTGTTATTTACAATAATATTATCGTATAAAATTGAAGTGACGGTTAAACAGGGAAAGCTGATAGGGCACAGAGAGGCCACAGTTTTTGATAAGAGACTTTACTTTGTATTTTATGGAGTACCATACGCTAAGCCACCTCTTGGCAAGCTAAGATTCAAAGATCCCCAGCCTGAAACAAAATGGGCAGGAATTTATGACGCAAGTACAGAATTCCACGGAGCATGTGCTCAAGCGCACATTGTTCACAAACACGGACTGTTTGGGACTGAAGACTGTCTATATCTAAACATTTACACGCCAGTAATTCCTAAAACTGAAGATGCAGTCCTCAAGCCTGTCATTGTTTGGCTTCATGGATATGCTTTTACTTCATCTTTTAGCCACATTCATGGAGCAGACTTTTTGATTGATAATGATGTTGTTCTAGTTACTATCACTCACAGAGTAGGAGTGTTTGGGTTTCTAAAAATCAACGATGATGATTCACATGCTAATATGGGACTCAAGGACATAGTCTTGGCGTTGAAATGGATGAGAAAGAATATCAAGCAGTTTGGTGGTAATAAAGATAACATTACTCTAATGGGGAGTAACTCGGCTGCTACGTTCATATCATTGCTCTTACTTACAGAAGCTAGTAAACTATTTTCCAAAATTATTTTACAAAGTGGAACATTATATTCTGCTTCAATATTACAAGGAGACCACAAGTTGGAAAGAAAAAGACTTAAACAAGAACTTAAGAAGAAAGGCGTAATATTAAGTAAGGCCTTAACAAAAGACATTGTTGATGCCTCACAAAGGATATATACTCGTTCAGAAGTCGAAAACTTTCAAAGACCTGTAGTGCCGTTTACTCCGATACTTGAACCAAAATCAAAATCTAGTTTATTAACAGAATCACCAAAAGATTTTTTTGATATTATGAAACGGAAAAAGATAAAACCTTTGTTAATGGGTTTCAATACTCAAGAAAGTATATCAGAAGTTATACCGTTTATACATAACCCATATTATTTGAGACTATTTCGAAAGTTTTTTAAGTATATGGTTCCATTTCATGACGGATGCAGTTACAACACTACATCGAGACAGTATATGCGTGTATCGGAAGAAATAAAGGATAGGTACTTCAAAGGAGGTATTACAGAACAATCCCTCGAACATTTTTTGAGATACACATCTGATCTTATTAAGTACCCCATAATCAAATTCATTCATATTTACTTGAAGCTAATTAAAGCGAACACTAAGAAGATATTTATGTACAAGTTCGACTACAGGGGTTCGCTCAACGCTGTTAAGGCAACTTCGCTAGGGACGTCTAATGTAAGAATAAAAGGTGTTGCGACTGGCGACGAAATATGCTACGTACTTAAGTGTGAACCACTTTGGGAAGATTATGTGAAAATGACTAGAGATGACATCAATACCGACAAAACAGTTATCAAAGAAATGTCAGTATTATGGGCAAACTTTGCAAAGTATGGTGATCCAACCCCAGCAAACTATACCGGCAATATAACATGGCCGCCGATGAGTGTAGATGGTAGTAATGTTTTATTGATAAGAAAAACATTTACTACAATTGATTTTAGAGCAGAAACACTCATATATCGTTTCTGGAATCACATATATGATCGATTTTATCAGAACCACCATTGTAAACCAAAACATGATGAGCTGTAGTATTAATATTAATTGTAACTTACCTAACATTTACTCCATCGATTGCTTTATCGTTATTGTCAGTGAAATTGTATAGTCCGTCTTTTTTAATAAAAAACGAATTCGCAGTTTTCTCCTTTAGGTTAAAGTATCCACTAAATGCTATACCCGCGCACTCTGTGGCAGGTTCTCCTTGTAAATAATAAGGGAGGTCCACAAAGTCATCAGCGAATATATGTAGATTCTCGTACGCCGAGAGAGGGCCGATTTCAAAGTTCCTGGTTGAGTTGTCTTCGAGTGTATTGAGGTTTGCAGTGTTAAGAGTGAAGTTGCAATTATATCCGTTGTACACCCTCAACTGGGCCAAACCTTCTGAGACCGGTGTACCGTATGTCGGCTATAAATAAACAATAATTATTTTTATTTTGCAACTTAAATCTGTTAATAGTGCAAGAGGATACCACATTGGCAAACACTATTATTATTGATACCTTGCCGTACTACTGAGATTAAACCACCAATTACTCCTCCTAATATTGAATTTTGACAAATTTCAAGTCAGTTCCAGTCAAACGCCATTTCCAGCAATTTATTTCAAATCCATGCCAATAGTAAGCTACAAAGGCCAATCAACGTGTGGTCAAGATAGGTGTAGATGTGGTAGATTTGGTCACACGTCAGTACCCCGTCATTGTACAACATCGATCCGAAATCGAATGACTGAATGTGACATTTATTAACTCCGGGACATGTAGGTTCCTTGATTAATGCAGGACACAGATTTACAAAATTGTGAATATGGTAACATATTGTTCACGTTCTTTGTCACGTTACATTAGAAATAGAAATCTTGTAAATTGAAAAATCTACATGACCTTTATTTGAGGTAACTGAAAATGTTCTGTACTGACCACTTTCATGTTATTTAAGTGTTTTAGTCACAATGTGGTTTAAAGGTCACTGTAGAACTTACCAGTAAATTAAGTTCAACGATGCCAGAGATTATAAAGGCACATGCGGCTAGTATGCCGCCCCAAATCATTTTGTGTAGAGGTTTCCTTACGAGCTTACACCACGTCAGGAAAGGATAGATAGCCTGAAAGTATAACAACTTTAGTGATTCTAGTCCCATACCTCTCACCTATATCATTTTTATCAAATTATTACTTACCACTTCAAAAATAGGAATAAATATTAAAATGAGCAGAGGGTTAAGCACTTGCATTTGATCAGCTTTTAGAGTCCAGGAACCAATGTCTTGTTCCATTCTGTCTGCCTGGAAGGTCCATCTGGAACCCTGTGATTAAAAAGACAAAATACAGACATTATAAAACAATTTTATCCTCTCAGTGGTTTTTAATGAATAATTTTGGTGGATGTACTTTCTTGTTCCTCAAGAACTTTTATGAGACTGCAAAAATAGACGACATGCCATATCCAATGTATATTTATTTATGAGACTGCAAAAATAGACGACATGCCATATCCAATGTATATTATTTTTAATATTTACATACACTGCCTCGTTGGCCGAGTAGTCGCAAGTGCGACTGCCGGGCAAGGGGTCTCGGGTTCGATTCCCGGGTCGGGCAAAGTATTACTGGGTTTTTTAAAATTCTCAGTAGTAGCACGGAGTCTGGAAATGTGCCCGGTATATGGCAATAGGCTCACCCCCTATTACATGGGACTCATAACAACTAGTGAAAAGTGGGTGTTACATTGTACTGTGGTAGAATGTGCACCTCTGCCTACCCCTTCGGGGATAAAAGGCGTGATGTTATGTATGTATGTATTTACATACATTAAAAAACTTAAATTAAAACTAACTATTACTTAAATAAAATTAAAATTAAATATTACTAAATTAAATATATACAACTAAAGATTAAAATTAATTATAGAAAAAAACAAAAACAACTATTTACATAAACTATTTATAAGGCATCGAAAAACTCGTCCGCATCGACGTCAGTGGGGAAAGTACCCAGAAGGCTGGCAGCATTGCCACGTTGTATGGCAATGCTTAACCTCTGACCGAGAAAAAGACCAGCCCTCTGGTCACGAGATGTGTCGACCAGGCGTTTCGAAATGTTTTTGAACAATTTAAGCGCACTCGGACCCCACGGACCTAACGTCTCAACCCCAAACGGCTCAAAGATATAACTACCAGCAAGGTTGTTATACTTGCGCCGCTTGAGGTTTTCTACAGAAGCAGCAGCCGAACCAGCAAAACTCGCCGTTACTGGAAGATGAGAAGGTGCAAGGGTGTCGACACAGGTTGCGTCCCACACCAAAGACTTTCCCAGCTTCCAGGGCATAATGGACATACCGTCGGGTCTCTTACCATCGTCGCGTGCCAAACCCTTTGGTTCCAGAACAGCTGGTACACCGGCGATGACAAGAGCTCGACGGATGATGTCGTTAATGCTGGCGTGTCGGGCTATCCGGCCCGCGCTTCTGCTACACGATAGGCCGTGGTGGCCGAGGTGGTCGACCATCTCACCGCATTGACAGCGATATTTATATTATATATATATAAATATATATATATATTTATTTTATATTTATATTATTTTTTATTTTATTTTTTTTCCATGTATATTTATTTATATATCTGGAAACACCTGTCTTGTCTTACCTGTTGATCAAACAGTGCCCAGAAGACTGGCAGTGGTATGAAGAGCACTAACACTCGGAGTAGTGCCTTCACATCTTCTATTAAGTTGGAGTCATATTTGTCATCAGCGTGGTCTAGCCAGTGCTCGCGTTTCTCTTTACTCTTGCACGACTTTACTACTGCATGCTGTGAAGAAAAAAATAGTACCCATTGTAACCTTAAAAACATCTGAAATAGTAGCAGATTCGCACCTATGACAATTACACTATTGCAGATTCATTTTCGTACCAAATATTTTTTTTTTGGCATAAATCGGTAAACGAGCAAACGGATCACCTGATGGTAAGCAATTGGCGTCGCCCATGGACACCTGGAACACCAGAGGCGTTACAAGTGCGTTACCGGCTTTTTAGGGATTCGGAGTTTGAGGATCTTTGAGGATTCAGGGATTGGGGAGATTGGGGAAGGGGAGAGTAATTGGGCCTCCGTACGGGGAGGGTAATAACTAGATTGATTAATTAATATAGGTACTTGTTTAGTAAATCGGTAGGATTTATAAACGTAGCATCAGTTAATAGAAGTCTATTGATATTACTTTACAATACAAGTATAATAACGACACCCGTCTATACTACCTCTATATAACCAAAACACATTTTTAAAATGGTTTATTAATTTACCGTTGCTATAAAGTTTGGGGTACTAAAAATGGGTCGACCTAAATGAATGACACCTGCGCTACTTCTGCCAACGGCAACTTCTGTAAAATAGCCACTAGTTGCCATAAGTTAAATCTTAGTCCATAACTAAAGTACCGAGTTGCAGTCTACACAAATAACTAATATTAATAATTATATGGTTTGGACGTGAGTGGCAGTTAATTAAATCAGCTCATCGGTTCCACTGAGCTGAGAACAGTGTTGAAATTAATTTGCATTGCGATTGTGATTACACACGCATACAACAGTACATATACTATATGTGTACTGGACGACAGTCACTATAGGTAATTATACCGTGGGCTATTATTGATCGTGTATGGTACAATATATGAAATGTAGATGGAACAATCGACGACTAACAAAAAAATGATTTAATAGAATAGAATAATTTATTTGTATATACTCCATTTCCAACGGGTTTTTTAATTACAATACAAAGTTAAGTAATGTTAGACTATTAACTAGGTAATAATACATTATTATGCTTAAAACTATGGACAGAAAAATAAAAGGACTGATAATAATATTAATAGATTTCCGAGCAAAAATATTCAAAGATATACTTAATTTACGTTTGTGATCCACACAAAACCCAAAAAAACCCTCCAATTTGATAGAAACCCGCTTACTCCTTGTGACATAGTACAGCCCCAGTGTCCGCCTATTACTACATAGTTAGGTAGTATGCACAAAACAGAGTAATTAACAAATTGACCACATTAATCACAGGCAGTGTGAAATGCTTTATGCAAATACGAATGCGTTGTAGTGAAATAACATTCAAACAAAATAGGAATGTCATAATTTTGGGAAGTAGACCTCTATTGTAATTTTTTGCAATAGAGGTCTACTTCCCAAGGTACTATAACTCGGAATTTTAATTCGATTCCATATTTGACAATTTCAGTGTTGCAACGTTATGACAAGTACTAAATAGTGACGTTGCGAAATTATTCGATATGGAAATGCAATATTTCTGGATCGATTCTTCATGTTTATAATTTTACTCTCGTAAACTAAGTATATCAGGAAATAAAATTTTTCTGAACCGAAAATTTAGTTTTGACGATTAATTAACGATCTGAGACTTTTCTTTTATAATTGTGTGTGAAATACAAAATGTAATCATGAAGGAACATGACAAATGAAACAGATAGATGTATTATGGTAATAAGTTATTTTATAAATTGTCGCCGTCATCGCTATCGCTATCTTCTGTAACATTTATTATAAAACACACACACTGATTGTTTATCGATTTTTGTGTGCATCACTACACTATTATATGTGGTATCATTATTTCACAAAATGACAGTAGCTATTATCAAATCTGGAATCTAATTAAAATTCTGGCTATAGTTTCAACCGTTCTGCTTGACTTGTATTGATCGAGATGTTATGTAGCCTTCCTTGATAAATGCATTATCCAACACAAAAGAAAAATTCAAACGAATCAAAACAGCATTCCAGTATTAGCGCGACTGTCGACGCGTCGTCGCGGAATGCTGCTCATGAATATGAACCTCCAGCATGGCTTGAAATTAGTCGAGTTCCTTGTCAAATAGTTACGTGAGTAAGCCGAGAAACATAATAATTAATTTAGAATGTATCACGAAAGTTATAACATCTCGACAAATTCTTCAGCTTTATATAATGATATAAGAGTATAAGATAAGATTTAAACTTGTCTTTTTCTTGTAATTAAAAGTACCGTGGCGGTGGTGATCCAGAGATTTTAGACAACCACTTTTTTAGCTAGGGTGGGGTCTCAAAGTCTAGTAAGTAAGTTGGTACAAATGAATGCGGCTTGAGCAATTTTAACGCTCATTCCTTTTTTTGTTAAGGTATTAGAGGTATAGAAAATGTTAAAATTTGATATGCATATTATGCATTATGTTCTCTTAACTGTTTTTTTAAAGAGTCCTAACTATGGCGTACGATATTTATGAATACCTTCTTTAACGTTGCCTTCTCAACAGATTAAAATGATTTAACAAATAGGTAAGTATACTCAAGATCTAGTCACAGAAATAACTACATATTTAAAAACAAGATTCCCTTCGTGGCTTCTTCAGCTGACAAGTATCTGACATTTATTCAGGTCGGTTGCTACTTATTTCCAATTACTTTAAGGTCAATAGTTGGCCATGTGCTACAAAGAAATTATCAGACAAATCGATCTCAAGTGTCAGTTTTTCACGATTGCATTACTATCTCACGTTTGGTTTTATCTTGAACATTCTGAAGAGTTTTGTTATCATAGTCTAAAAGAAAAATACGTCGATTGCAATGAAAATACGTCAAAATTTTCCAGTTTTAAGTAAGATTGTAGGACTTTTATTGGTAAAATCTAAACTGCTTTCCATGTTCCGTTTAAATGCATAATTAAAGTAGGCTGCAGTGTCGGAAAATGGCGGCAGCTGTAAAACATACGATCCGCTCTGATTTGATCATGCCCACTACCCAAAAAGTGGGAATCCTCCCACTAACACGGGATGAAGCTAAAACGGCAAAACTAAGAAGTACTTTTACGTAACATTTAAGTTGTTTGTGGCAATATATTTAATGTTCATACACAGCATCAGATCTCACTACACCAATACGGTGAACTAATAGATTTTCAATTTAATTTTTAAGTTTTAAGGTTGAATATCGCATTTAACTTACTCCAATAGATGGACAGAATATGTTGAAGTGCTGCATTGGTATACAAAACACGACCACAGTCGCGTGAGTCTCTAAACAGCGCTAAATAACAAAGTCATTAAATAAAATCTAGTTCACTATTCACACTTTAACTACATGTTTCATAAACGTTTTAAACTTGCTTTGTTAGGAAATTGAGGTTATTTTCTGATTTAGGACTAAGCCATCCGAATCTAGAGGTAGATTATGTTTCATAACTTAGATAATACTATCGGTGAAGCATTTTTATAGAGGTATTTAACAGTCTTTCGGTTAACCGAGCTGTCGTTGAGAAAAGTTAGCATTTTAAAACTTTGTCTTTGTATCGATCATCAATGAATAGTGGTTTCTATGTAATATACCGTCTGTATATATATCGTGGTGGCCTGAAGGTTTAAGACGCCCGCTTCTCAAGCATGAGGGTGCGGGTTCGAAACCTACCAAACGGCAAGTACCAATGTGACTTTTTCCGAGTTATAAGTACTTTCTAAGATTATTTAGACACAACTGACAAACGGTGAAGGAAAACATCGTGAAACGGGAAACCTATGCTTATAATTTCAAGTTATAAGTTTGTAATCACCAACCCGCATTGAGCAAGCGTGGTGATTTGTGCTCAAACCTTCTCCGTGTGAAAGCCTCTTCGGCTTTGCTCAGCAGAGGGCATTTATAGGCGGCTAATGAAATGAATGATGAATATCATACGGAGCTCAATGTTAGGACATACCTATAACGCTGTTGTGTTAACTTGATTATTATTCTCTACTAGCTTCTGCCAGCGACTTCGTACGCGCAATCCCGTTTCTCCCATTCCCGTAGAATTTTCAGGACTTTTTTCTGTCATAAGAACCTTCTCATGACGATAACAAACAAAAAAATCAGCCGAATCGCTCTAGCCGTTCTCATGTTATGGCGTGACAACGGGAAACGGGTTGTTTTATTTTTACATATATAGATAACTTTTTTAAGTCATATAAATCTAATGAAACCGGTGATTTAGTATGTATTTATGTACGAAACCCGCGGAAGGTGATCGGATATGATCTTAATGATTCCAATATACAGATGTCTTTCCAACCGGTGCTTTGGACTCCTACGAATTTGCAAAAACAATCAGTTTCTGCCTCGTATCTCAAGATGACAGACTCATCGCCGCACTCATTATCATCATAATCATCATCAACAGCCTATAAATGCCCACTGCTAAGCAAAGCCTCTTCTCACACGGAGAAGGTTATTAAATGAGATAGTTATTACATCGCCGCACTCAGAATCGTCTAATGGTTACTTAACCCAGTCCTTAGCAATTGTTCTAGGAACAAAGTCATTACGTTTAAAAAAAATACAACACGGTGCGGCAGTTATAATATTGGTGTAGAAAATACATGTAAATTACTTACGCCGATGCAAGTGGAGACTTTTCCAAGCACATTTCCTGCGGGCTTCTTTATTATGTAGAGCCTCTTACCAGCCACGAAGAAAACTGCAAATAAAGAATAATCAATATCTGCAGCTAACTCTCCACTTACTGAGACGAGACGAGACGGTCGAGACGAGACGGGTCTCATCTAATAACTTGAGATTAAAAAGTGAAAATACGTTTATGAAAGTGATATAATTAAATACTTGTAATAAAAGTATACTTAAAGCTATTTTTATCAGGATCACAAGACGAAGTTTTGACTCAAGTTTAATAATAAAGTTTAACAAGTTAACCACGTGACACATGACAGACGTTAGCAAAGAATTTTCTTCCTCTTATTGGCAATAAGACATAAAATACAATTTTATACTAGTACACACCCCCAGTAACAGGTAACAGGAATTGTCTACTTAACTTCACCGTATCTTGAGCATAAGTTTAAGTATTTTACAAATCTAAGCTAGTAACCTTGTAGTGATCTTACCAATAGAAACGACCATGAGTATCCCTGGAACACCGAAGGCAAGTGAATAACAGTCGTTGTCTCCAAAGCAGTGGACGTCAGCTCTTAAGATGGGAGTTAAGAAGGTTGAGATGAGACTGCCAGCATTAATGGCGAAGTAAAAGAGAGAGAAGAAGTAGCCCAAGAATCTCTCTTGTTCTGGCAACTTGAACTGGTCTCCACCGAAAGCGGAGACGCAGGGCTTAATGCCTCCTGTACCGAAGGCTATTAAGAGAAGAGCTACGATGGTAAATTCCCTGAAAGAAATTATAGGTACATATTTAATCTCTTGCTTGCTGCTAGATGGAATGCAAAAAGATAACTGAGTCTCGCTTAGATAAATAAATACTAGGAAAAGGCAGGTTGAGCGTTGTTTAAAAAAAGTCTGTCCTATATTCGTTTTTTATTCGTTTTTGCTTCCTTTACGTAATTTCAACAATATTTTTTTTAGGTTATTATATATCTTTTTTATTCATTGTTTTGTTTTACTTAATTTTAAGTGCTATATAATTATTTTACGAGTTCCATGTAATATGCGGCAAAATAGACTGCAATTTTAACACGCGAAACTCTATTACTGACGTCTATTTAATTGAAATGAAATCCTATGCAGGAACGGCAAATCCATTGATGTGATAAAGACATGAACATAGTAAATTAACGAACCATTGTCCGATGTCAATTGGGACAGTTATTGATTTGAATGAGTTTTGCATTAGCAAATACATATATTTTGTTGATATGAAATCACGTGGTATGGGTATGAAGTAAGACGACTTTTCAGAGACACAATAGTAATAATATACGTCTGCTACAAAGATAAACATTTTATGTGACTTTAAAGATGTTATTTTAAAGTGAAATCGTTAATTTATTAAGGAGTTCTAGTCTATTTTTGGAACATTCGTAGGTTTTTACTGGTATAAATAAATGATACTTACATGGTAGGCAGGTTTAGTTGTGGCATTGCACTGATTGATATCAACGTGCTTCCAGCTGCATATACTAACGATAAATATAATATAGTCCTGCAACAAAAATCTTTATTACTCTACGTAACTAAAAAACTTAAAGATTCAATGAGTCACTTACGGAATCTATTTATCGCTGTCATTTTTAGGGAGGATGGCTCCTCAAGAACCATGAATCAAATAAACAATATTCAGAATCCTATAAGTTTGGTTACGTGCTCGCTCGTGTCTTTCTTTTGTCCACGTAATTGCACGGCATACGCACGCTTTCATCATTTGAAGGATGCGTACCTTCGTCAAATGACGCAACGTAGCAAGCTTCCTTGTGCGTACTGCTAAAGAGTGGAATTCTTTGCCAGAGTCTGTATTTCCTGAAGGGTACAACCTGGGAGTCTTCAAGGCCCGAGTGAATAGGTTGCTTATGGGACGACGTGCTACATCGTAGACCGCATCATCGCTTACCACCAGGCGAGATAGTGGTCAAACGTCGCCCCATCAAATATTAAAAAAAAAACCTGGATAGTAGCCCTTAAGCAACGGTGACCGCTTTGTTACTACTGGTTATCGTTTATAAAATAAGAAAACATACCATTTTTAAAATATAATGTACATATTAATTGTTCTATATGTAAAAGAAAGATCTTGCATGTTTTTGTGTAGGTAACCGAAATTCAATGTCGTAGTCTGATGCCGCTATATAACTTCTAGCTCAAGTTAACCAATTTATTATTGCATAATATGTTTTAGCCGACTATATTACACAATTTGTCGACACAAAAGTCAAAGAAGATGTGTGACACAGTCAAATTATCAGTTATTTAAACTACTAATGTTTGAAAGTGAAACTACCTCTGATTAAGATTACTTAACTACTAGTAAGTATTTAAGCATATAAATTTTTACACCTTTATTTTATCTAAGGTATAATTATGAGTGAATGTTGTTAATCCAGTTCTTACTTAAAACCTTACTAAGTCAGTTGAGTGTCGTAAGCGCTGGTTTTACAAAACTTGGAATTGCCCGCGGATGTGTTCCTTGATTCGAATAAAACTGTAGATCTTATTTATTCGACTTGGATCTATTTTATAATCCGTAATAATCATTGACCATTATCAACACAATCAGTAAAATTAGAGTACCTATTCACTTTGTATATTGTAAAACACAACTTATATTGTACTTACTTAAGGTTCATATAATGTTAAACATTTGACATTTGTTAATAGATCTTTTCGACACTGTGGCATTATCAAATTACGATACCTATTTGTTTACATTGAAAAAATAGCAATTTCTTAATACAGGGTTTTACACCTTTAAGTCTTTTCGTCTTTCCGAAATGCGCCGAAATCCGGAATACTCTCGAAAAACGCTGACAGATGTTGATAAAAAACAAGTTCTATTTTCATTAAAATAAGGAATTAAATGTTTATTTTATGTAATAATAGTTGTAATCGCTCAAGGCTGATGTTGAGTGTAGACAAAGACGATAAAAATCGTAAAAACCAATCATTTTGGTCATGTATTGTTGTTCATATCCTCAAGCTAATTGAAAATATTAAGACCATCGTTCGTTAAATTATATAGATGTACAATACTTGCCTAAATCTCCCCAGCCAGCCGTCGGCTATCATGGCGCCAATGAGGGGAAAGAAGTACGCGAACATAGTGAACACGTGGTAGATGACTGTGGCCCCATTGTCACTGTAGCCCAACTTGTCTCGCAGGTACAGCGACAGGATTGCTGGAAAACAACGACAGCGTTAATTTAATCTTTTATAAAATACTTATTTAACTTAAACGTATGGTCACTCGATTTAGGCACCGGGGACAGTCCTTCTGATACTCAAGGGTTAGACATATAAACAGAGCTGCAAATTTTGAATTTAGCTTACACTTTTTACCAGATCTGAGTCCTAGATAGTGGTTAGCCTATTCCACCACTACCATGCCATCTCTATGTCTAACCTAACGGGTTACCGCGGGGCTCCGGCTCGAAGCGCAGGAGAAGGAAGGGGTGGATTTTAGTCAGAAAGAGTCTGACACTCCCTACCGCCTCACCCAGGCGGGAGCAGACATTCGATGATTTTCTCCTCCTTAAAAAAAACATCTCTATGCTAATAACGTAGAGTCCTATTACCATGTTGTTTAAACCGAAAATTCCAATGTTGCTTTGTCTGAGCCAGGACGGAGTTGTAGGCTGCGACCACAGGATTAACAAGGCAATTAAAAATATTGGTCACATTTGGAAGAGGATTTTGAGCGCATTTTGTAACGAGCACTTAGCTTCACTGACGGGCAGCCTAATAGACAATTATTTATTAGTTAATGTTTTAAAAGTACCAAGTTATGGTTTAATTGAAACCAATGCTTTTCAGTTTTGAAGAACTAGTCTAGTTAAAATAATGATTCGCAAATACGGCGACTATGTGTGAATAATAAGTTAACATAACATAACATCACGCCTTTTATCCCTGAAGGGGTAGGCAGAGGTGCACACAGAAGTAACACCCACTTTTAACTATTTATATTGTGAATCCCATGTAATAGGGGGTGAGCCTATTGCCATATACCGGGCACAATTCCACACTCCGTGCTACTACTGAGGATTTTTTAAAAACCCAGTAATACTTTGCTCGACCCGGGAACCGAACCCGAGACCCCTTGCCCGGCAGTCGCACTTGCGACCACTCGGCCAACGAGGCAGCAGTCAGCAGAGCAGTGAATAATAAATTCTGGAGAACTACTCACGAGGTGAAAGCTAGAGGTAGTCTAGTGACAAGGTTCGCCTACCTAGTGTTGTCAGAAAGTTTAAAAAAATATAGTTACATACATACAACGAAATATCAATCACCTCTTAAGTGTGTAGTTATTATCTATCGTTAATCTTAATTATATTATCTATCGTTAACGTCTAAAGTTACAATATTGCTTTGTTTACGAAACCTGTTGTATAGGAATTATAACAAACGTTTTATTACTTTAGCATTCGTTGTATAATTACCTCTTTTGTTAAGAAAGCTAATTAGTTTCATGAAATTATTTAGATCATGGACACTAAACATTTATGACATAAGTGCTTTGACGTTCATAAGAAAATATCTAAACATACCTACAGACATAAAAATTAGAGTGTCTGTTTGTAATAATAAACTAACCGCTTTTTATTACATGTATATGAATATACATAGGTATATACCAAAATAACATTTTTACAATTTTTGTCTGTCTATCTGTCTGTTTGTACTAGCTAATCTCTGGAGTGGATGGGCCGATTTTGCAAGACTTTTATTAGCAAGAAGCTAATGTACTAAGGAGTAACAATAACTACTTTTATTTTGGAAAATTGAAATAAGAAAGATGTTATATTCTAAAATTCATATTCTACGCGGACGAAGTCGCGGGCAATAGTTAGTCAATTTAGTACTATCCAGTAAGAAAAAGAGTGATTAATAGCTGTTTGTTTGTAAAACCATTTGGTTTGTAAAATCTTAAACATTTTACATAACAATTAACTCTCACAAAGCAGGAATAACATGGATGCAGGGGTTGTTTACAATAATGACTCATAGGCTGAAGATGGGCCTGTATTTAAGAGACTTGTTATCATTTTGACCTGACAATGGTTGAATATTACAATCTATTTAAGATCCTGAGCTTGTGTGTCAACGTATTATGTATGTGTACAAAACAAATGACAGTGGTGTATTTTTTGGCAAGAACCGTGGTATCTACACTACTGAAAATCAGGGTTGGGCAGGAACGCTCAACTATATGCTGAGGTGGAGGCCCTTTTGGCATGGGCACGCGCATTTTAATATTATTATTATATCTTGTTTTTTTTTTGTATATTAAATGTCTGTTATTATCGTATTGCACCTCTACATAATTTTGTTATACTTTGATGTTTCTTGGTCTTAGTCATTTAAGTTATCTGTATTTTTATTTTACAAAACAAAGGTTATAAACCTTTGTTTTGTGTGTCAATTCCCAAATAAACGTTTTTTCTTTCTCCTTCTTCCTTCTTTACACGCTATGCGCTCTATTCTACCGGAAAATAGTACTTAGTAGAGCATCGAGACACCGTATATGTACTGATACAGTGTGAAATAGATCATGTGATCCTCGCAATGATGACCCATTTTGATAGTCATGTCGTGTCTTGTATAAAACACAATTGTAACTGTTTTAAGTGCACATTCTTATCCCTGACAAAGATCACACTATAGTTTTGATCTGAATAGCGTCTTATAAATCTAGGAGTATTGATTTGGTCCGCGACCAAATAACAAAAAAACGGGAAAAAAGAACCCGTTCTTTAGACCCTGTTTAGCTATACCCCAAACATTAAAGTAGTGAAAGACTAATATATAATTCGTGTCTGGGTTTCTAACCCGAATTTTTAAGATGCTAACTTCAAAGAACGATTTTCGAATCTAGTAAGCTACATATTTTTGGAAATTACAATTTGTCCATAACATAATCGGTTTCAGATAGCTTCAGTTTCCTTACAAGTAACTAAGCTTCAGACATACGCTTATTCATAATTATTTAGTTATTAAAAGATGAAGTATTATTTACTACAAACATTTATAGATATGAAGCATCATTCATTAACTCCATTGAGGATATCTAGATCGTTAAGAATCTTTGAAATCCTTAATTGTAAAGGGTATCTTATCTCTAGTCATCAGGCTACAATGAATACGACGATTGAAGACATCTGAGCCAATAGTTAGATAAAGAACAGTTTTGTGTCTACAAAAGGACGACAAAGTGCAACGTTGTGCAGTGTCACGTACACCGCTTTGTTCATCAAACTATTGAAGTAACACTTCCTAATATTTGCCCCAGGTACCTATAGATGAAATAATTACAATGGCCATGTCAAGTCTTTTTTTATATCATAAGCCGGTAAACGAGCAGGCGGATCACCTGATGGTAAGCAATCGGCGTCGCCCATGGACACCTGGAACACCAGAGGCGTTACAAATGCGTTACCGGCTTTTTGGGGATTAGGAGTTTGAGGATCGTTGGGGATTCAGGGATTGGGGAGATTGGGGAAGGGGAGGGTAATTGGGCCTCCGGTAACCTCACTCACACGACAAAACACAAGGCAAGCGTTGCTTCACGTCGGTTTTCTGTGAGGCCGTGGTATCACTCCGGTCGAGCCGGCCCATTCGGGCCGAAGCATGGCTCTCCCACACTTAAAAACACTACAATCAGAATTTGAATCCCAATTCTGCTTTGCAATTGTGGTAGACACGATCGAACTATGCAGTCACTCAATCGGCCCGTATAAAGGGTTATGTAACCGATCAAAAATGAAAGTGAATATTAAACTTATTTTTATTTTATCGTCTGTTTGATGTGACGTCACGAATGAGTCAGGTGCGGGGGTTTTATTAAATGTTGATGTTTATGACGGTCATAAGTCACATACAGGGATACAGGTAACAAAAGTTCCATGGCGGTTTTAAATATGACAACTATCAATTTTTAATTAAATAAAAATGTTTTTAGATAGATTTTATAAATGATTTTTTAAAATGCGTTAAGCTGACATTGTTTATTAAGGTAATTTTAAAATGTAAATATTTTAGTTTTTTGTTATTTACATATAAGTATAATATTAATATTAGTTTAAATTTAGTGTAATCATTACACTTATTTAAATTATGTGTGTTTTAATAAATGTTTTCTTGTTTTATAAAATCAATTGTTAGATAGATAAGTTTGGGTTACGACGTAGCATAGTGGTTAAATGCCCCTAAAATAAAATAGAATAAAAAAAATATATGACAACTACAGTGTGTTTATGTAACCCTATAGAATAGTTATTCTTAAGTCCCAAAGAGTATGACTGATCTACGACACTGAGGTTTAGCTGCAGTTTGATTTATTACGTTTCTTAAATCCGATAATAAGAAACGTGTGAATAGTTTGCTGAAGTGCAATTAAATAGTTGACTGATGCAGAACAGATGAATTAGTTCGGGCGATACCTATGTTTATGTTTTCGTAATTTTAATTAAAAATCTGGTTTCTGCGATGCGATGGTTTAATAAATAAACCTTTGCCATATCATTTGGGGTGATCTAAACCGGTAATATATATAATTTACCGTTTCTGTAACATCTTTTGAACGTATAAAAATAAAATCCTTTTCATCTAGGTCACGCCGTGTTTATAAAGGAGCAAAATCGAGTGTTAATTAATTATTTCTTTATGTATTGCAAAGTTCATTACACAAAGAGGGAACTGAATTACGCCTCAAGGCGCCTGTCCATTTCAGAAAGGGAAAAGTTATTATCAAAGAAAAACAATGGCTTATTAAAAATGTAAGACTATGACACTCGTATAAAGTCGAAGAGTTCTCTTAGGGTTCTCTTATTGTGAGGAGTTTTTTTTTAGTTACATATAAATTTATTTTATATATTTATATAGAAATATTTTTGGCAACTTTATGTACCATCAAATGCCAAAAGTCCACTGCCACCGTAAGACTACTATCGGTTGTGCTACAGCGCTTATACACACATGCACATGCATATTTTTATCCGTGTGCGTGTGTTTATGCGTACGCACGCGTTTTTATGCACATTAATATGAAATTACTTACGCATTGCCGTCACTCACAGTGGACTTTGACCTTTGACTGTACATGTTAAAATTCATTTTAAGTAATGATGCGTTGATATTGCATTTTTGCTGATTTGCATTTTGGTGTGAAGACAAGAATTCCGCCTGCAAAAGACATAAGAGGGCGTGGGTTCGAATCCCACTTCTGACACCATGTTATGTTGGTGGATTAATGAATTATAGTCGGATTTATTTTACTTGGATTTATTACAATAATGTGCGGGGCGCACGACGTGTACACACACTAGAGTATGACGGGTAAACAGCGGCGTTAATGACGACTGTCCTACCTTATATAACACATTATAGTGAGGGGGCCACTACTTACTAATTAGTGATGATACAGACTAAACGTACATGTAACAGTAGCTAATATTCGTCTTATGAAATTCGGCTTAGCGTCTATAAAAATAGAACCTCACGTTATCTCATTATATTGCAATGTGAATTTATATCTACAAACCAATCATTTTCGGTTCCAATTCGTTACGAAAATCGGGTTCGAAAACCACAGATAAAAAGTAACGGTATCTAATTTTATCATCACAAAAGTAATGCGATGAAATTTAAAATTTGGATCTGAAATGATGGCGTACGGACAATGGGTAGATAAATTACCTACCAACCTATAATTCATAATAACGTATATTGTTTAGCTCATCTCTAATGATTACTTTTGATGTGTGCTTGTGAATTGAAATCTTGGAACTAAATTTCGAAGCGAATCCACAACCGATAGAGCTGTATAGTATACACGTTTAATTTGCATGATTATAAATGCTGAGCTGCATAAAAGTTTGTTTTTAAAAGATTTGTATTAAGTTTTTATTTGTAACTTATGCTATGCATTTGAATAAATGATAATAATATCTTTCTTTCTGTTAGTTACATCACCACATGTATCAATGATAATATATGACATCAATAACATAAGTGGCATTTTGACAATGGTTTGAAAAAAAAAGTCGTTGCTCCGCACTAGACGTTCTCCTGTGTCGTGGACGCATTTACAAACATACAAAATTCATACACACATGACACCCAGACCCGAAACAACAATTTGTGGGATACAAAAAGGGTTGCTTCGTGCGGGAACAACCCGCTGCACGTTGCGCGGCAGCCTGTTCCTCAGCCATATTGAATTGCTGGCAAAAAAGCGAGCAGCGCAGCTGGAGCGACCCAGAGATATTGGATAAAGATTAGTTATTTAATTCGGCTACAAGACCGTCCTAATAATGGACAGCGAGAAATCAAGCAGAAAGAGCAGCCATCCTTCGCTCAACTTGTTTCGAAGATCGAACCTCTTTTACCCAATACCTCGTCCTTGGCAGTGATAAACTCTGAGTGAAGTCTAGACTATCATATAATGACTTGTATTTTCTTATGTACATTATGACCGTCTGGTTTTTTCCAGTAATGACAAGATTTATCTCGTCTGATCCGGAAGAAATTATAGCGGCTTAAGTGTAACAATAAACTATAATTTTACGAGTATCTGCCAGCGCTGTCTTCCGCGTTTCCGAAGTAAAATACTTTTGTAATTTCTATGTGTACTCCAGACTAAAATCTATGTCTTTGCTGAACCTATCTTAGTAGTTTGCCTGAAAGAAGAAATAGAAATATCCAACGAACAAAAATCTTCTCAAAGTTTGATTGTTTATAGTACTAAGTATATAAATAATCATCATTTAGTTTCAGTCCATGGCGGAACATAAAGGTGATACCTATACCATGCGATTAGTTCTTCTTTTACAAGTCCTATTAATACTGAATGATATGAAATAATATGTTTATTTGAAGGCACTAATAGATTTTCGTAGTCATCTCTAACAAATTCGCCGTTGTCATGGTTACGTTTACAAACACAGAATGCGTAAGTCAATGAACTCAATCACGCCTAAAGAGCCACTGATTTTGATTAAGTTCTACAAATACTTGTAGTCTCATACAATGAACTGTTTAGTCGGGTTTAACGCAAATGAAGTACTAGTTAAAAAATCAGATTTATTTTATTTTTATCGTTTACTAGCTGACCCGGCAAACTTCGTACCGCCTAAAAGTTTTTTCTCTTTATTTTTTATTCTTATTATTTATCCTCTATTATTTATTCTCACCTTTTAAAGCTTCCCTACTTCCACGAACCTATCAAGACCAAAATTAGCGAGACTAACGAACGAAATTCATTTTTATTTATATAGATTATGGTTTTAGATATGCTATCCGAGGTTACATTTATAAAGATAGTGATCCCGCATGAACTTACTAAGAGTCCCAATGAATGATGTTTTAAATCGTCGCACAAACTTGCACCCCGACCTATGTCGACCTAGTACCCTCATACAAATATGTGTGTGCAACAGATTGTATGAAAATGTCCGTCTGTAGCCGAGTATCTTCACTCACACTTACAAACGGTATTTAATTAAGATTTTTATTTGCCATTCTTTTAGTTCTTATCATCGGTTACAATTTACAATAGTCTATTTAGATAAAAACGGTGTTTAGAAAGTTTTTGATGCATGGCTGATTTAGTTAAAGGACTATATTGCGTCATGCTGTGATTGTAAACGGCTTTAGACTATAAGTTAAGTTTTAAAGAAGTCAAATTTCTTATACTGACAACCAGAAGAAAAATGGCGTACCTAGTTTTAAAAGTATCAACTAACTACATAGTATAACAACGAAACTCTATTTAAGGCTATCGTTAGGAATAAGAGGCTAAAATTCCTCTATATTCCATTTACTGTGAGATTCAAAAGATACAAAGTGACTTTTGTGTAGGAACAAATACTAGAAATCTGCAAATAAATGTACAATGATGTTTTGTATTTGTTGAAACGGACCGTAAGTATGACTAATCGCCGTACTGATACACTTGTACACAGATTTATTGTTAACCTCATACATATGTATAACCTTACAATTTATCGATAACAAAATACTTGATGGTGAAATTCGACATACATTTTCCATGATAAACTATGAATTTTGTTTAAACTAGGTCGAAAAATGCATAGATACGGCCATTCGGGTGTTTTACCTAATCCGTAAGTAGTTAAATAACGTTTAGACTAAGCAAGCTGATTAGATATGAAAAGAATGTTTTAGTGGTGAAACAGCCATGAAACCCGCACACTATAAGACCCACTTTCCAGTCACATCATAAATTATGAGAATAGATGTAAAGGTATACATGATATTCAGTTTAAGTGGAAAGATGGTTTCTGTGGACTTTAATATTCTGCAATAACAACACGACACAAGATTACCCTCTAAAAATGGTTAACGCTTTTCTAAGGAGCCACGTCTTTTTTAGGCTGTAGTGCACGTAGGTACTAATTCTGTGTACCTACCTTTATTTCTATAGGATTGGGAGTCGACAGATATTGTCTAATTTCTTGTGTTTATATTTCATCGCAACCCACACTCTTTGTTTATTAGCAGCGTGGCCACGTGTCGCCAAACCTGTTAGTGTCACTAATATTAAGAGAACAGCACATGTCTACATTATATACATATATAAATATTAATTGGGTACTTCATTATGAATATGTATGCAGGACCTAGATTTATTCAATATAGATTTGCTGTTTTCCTTTAAAGTTTATTTTTGTTTATCCTCGGACTAAAGTTAGAAAAGTAGGGTTATCCATTTTAATAAGGACTTTAATGATTTACTGAGATTATATTTGCTGAGATTAAGTATTTTAATATCTAAGAATTATTATGTTGTAGTCTGTTAACGCCAAGTTATGCTAATGTTGAGTCGGTATGGCACGTGTTTCTCCGCTCGCGCCCTCATCTTAGTGAGTAGGACGCCATTGCAGTATTCCGAGGGAAATCATGGCCGCCAAATATTTTCCCCGCGACCATTCAACGTTACACCAATGACACAGCTGATGAAAGTAGGCGGATCCTTTTGAAGGAACCAACTAAATCCGTAAACAAACGCTATATTATAATCTAGGTGATTAAATATTAATGTTAGACTATCTATAAAAAATTAGTTGTTAGTCTCGCTGAAACTAGCGAACAACTGAACTTATTTGACTAATTTTGGTCTTGAAATGTTCGTGGAACAAAAAATTGTGGCAGGTCAGTCAATTGAATATTAAATCAGTAAAACTAATTCGATAAGTAATTCATTCGATCACATGAAGTAGATATAAAAATAAATCAAAAGGCAAGAAGGTATCTACGGTCAATGTCAGTACCTACTGATAAATTTAAAATGCTGTGCATATTGGATACCTATAAACTCCACAACATAACTAAACTATACCAAAATTAATAAAACGAAACTTACTTCGCATTCCATAGTATGAAAATCTTTCACAGAACTCATTTGTGACTATAAATCCTACAGCCTTTGGATACGGTAGTTTCTGAAACAGAAAAAAAGGAAACATTCAATATCTATATATTATGTTGGTTGATATTAACGATAGAAGTTTAAATAGGTTAAGGAGTAAATACCTTCGCAATATAAGTAATAGGTTTTTAATGGCACTTGTAAAACAGGTTCAGATTGCAATTTTATTATAAAAATACATAATAATACTTAGGTAATATTCATATCCATCAAAATGGGGCGAATTATCAACAGATTTTATTATCAAGTAGTGACACATCACAATCATAATACCTCTACAATATGGCTGTAAATCGATCCTATTCTCGTTTCAAACGCATACACTGTCTTCACATCTCTATGAGAAACTACGCTTCGGAACGACAGCATGGGTAACTTCAAAGGAACTGACTGGCATATCTATTTTGTCTGTTCTGTGCGAACCTGCGAACCATGTGCTTTAGGCATGGGCATAGCCAGCCTTGGGCTCAGGGTGGGGCAAGTTTGAAATTTCCGTTTTGTCTGAAAATTAAAATCTTAGCCAAACAAAAATTATTTTATTTTAAATGACCTGTACTGCAGAACGGCAATTTTAGGTAAAGATCTAATATGTCATCGGTGAAACAAGTGAAACTATTCTCAATACACGCGGTTTTACATTGATTTCTTTTTCATTCATGCAAGTAATGTGTAGGTATTCGGCAAAACGTAAACACAGTTGAGACTATCTTTACCATGTGAATTTGTATTCTTTTGACTGTTCTTGTTGATTGGGCTTTTTGATTGTTCAAAAAGTCCTGGACGAGATAATAGGTTCGTAGAAGCTGTCCGTCCAAGCAGTCGGGTCAAATTTTTCAGATGTCGACGTAAAAACTTCCCTATCACACACAACCTCAAAATTCACGACAATGCAACGTGCGATGGCGCTACATAGTCCTGCCGAAGCTGCTTATCTTCGGCAGGACTTTGGATTTTTGTATCGGTATATTACTGAGCCGCCTAAAAGATATAAAAAATTCTGCGAAATGACATCTACAATAACTTTATACAAATAGTATTAAAGAGGCGATACCAAGACTCCAAAGTGTTCGCAAAGCCGAAGTCTTTGGGTAGCTAAGCTGGAGGCAGAGCCACGGAGTGTGGCAGGGCATACGCGTCAGCTTTAGTGAGCTGTCAGCTCAGTAGCAGATCCAAGAACTGAAGCTGCACCGAGTATATCGCGGACAATTAAAACAGTTTTTAAAAACCTTAACCATAACATGGTGACGATAGAATCGCTCACAGGACTCTATTCAACTTTGTCTTACTCGAAGGAGTAACGTCGTAGGCAAGGAACAGAAGATTTAAGTGCGTGCTCATCTTCGAGAAAGGTGACAACACCTTATTAAAGAATTTCAGACTTATCTCTAAAAAATGTCTACAAGTTTTTATCTCGCCCGTAGGTCTTCTTAAACAAGCTAGTTTACAAAAAGGCTACAGCTGCCAAAGACCACATCTAGACGCTGCAGCAAGTATTAAGTAAGCAAGGACTATAATTTGACCCAATGCTTAACGTTTGTCGCGGAGAACCTAACGGGTAACCGGGGCTCCGGTTCAACGTGCAGGAAAAGGAACGGGGTGGTTCTTAGTCAGTAAGAGTCTGACACTTCCTCCCGCCTCACCCAGGCGAGCAGACATTCGATGACTTTCCTCCCTTAAAAAAAAATATTAACGTTTATATTATTAGCGCTTATAAGACAGTTAGACGGCTATATTGAAGTTAAAATTGACTGATACGGTGACGAAGCCAAAACATATGGTTGGGGTAACTTACCCGCTTATCATTTTGGTCGCATTTTTATGTTACGACTCTCGACTGTAACACGTTTTTTAGTTAGTACCTAGTAGATGAAGTCATCTACATCTAAGTAGATGTTTTAAGTTTGGGTCGGTTAGTGTGAGCTAGGGTGGAGCTAGTACCCCACCCTGCCCCACCGTGGCTACGTCCATGGCTTTAGGGCATAGACGAGGAAATTGTATGGGATTACTTTGACTCAACTCAACCTCACAAGGCACAGGGCTCTGTAGCGGCCGAAATTAATATCCTGCATCGACCCAAAATCTTTGATTAAAATCGACGGACAATAATTGTACGGGGTTGCTGTCAAAAGTTGATCGACAGATTAGTCCATAGATTTTCCTCTTCGTGATTTATTAGATGCAGTCGTCGATGCAGTTTATAAGGTCAACAATGACTTTATTAGAATGTAGTTGAGTTAACTTCTCTGTGAACCATTTTTGGCCTGTATATTCATTCCTAAATTTTACGACCATGAATACGAATATATTAAAAATTACATTATTCTTCAGAATGTGCAAACATACGCTTTTGTTTTATTATTTTTGTTATCTAGAAATTGATAGAATTAAGTTATATTTTGCACGTGTTCACACTTTTAATGTCATAATCTTTAACTTCCATTGTTGGATGAAACTGATGAAAGGGTTTTAGTTTTATAGCCAATTTAAGCACTTATAATGAGTAAGGGTGGTGACGCGACCACGGCGTAGGTATTATAATAATGACGTTATAAAAAAATTAAGAATTATATTGCACTTGATCGGTTTAGTAAAACAGTTACTTTGGTTCTAATCATTACAGTCTTTACAAAATAGCATTTATTTACATTAAATAAAGTATTCATGTTTTTATTTGATTGAATATTCGGTTTGTAGAAATATTCTGTCAAAAAATCAGCGTGACAACTTCATTTTTTAAAATAACCTTGGTAATATTTGCATAATAGGGATATTTAACACTCGTATAAAGTAAATATAACATCCAATTTGTATTATAAACTTTAAATAAATTATGTTATAACTTTCTTGTGACATATATATGTAAACTAAGTGCGTGACACTTCATTTAATTTGTATACTTTGGATTTGCCGCATAATAACTTTTTGGTTTGTGAAATAGCTAATCTATGGAGTAAGCTGTCATATTGAATGACAGTGAAAAATATGAAAAGTAAAATGGTTAATTGTTATGTACAAAGCAACTAAACATTGGTTATATAGTTTTACTGTTCATCATCGTCTAAGGACAATATAATAAATAACATCTTATTGTATATATTAAATAAATTGTTACGAGTAAGCCGAAAAACATAATAATTAATTCAAAAAATTATGTGTCAGATCAATCACATCACTCAATAATTCGTACGAAGCTGATCAAAAACATGACAACGATAATAAAACTTAGTACGTAAAATAAAAGAACTCCCGTTATCTATTCGTTGTACTTAGGTTCTGTTCTCTGCTCATGACACCGGATAAAGTTTATTATCTATGGTCACTAAGCACGGCAGCTATTATACTCTGTGCTATCAATGGAGGGTGTTCGGTAAATCAATAAGTCCGCGCAACCCCATAATATTGCGCCTTGCAATTTAAACAGTCACATTCGAACGGAACCAGGAACTACTTTTGGTTTTTTATTATTATATCGTATGAAATTTAAATACATTGAAACATTAACCTTCTTGTATAAAGATTAAGTGAATGTAGGTACCTTATTTAGGTCTGTACTTCGTGTATGTTAAAATTTGTTGGTACCTGTTTCGCAAGTCAATCGAGTCCATGATAAAAAGTAGGTATTTACTGATTTTGAGAAAAATATTTTTTTTATAAAATTATGCACGGCCATAAGGTTCTTGTTAACGGTACACTTTATTACAGCGTAACAAGAGATCTCCGATATCTCTTTCACTTACGTATTTTCCATGTCAGCTCAGTAGAACGATAACCACTGAAGTAATTTCGATTTTGATTAATAACCAGGGTAAAATAGTTTTTCTAATTGGTTTTGTTATGAAAAATAAACGTTACTGAAATTTTATTTAAACCATTAACAAAGTAATTTAGATAATTCCCGGTGCGTCACAGCCACACCATTTAATTTCATTTAGTCCATCTCCTTTGAAGCGTGCGCGTGAGTAACCTAAATATTAGTGAAATATGAGAGTCATTGTGTCCAATCTTTCATTAAAGATCGTAGTCTTAATTAAAACTAAGTGGAAGCTCAATTATCGTGTTAAATTTGGGGCACCCCATGTCTCAAATTCCTACAACTGATGCATGAGATCTGCGAAACTGGTAAAAACCGGATTTTGTAGTATGGTCAAGCCGCCGAGCAATTAGAGTCAATAGTGCCGGCTACTCGCCGGACCACCAACAAAAAATTGATTGCTAAAATCGTTTCAGGATGGGATTCATAAAAATGAGCCCAGAACTGGTTCCAAATTTCGTCAGACATGATCATGGTTAATTCAGACTACGTTTACAATCAAAATTTTGTAATAGTATTTGAGCAAGAGAATCTCACAAGACTTTTAACAATACATGATTCTGAATGACGGCATCACCTATACATAACAGCGCTTACCATATCCAATCACAACGTTAGTACATTGTCTCTTAAAGTTCGTTGTCATTTGAGAATATTCTCGGGGAAAAAAGCTGTGAGTTATTTAGCATATGAATGACAAAGAATCCAATGACTAATTCAATACGAATGTGACAATAATGTTCACAATTGAATTATTGGGCTGAATCGTCCACGTCGGTCAGTAAATGCTTGACAGTTGATTGTTATTATAAACGAGTATTAATTATGAGCTATTGACCTCATCTGTATTGTGGTAAAAATAGCATCAATGTGCTGAACATAGGTAGTCATATTCATATTATAGAGGTACAATTGGAGAATACGCCTAAACTGCCTCGAATCAACAATTGTAAGTCTGTTCTAAACGTTTTAAATTGGTTATGCACTCTGAACGATGATTTTCATTGGACACGTGCTTAATTTTTTATTTCACACTTCTAGTACATGATTTATTTGTAGAAAAATAAAAAATTACCTATACTCAAGTTGATTATTAAAATATAACATGGTTTATTGCATATATATTTTTTGCATAAACCTGTCCAAAAGTGTCAAGCGCAAGTTCTAAGTACTAATTGTATTAATAATCTATACTAATATTATAAAGAGGAAAGATTTGTTTGTTTGTTTGTTTGTTTGTAATGAATAGGCTCCGAAACTACTGGACCGATTTCAAAAATTCTTTCACCTCTGGAAAGCTACATTAACCCAGAGTAACATAGGCTATATTATATTTTAAAAATAATTAGGGATCTTTCCTAAAATTCCAATAATGTAACCCAAGGTGTAAAAAAATGACCTGAAAAATTCCTTACGTCGCGTGCGCTGCGAAAACTATTGATGATAGAACAAAATCATTTACTACGGACTTTGCAGAACTCATCATCATCTACAAAAAGTGTCGCGACAGCATGTCTAAATATTATAGAGGTAGTTATGTCACAGTAAGCGGTTTTTTATTCCAAAAATTTGAATTTCCGCCGCTTGAAAAGGCTCTTTATTTGTACCTTGGTATTAATCCTTATCAAAATAAATTACCTTATATTCAAGAAGACGGCTTCAATTCCTTTTTATTCAATTCGGAAGATATAACGAGTTTAAAAATGCAAGTATTAGAAAAAAGTCGCTTGGTTGCCGCTCACCGCGCTCAGCTAGCCAGCATGCGATGTAGGCTCCATGTAAGCGTCACTGGGGTACGGTGGGGGGGGGGGCTGAGTCAATGTAATAAAATAACCTGCCGGCTGGTCAACTAGCTCATATACCGAGGATACCGATGATCCCAACTGATCTGCCAATCTCTTTTAAACGACTTCAGTTTCCGGTCAAATCATCTTTCGCGTTAACTATTAACAAGTCCCAAGGCCAAACCTTCGAATTATTAGGGATCGATTTACGAAAAGAATGTTTCACTCATGGCCAACTGTATGTTAGCCTATCACGGGTCGGAGCTCCTGAAAATCAATTTATTTTGCTGCCACAAAATAAAACTACTTCAAATATCGTTTACAGGGAAGCTCTGACTCACTAAAACTAATGGCTTTTGTTTTTTTGTAGATAATATGATATTTGTAAAAAAAATAATATTAAAAAAAACATTAATAAAAATATGAATAAAAAAATTCATAAAAAAATTCGAACTTCCTTTAATTTTACTTTTTTTTTGAAACCCGAAGCAAAAAAGAAGGGTGTATGTGTGTGTGTGTGTATGTACCGTGCGAAGCCGGGCGGGCCGCTAGTTTTATAATAAAGAGGAAGGAAGCGATACAACACTTTATATTGTAGTTGATATAGTGTTTAATTAACGGAGCTTCTAGAGAGTGCCTTGAGACTTCCATTTATTAGAGAGAAAGATAATTACTTCATTTTCAAAGCGCTTAGTTAGTTAGTACCACGGATTTTATTATTCAAAGGCAAATTGTTATTACCTACCTTACGTTAAAACAAACAGAAGCACATACACAACATGATATTAAAGTATACCATCTAAAGCCTCCCTCGAACACATGGACTTTGTTTAATGTGAAGTATTTCGCTCTTTGCCTTTTTTCGAGCTTATCTTTTTTTAAACCTCTTTACATAAAAAATAATAACAGCTTTCAAGTTACTTACTTAAAATTACAGTCGCATGTTAAATGAATATTTTTTTAAATGGGAAAGGAAAATTATGGAATCGCATTGAGACCTTATAGAGAAAACCTGAGAAGATTGACGTATAATATTCTCTTTTAATCCTATTTTGAATCATTCATTAACACGTTAAACGCCATGGCAGTCACCGGTGACCGACATTAGCGGAGGATTTGCCTTCAACAATTATTTGTTGGCAGCCAAAGCCTTAATAGGGATGATGACTGGGTAAGAAAATTAAACATCTAATAAGACCATCAGTAATGGAAAAATATTAGATACGTATTTTTTATATTGTCGTATTAGAGAACAATACTCAGATAAAACGAATAAAAGTTTAGGAGTGGTAGGTAGCTACAACATTTTAGAGTACCTAAGTATAAATCGTACTCAAAAGTGACGTCATGCGATATTTCAAATCAATATATCTTTGAAACTATTATTTTCCGCAAGAAAATAAAATATACGTATATAATGTTTTTGAATTATCTACCCGATCTAGTCATATACCCTATTAAAGTTATCCTACTATCTACTAATGCTATAAACGCGAACGTTTGTGAGGAAGTCAGTATGTGTGTGTTTGTTCCTCTTTCACGTCGAAACGGCTGAAGGAATCGAGATGAAATTTGAAACAGTGGTAAATTATGGGTCTGGAATAAGAGACAGGCCTTTATCCCAGATTACCGCGCTATATATTCCAGCTAGTTCATTACAAAGTAACTAATCAAAGTTGTAGGATTCATATAAGGACGAGGAAGGAAGACCGACCCTACCTTGATAGAGACAGAATGTGTTCTGCCTCTTAAACAGATAGTGTCGTAACAATATAAGAAAGAAAGTAACCAAGCCAATATAACTGTATACTCGATTGACAATATATTGTGCCTAATGCAATAGAAGACTACAGTAATGGTTTATAACAAACATTGCTTCCTACAACCTCTTTGCTCTTCATGTTCTCCTAGTCTTTCAAATATTATTTTAAGTTTGTAGTTTTATTCGCAATTTTGGCTTAGGTAAACAGTGCATACCTAATGGATATTGATACCTATATCTACAAAAATAAAGTTATTACCCACTTTTAAAGTATAAATGATTCGTAGCTTTACATGTACTAAACAATATATTTTTATTGGAAAAGAGAAATATTTGCTTTTTCTTGTTTCTTAGTAGATTACTAGAATCATTATAGTTTTCACTTTCACAATCTCCAACAACAATGGTACGTATTCGTCTTATGGAAGTATAAACATAAACATAACATAACATAACATCACGCCTTTTATCCCCGAAAGGGTAGGTAGAGGTGCACACAGAAGTAACACCCACTTTTCACTAATTATGTTATGAGACCCATGTAATAGAGGGTGAGCCTAGTGCCATATACCGGACACATTTCCAGACTCCGTGCTACCACTGGGATTTTTTTTTTAAACTCAGTAATACTTTGACCGACTCGGGAATCGAACCCGAGACCCCTTGCCCAGTAGTCGCACTTGCGACCACTCGGCCAACTAGGCAGTCTAGGAAGAATAAACAAGAACTAACAATTAATATTTATCACTACAAAACTACAAATTACATTATTTAGCGCCAAGGACATGTATAAGTTTTGTAGATGACCATTTATTGACATCAGTTGACTATGAAGGGAGTTCAATAAATAAGAGTACCAGGCAAGCAGTAATAGCAAGCGCTATCTGGTGTTTGAATTTTGAAATTACACTACTGGTACATTAAGCAGTAGAAATTTGTAATAATACATGAGTTTCTTCCCTAGTTAGCACAGATTCCAAAGACCACCAATTATAAGATTCATAAACCATGATAAGGAAATATTATTCGCAGTCACGTGTTTATAGTTATTGAATGATAATAATATTGCTTTGATTGATAGAATAAAAATAAAACTGAGGTAAATCTAGTATTGTAGGTGCTTTTCCTTCAGCAATTATAAGGAAAAATAAATAATTCAACGTTTTGCGTGACAGATATTGAACGTGACATTAGAAAAGAATATAAAAACTCATGGTTTGCAAAATGCATTTTGATTGAAAGCCAAACATGCTTAATGCCGGCTACGTCCATCATAATAGATTTTGACTGAACATTTACGAACTAGTGGCGAACACTGTCGACCATTTACCGGCTTCGATAGCTGATATTGGCACATTTTCGGCCCTTCAATTACCTACTAGCAGTGACAGTTATGAACGTCCGTTGGTAACTGTTAACAACTACATGTTATGAATTCACGTGGCTTGCGATTTTAGGGGTAAAATGATCCATACAGGTAAATCAAATTGGAGTGTCTCTTTGTAATATTAAAATAAGCGCGTTTTAATACATGCATAATAATTAATATAAATACGATACACATACTAAAATAATACTTTTTTACTATTTTTGTCTGTCTGTCTGTTTATACTGGCTAATCTTTGGAATGGCTAGACCGATTTAGAAAGATTTTATTGGGTAGCTGATGTATTATGAAAATTCAAACAAAATAAAGTTATGTTCTAAAACTTACAACGTAGGTACGTGGACGAAGTTGGGGGCAACAGCTAGTCAGTAAGTTTTGGATTGGTATATAGTAGTAACGTATATTTTATTAATCTCATTCACTTTCATTATATTAAAAAGACTTGAGATATGAATCGATTAACCTTTAAAATTAGGGACCAAAGACTTAAAGATGACACACAAACAGTTTCCATAACACATTATGTATTTATTTGCTAATCACAAAATGGTATAAACAGCTCAATTTGCGACATTTTTGCAACAGATTTATCCATTTAAGGACTTAATATCGAATTTGTCAATATGCGTGGGAGCATGAAGACGCCTTACTTAATTTTATACTTAGTGAATGGATTAAGTAATGTCAGTTTATTTAAATAAACTAATGATAGTTATTTATGAGTTTAGATTGGTTAATGTCCCGTGTTGTTCTTGGGTAAAATGACTATTTTTTATGGCATAAACCGGTTAACGAGCTGACGGATCACCTGATGGTAAGCAATCGATGTTGCCAATGGACACCTGGAACACCAGAGGCGTTACAAGTGCGTTACTGGCCTCGACCCCCACACAACTAGTCTATCTTTTAGTCTTGTTAGACTAGTGTTTCGGTTACCTTTATATGATTTGATACTTATGTATATTAAAGTCCAATGTAGAACAATATCGGCAAACCTAAGCTACATATTTGTTATTTATAATTAAAACTGGTTTTATATGTAGGTATACAAGCGTTGGGTACCTAAGTAGTATCGGATAGTTCATGCGGTTTACAACCACAATATAGAAAATCCGTGGTTTATGTCGTTTGTAGCTATGTGAGTTATGTCTATACAAATACATTTGAGAAGTATATAAACCGACTGCCTCGTTGGACAAGCGGTCGCAATTATGACTGCCGAGCAAGGGGTCCCGGGTTCGATTCCCGGGTCGGGCAAAGTAATACTAGGCTTTTTTAAATAAATCTCAGGAGTAGCACGGAGTCTGGAATTGTACCCGGTACATGGGAATAGGCTGAATATTACATGGGACTCATAACATAAATAGTGAAAAGTGGGTGTTACATTGTACAGTGGCATTAAGTGCCGTAATGTACACCTCTGCCTACCCCTTCGGGGATAAAAGCCGTGATGTTATGTATGTTATGTGTTATGTTACGTTATAAAGAGAGAAGAAATATAGGATATTCCATAAGGTCTGTCTTCTGTCTGCATAATAGAGGTAATACTGAGGATGGTTCGAGATACCTATTTCTTTTCTTTTCATTGTTTATCAACAGACAGATAGATACATAGATTCATTTATTTGGCTAATTATTCTATTTCACTGTACATGTTCATCATATACTGCTTATACCTAAATTCGGTATGCAAATATTTTAACAAAACTAAGGTACAGTGCCCAACAATCATTCTAAGTTAGAACAAAACAATCAAATCACAACGCTAGTGATTCCAAAGTAAAACAAGACAAAATAAGTTACAATTTACAATAATTATTCCGATTCAAAATAAAGAATTGAACTATAATGTTGTAAGGTACGTTGGTTTATCAAGAATTGGAAAGATGACAGGGTATGAAAATTAAAAATATAATTAGTAGTTTGTTTATTTTGTCCTATAATAAAACAATACTTAGATAAAACGAATCAAAGTTTAGGAGTGGGGCCTAAAACGTCATTTCTACTTATACAATGTTCATAGAAATGACGTCACGCGACATTTCAAATCAATATATCGTCGAAAGTATTCGTTTCTGTAAGAAAATAAAAAATACGTGTCAAATGATTTAAAATAATCTACCAGACGCACATTAAAATAAAAATTAGGCATTTACCCTATTGACTACTAAGGTGATAGAGAAATGTTGGCGAATGTCGTACCTACGCGTAATGATTGTTTACTAGTTTTTATGTATAACAAATACATAGGCGAGTAACGTAATATATTACAATGTTTATCCTCAATTCATGTGTCTTTGCAACTATTAAAACGTACTAGGAATAATAATGTTTTAAATAAGATGCCTGTTTTCCACTGTAGTCCTACCGCTAGTATGTCAAGGTAAGCACATTGCAACAAAATAAACCGAAGGTAATTGCCAGGCTTCTCTTATCAATACAATTTAAATTTAAACTCCATGTTTTAGGGTCTAAGTTCGCTAAACGAGTGTAATCGCGTATTTTAATTGCTTAGCAAAAAGTAACAACGTCGTGTCATTTGCTGAGAATTTTTCTTGTTTTACTTTTTTAGTTGCGAAGAAGAAGTGTTCATGGACGGTGACATTGATTTAGTTAATCTTCTTCTTAGATTTTAAAGTATAAGGTGCAGAGCAATTTCCTGGATAACGCACTGGAAAATTCGCAAACGTCTGACGTGCCTTAAATGTTATCAATATTTTTATAAACTTACTAACCAATTATTTTACAGTGACTAAAAGAGAAAATCTTTTAAAACACAGAGTGTACACAGACACATGTAAATAAATACGTAAAACATCAATTCGCTTATCGCAAGATGTTACGATTTCAACAAGATAAATGTGTCAGTAGAAATTATCTTATGTCTTTGTGTCATTATCTTATATCCTCTCGATTGGATATAAAGTCCATTGTGATAGGACTAGATAACTAGGTACTAGGCAAAAAGTAGGTACACTAGATACTTGGTTTAAACTGTCAAACACCAAGCGGTCACCGGTGACCGCAACCCATTGTTCTGTAATTGTGTCTACAAAACCGGTACTCGACGAGTTAATCGACCAGGTATTGGATATATCTAGTATTATATATATCTAGTATTATCGATAGGTAATACTAGATATTATTTATTATGATCGTTCAATTCTACTAATATTATAAATGCGAAAGTTTGCGAGTTTGTGTGTTTATTTCTCAATTACTTCAAAACTGCTGTGGGAATTAGGATGAAATTTGGAACAGGGGCAGATTGTGGTCTGGAACACAGGCTACTTTTTATCCCAGCGGGCGAAGCCACTAGTAGAAGTACAGGACAAAATACTATACTGTTATAATTATGATTTATTACCTAATATACTAAAATATAATGGTGTTTATTGCGGTTGGTAGCTTGAATCCGAATATAATTACGATAGGAGACCTAATTGACCAACAGTTACATATAACTTCATGTGAAATTAAAACATCTAGAACCTTATGGTAATGTAAGTCACACCATGTTTGTAATGTGTTTGTAAATTAGAGTTTTTAATTTTAAAACGTACTTACAATGTATTTGCAAGCAAATCTTGCGCACCGTGACCTTATTTTTCAAGGGAATCCTCATGGCAAAAAATAATTATGTATTTATATGTAAGTACCTAACTATAGTTTTTGTTCTTTCTTTCAACCTCTAACCATCATAGACTGCGTTTATGAAGCGGCTACTGCTGTTAACTGAACAAAATACACTATTACAGCAAACACGTCAACAAAAATTAACCTAGTACTAAGATCATAACAAGAAGTGTTCGAATTAGATTTGAAAGTATATTATGTATTTGATTGACCATTTCGGACAAGTTTTTGTTTCGTTACATAATATACATATCTTCAAAAACAGACATAAAATACTGACATCATTTTCTTGCATCCAACACAAGATGCAGATTATAGTGATGTAACATAAAATGCGACTGACAACTTGCTTAAGGTAATGGAGACATGCCAAATGCAGACTGTACAAGGATTTTTAAGATAAGTTTACGTAAATAAATATACAAATTGAATAATACTTATAGATGCTGTTAAATCCTTCTTAGCTGAACTTCATATGACGTTAGATAGTATCTATCTTATCACTGTTTACCCAAGATCCTTAGCAGATAAGTCGCACGTGATGAAGATACCTTACACTATTACCTGATGAAATGATTAGCAGAATCGTCTAAAGCATCGCGACTGGAAAGCATACCTACTTCACCTGCATGTAACACCTCGCGTGTTCTTATCATATCTACGGCTGTCAATACACTTATAAGGATTGTCATATACGACAAAATGTTTATGCAGCGTGCCGTTTTTTATCACAACATAAAGTATGTGAAAGATAACGACATTTACTCGTTTCGAGACGACGGACATCCCGATTTTTTATAATAAAAACTGTCTTTTAACAAAATACTACGGCCTACAAATTACGGAGAAAACCTGTCGTAATTGTATCTGTCACGATTTAAGGAAAACATTGTTGCTGTTTCCAAACACAGCGCCGTTCAATAAAGGACCGGTAAAACCAGGTTTTTTTGAGGCCAGTGTTGTTTTTGTGGTTCGTCTAACATTACGCAATTTTGGTTCAAAGTATTAGAGGTATACCTAATACCGTATCGTAGTAAATCCGTCTGTGAGACTAGCTACTGCCAGCTAACGATCTCTTTTATTGATATTTTAACAAACCAATCGGAAATAGGTAATTTCCACTAATTAAATTTCCGCAGATGCCATATTGGATACGTTAACGTTATTTTATGCTCTGTTAAAATTGAGTAATGCGTGTTATATTGGCGGGCGGTACACATCAAATATACATACTTTCTGAATTCTTAAATACTTTCGCGTTGAGTTTTAAAAAACCAACTATGTTTAATTATCTTGAGCCGTATTAACGGTATATGCGGCAAGTCTTAGTGTGTGTATTTACACTTTCACTGCCAATATATTAGTTGCCATTACTATTTACAAGGTACCTACAGGGTGTTTTTGAGACACAGACCCGATATTTTTTTTATACTATATCAAAGTTTGCGTGAAGAATGGATATAGCAATCTAGAACAGTTACAATTGGTCCCGTCAACAGCACAATTGTGTTAGTATTTTATTGCCAGCGTGTTGATAAATGGAATATGCTTATAATTTATAACACGAACATTATAAATATGGATACTTTAGTAGGCACGTGCAGATCTGTTACTAAACTGTGTGATGGATAATCTTGGCGATGAGAATGACGACTGCCATAGATCTATAGAATACAATTAGCGGCAACATTTTTATGAGGTCTTTTTTGCGAATATAATCTTTAATTATAACCATTGTTATAACACATTTTCACTTATAAAATAGAACGCAACAACTCCATAACTATAGGATTTCTCATTGTCCATCCTACCATGTTATACCTATCTATGTATAAATCTGTCGATTCGGAGTCGCGGAGAACCTAACGGGTAACCGGGGCTCCGGCTCGACGTGCAGGAGAAGGAACGGGGTGGTTTTTAGTCAGTAAGAGTCTGACACTCCCTCCCGCCTCACCCAGGCGGAAGCAGTCATTTGATGATTTTCCCCTTTTGTACTAATTTATGTACCCGTAAGGTCAGCAGCTTTGTGTAGCAGTCTTTTAAACGTAAGTACTTTTCGAATTTTGCGCAAAAAGATGCAGTCAAAACGTTTATATGATCCCTGAATATTATTTATTAATGAAATTCGTTGTATTCTTTTTTACTTTCGTTTTATTTAATAGTTTAGTTGTAGTTAATTTTAAGTTGTAAATATTTATGTAAGTAGTTATTAAAATTATCTGTACATATTTTACATAATAAATATTGCAACTTAATGAAATGTATAATTTAGCACTTGTATCAAATGCTTCGTCTCGTGTAATATACCGCGCGTGGTTTTTGTCCGAGGCCTTGAGAGGAGAGAGCCCCGGGTATTGTCGCGTTCACTTTCCAAAGGTAATTGCATGTTGCAACGGCCGCACATACCGTGCTCTGAACATGTGTTTGACTGACAACAATATGAAGTTTACTGAAGTACAATAACAATGCAAATAACACCAAATTGTAACCAAAGGGGATGACAGATGTGTATGTACGTATAAACACCTGTTTTCCGATACTTATGTAATAACATCCTTGTAATATTAACACAATTCTAGATTCTAGTGCAATTATTTATTAAAGGATTTCGTGAATGATATTTGTTCAGGAAACTAAATAACGAAATTGGATTATAGTTGCAAAATATGTATGTGTCATAATGCGTTATATAACATGTGTAATAATACACTATTTACTCTAACGACATCTAAGTCGATGGAGCGTAGATACGCAGTAATGCTTTTCTATTACAATTTTGCTACCTAGTTGTTATAACAAGTATCGTTTTTAAGTATAGTTTTCTACACAATTTCCTAAATATTTAATAAGATAACCTGTCAGTGCAGACCGATGTCATACTTTACTTATTTACTTATGTAATAATAACCAAAGCGGACTGATGACTGTTGATGAAGCGAAAGAGATATGTAAGTATAGTAGCAATTGGCGTTCCATAGTCTCAGCCCAGCCCCCTGCGAGACAGGCGTGAAGTTATGTATGTATGTAATCTAAGCAGTAAGTCATTTAGGGAAATCCCGGTATAAAACACATAAGTAATGAAAATAAATATCAATATTTACAAATCTTTTAAGTAACTATTTAATTGCCTTTGTTCTTTGTGTGTTAGAATTGTATTCAATATATCGAACACTGTTAGTAGAAACAATACAATAGAGGTATTATCGCAGAAACAAAGAGAAACTATTTGCTTCCCTTCACGATACATATCTAGAATTTACAACGTTTTATCAATAAAATGTTCTTTTTATTTAGCAATTCCAGTCTTGAGTGTCTATTGTCGTTGTGCCAATTTCTGAATACATACTTTATAACTCGAATGAGGGATTTCCCGTTTTATAAGGCGTATAGTGGGTTAAAAGTCTAACCACGAAGTTACACAAAATAGACGTATCATCCGTGATAGAGAAGGGAATACCTCCATGATAAATAATATAGCTGTGTCGAGTAAAGTACACGTGGTAATATACATACTACCTACTAAGATGTGGTACTTTGACTACGCAGACGAGGAACTCTTGTCCGATGAGGACAACATAATACGGTATTTTACAACTAATCAAAATCAATACTTTTAACGAAACGTCAAAAACGTTCTATGAATTTTGTACCAACAACTAATTAGTACTTAGGACGTCATCATATTTTCGAGTCAAATAACACACTTATTACTGAAAAAATTGCTAAAATAAATCGAAAATTAAGTATATTGTCAAATATATTAATGAAATTGTAATTATTTTTGAATATTTAATTGGATTGACATTAAATTATAATAATTTATTTTTGACCCAGGAAAATACTCAATTCAGGACTTTTAAATTAAATTTCGAGAGACATATATAGTAGAAGTTTGAAATATCCAAATCCACATTGAGCAAGCGTGGTGATTAATGCTCAAACCTTCTCCGTGTGAGAAGAGGCCTTTCGTCAGCAATTGTCTCTTATAGGCGTAACCGAGGCTCCGGCTCGAAGTGCAGGAGAAGGAACGGGGTGGTTTTTAGTTAGTAAGAGTCTGACACTCCCTCCCGCTTCACCCAGGTGGGAGCAGTCATTCAATGATTTTCCCCCCTTAAAAAAATACCCTCTGGGATAGTCTCTAGTTTGCACTGGATACGTGAATGTTACGCGTGTATCCGTAATTATACCATCAACTCGAGTAGATAGCTCAAGAGAAACGTCAACCGCAACCCGTTGACTACATACAAACTTTGTTCCCTAAAGTATATGTACCAAGAATAGAAGATAATAAATTAATTAAGACTTTGACCTTGGTTTGATGAACACGTACTTAAATGCTTAAAATAAAAGCTAATGGACTTTAAATTTTTGCTATGATTTATTCAATTGAATTTGCTTTACGCTCAGCCTCTCCACTACATGTGATAGATAAAGATACAAGTGTTTTATGACATGTCATGATTGGTAACATATTGGTTTAGAAGTGATGTGTACCTATCTATATAGAGCTACATTATGTAGGTTACGATGACACAAGAATAACAATTGTTATTAAAATGGTATTAGCACTCATCCTAATTTTCATTTACCTCTATATAGAGCTTTTGCCAATGGTGACGGGGAATGAAGCGCTCTATTACATTTCCAAGTAAATACCTCAATTCTCAGCAGTAATAACTCCTTGTATATCTTGGGACTCAAACTCGTGGAGAGTTGGTATGTATTTCTTTAACTTTTAAAGATATTTTAGCATTCTATACAGATAAATAAAATAGGAGTATCTGTTTGTAATATTGAAATAACTGCTGTTTTGTACATTACGTGCATATGAATGTACCTATGTACAAACGATACATATACCAAAATAGCACTTTTTACAATTTTTGTCTTATTGTCGCTTTGTACTAGCTCATCTCTAAAATGGCTGAACCGATTTTGACGTGACTTTTACTGGCAAGTAGCTAATGTACTAAGGAGTAACATAGGCTAATTTTATTTTAGAAAAACGCAGACAAATTGCGAGTTCCGGATTCAGGGATTGGGAAAGGGGGGGAGGGGTAATTGGGCCTCCGGTAAAGTTACTCACACGACGAAACACAACGCAAGCGTTGCTTCACGTCGGTCTTCTATGGGGCCGTGGTATCACTCCGGTCGAGCCGGCCCATTCGTGCTGACGTAACTTTTGATATCTTTAGTCTCATGCAAAAGACAAGAGTAGATCTTTTCTATGTATCAGTCGAATTATGAGAGTAACTCATCAGAGATACACCGTTTAGCTTAATATTCGGTGGCCTGTAAACCTTTATAGTTACTCACAAGTTTAGTATTCTGTAACCCTTTAAATTTCACCCCATAAATTCAGGTGCCATTTAACATCTGTGTACCAGTAGTAATTATTACTTTAAATTAAAGTTTACATTACACGTCAAATAACTTAGTACGTGATTATGAAATGCTGTCAGAATGTTGTAATAGGGATTTTAATATTCTTTTCACTTTCGCCACTAGACCGTCGCCTGACAATGACAGTATTTGTTTTGACTATAGAAAAGTGAAATCAATCGACTTCTAATACAAAACTAGGTTCCAAGTCAAGCTAAAATGTTTTTAAAACTAATATTGTATCTACAAGAATGCCAACGAAGCGTGAATGTATTACAAGGTTGAAAAAAATAATGTTTTTATATTAAAAACCGACTAAACTGAACAAGAATGGACATCTTTTGGATTTTACAGTTAGGTATAGTTTACCTACAATATGGTAACTGTTGAAAGATTAGGTACAGTTTCGGGATTGTGACCATTTTTGTACATAATTTTGCAATGTTTCAAACACCCCCGGGTATATTCCCCAAGTTATATTGAACCTATTAATTGCCATCATACCTGATACAGTACCAGGTTTTGTGTGATTATTAAAAATTGTCACAAAACCCAAAAATAATACTTTGTCACTTTACTCAGTAGTCGTGTCTGCAATAATTCGATACGTAATTACGGTCATAAAAACAAAAATCTGCTGATTTGAGGTAACGGTTAATTCAATAAATATTTATTAAAAACCTTACGTTTATAAACCTTGTGTTGAAATCCCTTTCCCTTCAGTTTAAACGTAATTTGAGATAAAATTTTTTTTGGACAATACATGAATTAGAACGTAAAACCACTCAAAACAATAAGAAGTGATATACACCATTGTTGGTCAAATTATTTCATTAATTGTATGCAAATTTAATAACTTATCGTTAGTAATAGTTATCTATAATTTCGCATGAGCAGCTTAACCAGTCAGACATATTCCTATTGGCTTCCAAAAGTGCACTTTTAGGCCTTAGAATATAAATATTTTCTAATGTAAAAACCTGTAGAGAACTTAACGGGTTACCGGGGCTCCGGCTCGAAGGGCAGGAGTAAGACCGGGGTGGTTATTAGTCAGTAAGGGTGTGATACTCCCTCCCGCCTCACGGAGGCGGGAGAAGTCATTCGATGATTTCCCCCCTTAAAAAAAGTAGGTATTATAGATACCCACATTACCTCTATAGAGGTATACAACAGTATTAAACTAGTTGATAGATGATAGATACGTACACTACATTCTATTCCAAAAATGATGCTATGGACTGACCTTATTCGTAAAAGATGTCCAGAACTCCATAGTTAGAAAAAATCGTGTTCTAGTGCTAAATCATAATCGACTACTTCGTTATCCTTAGTCACAAACACAACTGAACTTCTTCCTCACCTTTCGATTCCTGACTTCAGTAAAATATTGAGTTATTTTTGGTCATTCAAAATTCTAAGTAATAGCACGGTATATAAATGGCATTATTCCTAGTGCATCACAATAATGTCACCCCTTATTACATGGGAGTTTATAAAAAGTGCATTAATGTATCTACCCTGCTGGGGACTAAAAGGAGTGATGTATTGTAAAGGAGGACATTGGATATAACTAGTTTAATATATTATGTATTTATGTTCTAGATGTATTTATGTTAATGACCCAAGTATGTTGACAGTTTATAGGTAAAAGCATGCAAATAATAAACTTTCTTTTATGTTTAGTCCATTAGCCATTAACATGGATTTCAATTTTATACTTCGGAGAACGGAAACAAAATAATAAATGTAACTACTATGTCATTCAATAACATGCCACTTCAAAATATTATTGTTACATAGGTTTAAGTTTTAATTAACTATCGCTTCATTATCGGTAGCATCATCGTTTACCACCAGACGAGGTAGTAGCGGAACATCGGTCCATCAAATATATAAATAAAAGTATCTGCCGTGGTCAACTTTTAGTTTCTTTTTTTGGGAAGAGAATCATCCAATGACTTCTGCCGCCATGAGTGAAGCGAGCGTCAGCTTAGAGTCAGAGCCTCACTAACCCGCTGGTTGTCTGCAGCATTAAAGTAATACTAGGAGCCCCGTAACTGCTATCTTGTCCGCAGCCCCAAGTAATCTTTACTTAAAAAATATTCAAAATTCTTGCTATCGAACTTGCAACATCAAGTTTTTAGGCAAAATTATGTAAACTTTTTCTTTTAATTGCAATTAATTAACCTTATTTCAGTTATGAGTGTAATTAATGCTGTAGTGCCATTTCATGATTATATTATCGGTCACGTTGGGCTCAAATGTCCGACTAACCATGAACCGTCACGTGCTAGTTTATGACCATTACCTTCAGAAAAGTCATGAACCGATTTTCAAAACAATTCGTTTTTACCTAACTATATGTATTTACAAACTGCCAAAATCTCCAAATGGATACCCAACATATCGATTTGAAATACATTTGTTGTAACTATCACTTTCGTAAAAGCTGACTAAGAGACTACTCATTTAACAGAGACTAGACAGCAGTGTTTTCTGTAAATCTGATCCTATTAAGCTTCAAATTAAAATAGATTATGGCCTAAATGGAAATAGAGCCATCAGTCAGTCAGCATGATGAATAATATGAGAAGTTACCCTAACTGCTATCTCCAACCGCCAATTGTAATGATTATACTAAACCTCCTAAAAAGACGAGGCCCATAGAGTAACAATAAACTATTACAGACTGTGATTGATAACTAGCTAAAGTAGATACTTAATAAACATTATCAATTTATTAAGTGGTATTAACAAACAATCGATTAATAAAAACTGTAAATACTGATAACAAATAAATACCAAACACGATTGATTGTCTTCGAAGAGGAGATTAAACAACCAAGGTATTAAACAAATGCTTGGCACGATTATCTACTAATTATAGATAGGCATTGTAAACTAGTTTTAGTACTCAATTACATTATTTTTAAACTAAAGGCATCATTCTCTTGTCCTTAAACTAATTAGCATTAATCGCAGTACTTAAGTAGGTACTACTACTGAATAAGAAGGTATATGTTAAAAACTTATAATTATCCAAGAAGAAAATCTCTGATATTTTTAAATGAATTTTTAACACCTTAATAATTTTAGGTAAGTACCTACAATACATCTATTTACCGGTAAATTTTATCAACTTAGAAAAATCTCGAGTATAGTAATTAGCGGTGTTTCTCCTACTGGATTGTAGATTCAAATCACAGCATATTTATGGCCGAAAGTACTGTCCTGTACCAGAAATCATAATATCTATTCAGTGGCCGCGTCGGAAAAGAGATTCCTAATTCAATATTTATAGTTATGTCTAGGTTATCATCTTGATAATGTCTCAATTAATTAATACAAGTACAAACAATAAATGTAAAAGTAATTAAATAGGTAATTTATTTACTAACAATGCGCAGCGTGACTCGCAATAGCTAATGTAAAAAGGGAAGCCCCACAGAAATATTATTATATCTATGGGAAACCCCATATCTCCCTGTTCTAAAGAACATTACGAAATCGAAGTCATTGACCCTAAAATAACGATTTCAATAATCACTATCACTCGCAATATATTAAGCCGAAGGCAAACTCCTATGTAAATGTGTTCAAGAACAAGATACTATTACTACACATAGACTAAATTAAACAATACTCCAGTTTGCAAAAAGATTATCACACTTGGTTAGTACCTCTGACGTGTTTAATATCACCTAATCCCTCGTTTATTTATTTTTCTTCGAGTTTTTATTTTAACTTTAGATGATATAAGTACTACTTAAAGGTCATGAAAAGATTCTTGATTATTTATGCCTCAATTTGCTAATTCTAGCAAAACTACGGCGAAGCAACAAGGAGCGTTATGATTTTAACCTGTGTGTATGTATCAACGACTGGTATATGTGCTAACACGTATGTAAGACTACAGTTTTTGAGATATTCTCTTCTTTTATACTATTTACAATGTTAATTTATTTTGTGTAAGTGTAGTCGGGGTTAAGTAATTTTCGTCTCCATTGATATGGATATTATTTTATGCAGAACATACACACGTTGACACGACGGACATCTGTCATTTTCTTAAGGTCTGGTAAATTGGTAAACCTATACCTACACACGCACACATAAAGAGCCCACTGACATTTTGGTGCTTCAATAACAGACATGATGTTTTTTTAGGTTTTCCAAAATTATCAGACACAAGTTTGTTCTTGATATACCAGTTACCTAAATCTTATCTATCGAAATTAAATAAACCTGTTCTCAGAAACAATCTTTGCTTAAAAGGAAATAAACAAAGGATATACCTACTCAAGTACTCATTGCATGAAAATATTTGGATACGAAAAATACCGCCGTTTGCGAATCACATTGAATGTGACAAAGAATTATGAATTAAAATGTATTCAACTTTCGCAAGCTACCCATCCAATGACTGAGTACACAACTAATGGAATATAAATCATGAAATCACGAAGTAATTTCATGATTTATATTCCATTACTACTGATTTATCAATGAAATGAAGTCGTATCTCTTGCGCACACTGTCCTCATACAAACAGGGTAATTACATAAAATATCTTATGTTTATTGTTGAAATCAGGACCAACGAACTGTGTTTACGAATATTTTTTTTTAAAAGGTGACATTGCGACATGGATATTATAAGAAGAATAGTAGGTACATGTGGGTAAGTATGTACTAAAGTACGATAGAATTGTTAAAATTTATTGCAGTTTGTACGTGATTTCTCTTAACGTAATGATCACAAGTCTACAGATGATTGTATCATAGTCGTAAGCCGTGTACATGTATGTATTATGTATGTTCATAGACATCCGAAAGATTCCCAGTAATACATAGTTATGGTTCGACAAAAAAATATGCACAAAAACTTCGTACGTTATAACTAATAAGTGTATGTGATATTATTATCTACAGCAGTGCAAATAGGAAGCGCAGATCATAGAACAATAACCAGTTCTGTCATTCAGCATTATATACCGGATAATTAGAGCACGCAATTACTTTAAAATCATTAAAGAAATATTGTTAAGTTTATCAAACATGAATCATGATGATAAAAACATTGAAACAAGGAGCTTATACAGAACTTTAACTAACATTAATTACATTGATCGTCAATCAGAACGTCCTCATTGTATTCGTACAAGTATTAACAGCGCTGAGTTTTTAGTATCGCTACAGCAAATTTTGAATCACATTATCAGCTAAGATGTGTGGAAGATACGCTTCATTAACACAACACCACACATAATACAGCGTAAACAAAAACTGACAGAAAACAACAATAATACAACGCCGCATCTGTAAAAAATTTGTAGGTACATCGAAATAAGTACAAAAATTCTCACAACGATCAAAAAATAATGTCATTGCTATAGAAAGCCTTTTGCAGAGCGAATTAACGCCAATTTTATTGCAAGTCGCTGTACAGAATCGCACCAAATTTATTAAAAAAAAAAAATACCAACCGCTGGTTTAGCCTCCATTTTGTCCCGTTGTTCAAAAATTACATATGTGTTGCTAAATCACTTTTGCTTTTTTCTTGAGTCGTAAATAAAGTAAACGCACTATGACATAATTCGTAGTAGAAGTGTGATGCGCGTGCGCGGAGGCGAGCGCGCCAACTGTCAGTGCGCGCGCTACTGACTCGCTCGTATGTATCAATAGAAGGCGACGTCAACTTCACTCCCATCAGTTTTCCAGCTACGGATACAGCGTCACTAACCAATACTTTAACTGCAATGTGATGGACGGTTTACGACGCGGTCTTGTTGTTTATTACATGTTTATTACATGGGACTCATAACATAAATAGTGAAAAGTGGGTGTTACTTCTATGTGCACCTCTGCCTACCCCTTCGGGGATAAAAGGCGTGATGTTATGTGATGCGTCTTGTTGTTTATCACAACCACAACAACACGTAATTACTGTTCGGATACAACAACATTCATCAATGAAGACGAATTGGCGTTTGAATTCACCGAACAGTTGATAGGGAAAATACCTTTACCAAAGGTCACAGTGCAGCGTAGTTATTAGAAGATCGCAGCATTACGTCATTTCATAATTATATTTATTGATTCGTCACTTATTCATCGGCACGTATTAATATACAGAAACAATAACATACAATACAGATTGATACTTCAAATCAATTGTTTATTATGTAATTAAACTTAATTTCTAGTCAAGACGATGAAAAAAGTTTTTAAAACTAAATCCTTAAAGTATTACATGGGACTCATAACATAAATAATGAAAAGCTCCAACAGGATTCTCCTGCGTATCACACGCAGACACTGAACAACAATTTCGAATTAGGGCTCGTACATAAAACTGCTATGCGACGTTGCATCGCAAAAATATGCTAGCTCCCTCTGCGCATCGCAAGAACTTCTTGCAATGCGAATTGATTCATATCGCGCATCAAAATCTAATCTTCCCAAAATCTTCAATGTTTCTTTTCCCTGTATGTCCTTAGCAATAACAGAAGTGCACACTTCTTTTTACGATCCATGTCACGACCTAGTTTTCAATTTAAAATACGTTTAGTACGGTTGACGGTAGACGAAGGAATGGTCACCCTGGGAGACGCCTTGTCGCACGAAATCGCATCGCAGTAATTCGCATAGCATCGCAGTTTTGTGTACGAGCCCTCAAGCAGAGAATGATTCGTACGGGATTGTACCCGCGACATGTTACACTGCAGCCGGCTACCTAGTCATTGTGCCAACCGTGCAGTTTATTATGACAGGTCGAAGACACATATTGCCTAAAACTACTACCACATTTGAACATTAAGACCATTGAAGAAGAAAATCATTTCGGACGATAAAGGACGAGTAGAAATGTAATCTTGACTGTTTTTAGCGATATTAATCTCGGTCGAAAAATGGACTTTGCGGTGGAACCATACACTGGTAATGCACATGCTTATCCGTGCATTTTACCTTACTTCATTAATTAAGCCTTTGACTGCCGACAGAAAACTGCTGAAGGCAAATCCTCCGCTAACGTAGGTCACTGGTTATCTACGTGACGGTTAACGTCTTAATATTAGTCGAGCATTCAGTACACTACTATCGGTCATCGCGTGTGCTCCCTCGCTCCTTTGTAACACTCATAAACCTTTGGTCTGGTTATTATAGACATTTTATAACTGTCATATCATTTAACCTACTACGAAATTCTACATGGTCCTTCGAGGCGGATTATTGAGATTGCTTTACTAAAGAATTATTGTTTGATATTAGAAGAGAGGACTATATTGTGTATTCTTTTATCTATACTAATATTATAAAGAGAAAAGATTTGTATTTTTGTATTTTTGTATGTTTGTAATGAATAAACTCAAAAACTACTGGACCGATTGCAATAATTTTTTCACCAGTAGAAAGCTGCATTATTCAGAAGTAACATAGGCTATATAATATCACGCTAGGTTCTATAGTTGTGGAGCAGTAACCAAAAATGTTTTAAAAACGGGGGATAAGTATCGTTTCTGAGGCCTTCCGTGGCGTGCGCTGAGCATATAGTTAAAGTTATACAAAAATGTTCTATAGATGAATTGTTCATCTTAACATTATTTTTAAAAAAGTCCGCGAGAGCATATGTCTACGTTTTATAGTTTACCCATAACAATCGTTTATGTAAAAAATCTTAAGTCCCCCCGTGCGAAGCCGGGACGGGCCGCTAGTTTGTTATATGATAGTTACGTACGTCAAAGTAGAAGTACCTGGTAAACTACTTAAAATTTATTAAAAAACTAGCTTCTGTCTCCATTCTGAATTCTTTTTTTCAATTTCGAGAAAACAGTCGTGAGTATAAATGTTTATCTATTTATTAAATATTATGATTAATTGCAAAAAAAAGATAGTAATCTGCCAATCTCGTATTTTATATGCCAAGACTGTATTTTATAATCTCGCGGGATCTCGCCTGAGTCTCAATCGCACGATATTTGCATTGCCTAAGGACCTAAAGAAAAAGTTTCCACACATTCGACGGTTAGTTTATGTGTATAACTTGATCTGTAGTCGTATATGCATTATACGACAAAATTGACACTTTTAATAAACTATTGTCGTCTTGTGAATTAATTTAGTTTTTAATTAATATTCACTTAGCAGTTCATTTTGATATTGATGTTTTAAAATTTCATTAAGTTGTGATTGGGTTTTTTACTTTTTTTAAATTAGATTAGGTACGTGTTTCTTGATAATGACAAAATATATAATAGTACCTTTTGTCAGTATCTTCCCTAGTATCTTCCCTGTTTGGCGACTGGGCTTCACCCAGTTGTACACAGTCGCTTTTCTTTGTGCCTTTAGGCTTAATTCACTCTGTCTCCTGCAGTAATTCACCGAGGGAAGTGGAAACTATCGTTTTTTTCTTCTCCTCTTATAATATCTTCTGATTCACTTCGTTGCGGGAACCAAGCCAGTTATTGATGTCTCTGGGACGCGCCGGACTTCAGTGTTCCAGTGTTTTCATGGTTGTATCTACTGTAGATCCTGGCTTACAGGAGTTGCAGCGGTTTTGGGACGTTGTGGTGGGCTTGTCCCTTTAAAGAAGTATCTTCTAGTGCTCTTTACATTAAAAGTAACCCGTTTTTCGTCACAACCACCAAAAATAGCCGCAACCTCCTATATATGCGGCGCGTACCAGGGATATGAATAGTTGTCTGGATCTCAACGAAATAATGCAGAAGATATTATTAGAGGACATGAAAACGAAATAGTTTCCACTTTCGTCTGTGAATTTAATGCATATTTCGATTCGTTCTGAAGCTTTTCGTAAAAGAGTAGCAAGTATTCATTTATATGCTCAGAATCTCTTTGGAAATATCCTTGTGGTAGAAATAAGTCCGGACAAGATCTTTTCGCAATACGAGGCTGTATTCAATCTAGCCATATTGTGTCAAAATCGTATACTACACGAGTGCATTGCAGCTTATGAGCTGCTCCAACACTACTAGAAGACTAGCTATTCCCAATAATAACGGACAATAGGGCGTTGGTGAGATACCATGACCATTGTGAGGTATATAGGTTTTGCTTTAGCACGTTATTAGGACATAAGTTTCCCGGTACCGTTTCCTGGACCTTAGTCTGGAATATGAAATCGTAAGACTAATGATAATTAGAAGACTATAACTATCCGAGGTCGAGGGTAGATCCTCATATACCTCTAGTTACCGAGGCCCCGGCACAGAGTAGGAGTTGGAACGAGGTACTTTATAGTTGCTAATGGTCTGGGAGTTCTTCCTACTTTCCCCAACGAAAGAAGCCATTTGAAGATATGCTTAACAAAACGATAAAACAAAAACGACTGCATAAAACTTTTCGCATGATCATCACAATTGCCTCAGATTCTTTATTCTAGCAATATTGATCAATATTTTGCGTTTTCTAACACCTTTAGAAAGTAAAATGTATGATAATCGCGTAACATACACAATAAGAGCATGAAGACGAATTGACAACCTCCGCCGTTTTTTGGAAGTCGGTTAAATATAATGAATCTTCGAAATAACGTCTTCATCTTGAATCCTACAACTTATACCCCATAATCATTGCTCCAAATGGCTAGTTCTAACGATACTTACCATTTTTTTCGTTGGTCTCTACTTTCTGCAAAATGTATGGAGCCGAAATGATCTCCTTTACAGGACAGTCGGAATCTGAACATATATAGGTACCTATAAGTAACTGTATAATATACTACGTATTACACAATATACTAGTGGTTCAAAACTTTTGACATTAGTTATAAGGAGTTTCGGTCAATTTAGATCGATTCGGAGATTTCGTGTTAAAATCTGTTGTTATGTTTGGTGGTAGCTTTTAGTCAGTAAGAATGTGAGACTCTTCCTTAAGCCTCACCGAAGGAGGGCGAAGTCATTAACTTATTTTGCCCCTCCAAAAAGGGTAAATTTGATAAAGTATCATTAACAGGATTGCAGATGGACTAGCTGGTAAATTAATATGTTTTAAGACTCAAATTACATGCGATTTGAGAACTAACTATATAAACCAAACTAATATTTGTAATGTTATAAAATAGGGTGTATGTATTGGCGGAAAAACTATACTTACTCTGAAAACTACGTTATGTACTTTTCAGGCTTTTAAAACTCATATATGGACTGTAAAACATATCAGTCATATACAAAGTAAGTGGGTTGCGTATCGTTAATCAAAAGACAATGGAATAGTCTGGAGTGATTGGCTAAGTATGTGACATTTATCTAAATATGAAGGTCTACGAGGCATACGATCACCGACGTCACTTGTATATGACGTCGATCTATCTTAACCCAAGAATTGCGATCGATTTTTGACATTAGTGCTGATGAATATCGGTCAAAACCCTCGTTTGTAAGGTACAGCTAGGCAATCTCTTTACGAGGTTTGCAGACAAGTCCCTCAAGGGTTTTTAGTGTTTACCGGATAATCAATTCTAGATTGTGAAAAAGATCAATCAATAACTTGACTCAACTACATTACGAATAATTTTTATCAATACAAATTACATCAAATATCTCACGACGAGGATTTTGAGTACCCCGAGAGACAGTTAACCCGCCGGACAAAAGTTTCTCGTCTTTCTTATTCTTGGTGGTTTTTTGAAGATATGTGACCACTGGAAATGCTATGGCTGTGTACTTACAACAAATTTAACCTGACAAATCCTTGCAGTAGTAGGCTGTATGTTCAAGCCCTCACCCCGGGGCAACATAGTCTTTTATAAGTTAAATTGCCGCGACTATGAACCCCTTGTGGGGTTCGAACCTAGTCATTGGTGGAGACAGCATATAAATGCGGCATCCGATTATACTAATATACCCTAGGTCTGTCAACTCTGCGGGCATCCCTTGTGGGGTCCAAACCTAGTCATTAGTGGGGGCAGCTTATAGATGCATCCGATTATATTTAGGCCCTGGGTCTATCTTGACTACCTATTGTCTTCATAGTCTCAAGGAAAAACGAAGCTTCAAGGGGCTCAGGACTTATCGTACTGATAAAATAACAAACACTTGTTAAAATTGCAATAAAAAATAATAGTAAATAAGTAAAATACAGAGTGTTATGATTTTGATAACGTTCTTTGTATAATTATCGCTTTGTTAGTAGCAGCCTTCTGATGCTTTGTAATAAAGCAGGGTCATTATACGTGTAGCGAGGTGTGACAACTTTTCGCTCAAATTGTTATGGTTTTTAAGAACTAAATACATACAAAAAGGTAAATGTAGACTTGGCTGTCTGGATACTGATAGAGGAGTTTGTACAATTTCATTTCAATCAGTTTAATGCAGATCATATTTTTCAACGTCTTTGGCAGATGTGTTATCTGCTCTTACGAGTTTTTCATGTGACAGACCGAGTGCCAAAATGTAGAAGGATAGAAAGAACGATCACAGAAATTGTAAAAAATAAGTGAAGATTGATACGAAAGGGCAAGCAGATTATGATAGGCGAAAATAGAAAGAGAAGCCATTAAAATACCAAACCAATAGTTTGGGATATGAACAGAAATCATTGAAATATTACTTTGTAAAATAGCTGTTATTGTTAATGCCTTCATTTCATGACCAACTGGCAATTTGACACAACACTGAAATTCTTACAATTGGCTCTCGCCTGTCAAAGTAATTTTTAAACATTAGCGTAAAAAATTAAATTAAAAATAAGGAAACTGTTATAAATTGTAGATTTCCTTTTCATTGAATAAATTTTTTCATTCTCCATTTGTGAAATTATTTAGGTAAACAAGTCCAATTCACAAATTAAAATATAACCTCTTTATTTTAAATGCTTACGTTGTAACGAATGAAATCAAATGTTCTATTGACATACCTTTATTTTTCTGCCTTTCTTCAGTAAATTTTGATTTTCCACGATGTCTTCTAACTCCATTGTGTTGAATTAATAATTTAAAACTATATAAATCACGACATAATTGGCGACGACCTACAGTGCAGTTTGATAACACGATAACGCGAACGATAACTACGGACTATATACTCGCGATACCTTCACAGGTACCGACACGTTCACAGACCACAGAACGAAGATGATGCCAAAGTAAATCTTGATGAACAATCCATTGTAGACTTTAACGAGAGGAGTTAAGGTAACACTCACAGGTAACCAGGTAATGAACACTTTGACAGAAGTTTGCTTACACAGGTATTACTAGACTTGCACAATATTATTAACAGTACAAATAAATAGTCACCACATAAATCACTGATGTGATCTTTTATCTATTGTTTGCAAATTTTTGAAGATAAAGTTAAATTGTGACTATTTTTATCGTGTGTGTATTAAAGAATTGATTTCTAACAGAAACTACATCGATGACACAGGTAACTTCGTCCGGAAAAATTATGAATATTAACAATGGAAAAAATGGATGGCTTCTCTACGTGTATGTAATTGTTTCTAATCGTGATGTAACACGACAAGACGTATATATTGTACTTATACCTACCTACGGCTCATTCCGACCGTTTTTTACATTGCATGACGCGGACATAACACTTTTGATGACGTAGTCTGGTCAACGATGATTTGCAAAATATTCATATGTCATATTGCGGCAGTGTATTCGAATGACATGCCTAGTCATTCAACGTTCGTAATTGATTTCGAGTTATCTATGCAATTCTCTCCCAAAGACCGCCTAGTACGTATTAAGTCATGGCGTCATAATTAAATTTGGTTTGCTTAAGCAAATATCAATGCATGATACAAAGAATTTGTTCTAGTATTTATCAATTGTTTCAATATCTACGCCTTATATTGGCCTAAATCCCAATTAAGATTGTTATCTTATTAATGAAACATATTAACTGTTCAGAGTAATATACTTACCCGTGTTGTTGATAAAGTGATGATTTCTGTAATTATACTACTTGCCTTTAAATAATAATAACTCTCAGCCAATTGAACTCAATAGTACCTCTAAATTAATTACGTTAGGGATGTTGTATTTAAATCATTTAATTTTTAATCAATAATCAAAACAGTAAGTGTCAGTAAAATAATTTTGTTGTGTATGTGCTCCAAGACAGACCTTAATGGTAACAGACGTGACGGGCCAATTTCTGGTCATCCTCCTCTCTGTTTAGTATCAATTTATCTCTATAAGCACGGTATGCTCTAAAACACACTCTTCTCAGCCTCTTCATACACTCATTTCTGTTCTAAGACGTCAAATGTCGGCTGTGCTATCTGAAATTACATAAGAATCTTTAAAATCGATGCGGAGGATAGCAACAGTATTTTGTATCACAATGATCTCATGTTATCGCTCTGTGTCCATGATATTAGACATCAAGTAGGTATCCCACACGTCACTTTTTCACAAATTCTAAAATCACTTATTATTTTAGTACGGGGATACAAAATAATAAGAAATATGTAATAGATACCACACTCACGTAATAAATAATAACGATTTCATTTATCAACTTTATTTAATATTGGGTCCAGCGTCCGGTACAGAAGGCAGGTTAGATTTAGGTTTACGTGGTTCTTCCAAATCTGTGAGATCCAGAGGTATGAAGTGAGACAAAATTCGGGCACTTTGGAGACCAAATATATAAACGTTGGTAGATATTTTATGGCAGCATACGAGCCTCAACGATACTCCGAGAAGGTTCCCAAAGCATTTGGCCCAGAAGATACTCAGCAGGTTAATTAGTGGCCTAATTTTTTTTACTGTCGACTCTGTGGGTCGACTTTGAACGTTGTATAGGGAAAATGTCGTTATCATCTTATTATCAGGAGCAGTAGAAGCAGCAAGCCTTCCTGGGTGCGGCTGGGATCAACTTTGTCGGGTACGTTTGAGTGCTCACAGTCTTCTTGATAAATGGATTCATAGATTCAGACATGCCATGATGTTTGACTTCCATGTTTATTTTAGCGAATTTATCTCCCTTCTCCTCCTCCTTTCTGATTAGGATGAAATACGGTCGAAATTCACTGGACGTCATCTTGTCAGATTAATTTTTTTCAATTTTTTACGTACATATAAATTTTTATAATTTTTAGAAGTTGTTTAAAAACTACCTCATTGTCATATTTGGCAGACTTTGATGTTAAACATAGACAAAGATACGAAGATTGAAATAATGAAGAATTTGAAAAGAGGTTTCATTATTTCCTGTTTTTTGATACTAACTTATGTATACATTCTGCCCTGTAGAACTATGGGCGGTGGGCCTCCCGCCCATTAGTGGGTTCACGTTACGTTACGTTCACGTAATCTCCACGATTACCTATTAGGACGAAGATAGCAGTGTAAAAGGTTCAGGATATTTAGACAGTGCTGCTGCACGATCTCCATTACCTAGTTCTTTATTCGGCTTCTATAACACTTGAGGGAAAATTTGGCAAATGTGTTGTAAGCCCTATGCACTTCAGGGCAAATACAAAATAACCTCTCAAATTTACGTAGAGTAATAAAGCGCATATGTAAGTCACATATATAAAAGTAATAAAACTTATAAACTGGAAGATATAATCAGTTTACTATCGGCTTGCTAGCTTAATGCCTAGACATTTTCAAGAGCAAAACGACGCATAACTGTGACATGGCAGTCGGCACTTGACTTGACCTAAAATGGCGTAGGTACTTGATTTATGTGAACAAGTCATTAACCAGAGGTTCATAGTGATTGAGAAACAAAACTTCAGATGTAAAGATAATATTTAATAATTTATTATTATGCTTTGTTTTTCAAAGGACACTTTCCAGTATGACTTTTGCTAGTGTACTGGTCGGTAGTGGTTCGGAAAAAATCCCTTTTGATTTTTTTCAAAAACAGTTCGTAGTCTTCATCGCTTTCTAAAACTTTAGAACCGTGCAATTGATAAATAATGCTTTGGATTACCGGCGGTAATGTCGGCTCGGTGACAGTCGACGCGGTCGTTGATGGTGTTGCTTGCTCGAATTTCGGTAATGGTGGAAGCACTATCGGTGGCATCTTCCAAACACGACTCTTTTCATCTTTTTGATGAGCCATCCGTTCCTTAATATAACATTAAAACTTGTTAAATTGATATTGAATTCATATTTTATAACCATATTTAATCTACTCGTATCTACATCATCTAAAACCATCACGCCATACTCTAGTTTAACTTCTCTAGTTGTAATTCTTAATATATTATTGTTTATCACAATGATATTATTAAAAAGATAATTCTAATTTCGGTGAAAACATAATGTTGTGTGATGTGCATGTGCGTAATATATGTTGTTTGCGTGTGTAACTATGTATTTTTACATCAATTTCTCTTATTAGCAAAACCAGTACCCGACGCGACGGTGCGGTGGTCACAGACATAAAATGGGATCAGAATAAAACTTCAAACAGACAAGGAAATTCATGTTCTATTTCTGTTACATTTTACACAAGGCTTTGCAGGAGTTGTGTTAAACGTTTTAAATAATAATTGCATAAGTAGGCCTCGACTTAACTTATCATTAACAACATTATTGTTGCTTAACTGATTCATGATATCAAAAATTTTTGGCAAATTTTGATTATTTTTGTTTGGTAACTGCATAGGAGAGTCTTGATTTGCACGTCGTAAAATCCGATTTCTATGAACTCGTTGCGCCTGCCAGATGCAACATATAGATCTATTACTGGACTGTAAATGGCTATGAGAGTGTGTTACAAATTTCGAAAACATTGAACAGATTCTTGTATGTCGTCTTTTTGTTGAGAAGACTAATACGGCGAGGGTAGGTTTTTCAGACGATAAAGGAACTTGCTCTTGGGTAGCACAAATTTAAATACTTTTTCTTTGAGATCCGTCTTTTGCGAACCGTGAGCAGCACATACAGTACACTGGAACAAAGATTCTGTTGGGATTTCAATCTGTTTCATAAAGCGTCGCTACTGTACACTTCTTTAGTGTAACTCTTAAGAAGACATATTATAGACCACTAGGCAACTAACGGGGAACAGTGGTATTAATGAAAAATTCAATAATACTAGCAAATACTTGGAAACCTCGAAATTTTATTATTATTAATCATCAGGAACGTGACTTTGAACCCAGTCTTTAATGCGGTGTGGTATAATTGCAATAACCATGTTATTTATTGTTCTTACACCTTTTATTGCTGTTTTCGCAATTGGTTTAAGTTTTTTATAAATCCACTTTGTATGGTTTAGTATTTGGTCAATGTCTGAATCTTCTTCACTCGCTCGCATTTCTACGCTTTCCCAGTTAGTAGCCTGGGTGGTGGAAATAAACATTTAAGTAACTATTATGAATATTCTTGGAATATATGAACTGAAGTGTAGAACACGGTTAACAAAGACTTGCAAACATTGAAATGATTTGTGTTTACTATAGGACTACTCCCAGCTCCTTCAGTTTACATTTTCCAAGATCATTTGAAACAAAACTACCGTTTTTATTGTATGGTGAACCGGATGGACCGCCTTCCGGCAAGGTGCCTGAATGGTAACAAAATATGTATTTTTGAGAATATTTCTGTATATCAATTACTAATGACGGGGTAGTTTTAACATTAGTCATAATATCTGCCAAAAGAGTACTGCAGGAAAGTCTCACTGCACTGCAAACTGCTGACAAAAGTACATAAGTAATATTCCAGATAATAATACCTAGTCATGTTTCTGATAAACGTATCTAGTCTAAGTTCTCATTGTGAACATTTTTTGATCCTAGAAAATTGTATTACTTATAGTTTTATTGTAACCTACCGCACCGTAGGTAATTTATAGCAATACAGATTTTGTCTAAATGACTACTTATTTGGTGATGTTAATATAATTTAAGCACACTCAGTAAGTAAAGTACCTAGTATACATACAGACATAACATTACGCTTTTTAACCCCGAAGGGGTAGGCAGAGGTGTACATTACGGCACTTAATGCCACTGTACATTTTACAATGCAACACCCACTTATCACTATTTATGTTATAAGTCCTGTGTAGTAGGGAGTAAGCCTATTACCATACACTGGGCACAATTCCAGACTCCATGCTACTACTTAGAATTTTTTTAAAAACCCAGTATTACTTTGCCCGATTCGCGAATCGGCAAATCGCCCTTCTAACCACTCGGCTAACGAGACCGTAAGTACCTAGTACCTATGCTAAATAAACCCAGTGCAAGGCACTCTATAGCTAACGCCTAAAACGAAACGCACTCGCAATTCAAAATCTCTAGTTCAGTCTAGATTTTTGAAAGAAACTCCAAATTAACAGTTGAAAATGAATTCCAACGATTTTAGATTAAGATTTATTAATTTTAGCTGTAGGTGAAGTGGCAATAGCCGCAATGTGGACAGAGGTTGGACAAAAGAGAAGACAGAGCTTTGAGTCATATTAATCATTTATAAATTAATCTCATCACATCGAAGTGAATAACAAACACATACATCTTAGATTGCAAGTAGCCCTCGAAATACATCAACCTACATTGATCAGTCAATATTATTTATAGAATTTTCATCTTTATTCCGATACGATAAAGTTGAAGATTGATTTAATAATTTTGGCAGACCGTATAGCTTCATATGCTGCCATCTCGCTTCTGTAAAAAATCGTGACACCCAGATTTTTCTAAATTGGCAACTTGAGACCGGTGTTTGACACGCGCCATATTGGAAGGAAATTGTTTAAGGGCAAGACATTTACATAATTATTGTTCGATTTTACTTATACCTATCATATTATTATGTGCCTTGTACTTACAAGGGAGAGAAGATATAATTTATTGTAAAGTCAATAATAGAGTTATATTAAAACCTTTAATTTTGTATTTAAAGGGTAAGTTCGTCTGTCCGCATTCACTCACCCCAGGTCGCGTCCATTTTACGGATCGCTATGAATGTAAGATACTTAAAAAATAACATGGACGCAGACTGGCAGTTAGACGCGAACAGGCGAACTTACTCTATGCACTAATATCTGGTTTCGGTGGATGCCAGATCAGGTTCAGGAGTGCAGGCTATATGTATTTTGACAATGTAATTTTATTATAACGTAGAAGAAATCTATCTTATAATCTTATTACTAGGTTTTGCCTGCTGCTTCGCTCCCAATATTTTTCTGATCTCCACACAAATTTCCACCTCCGCAGAAAGAAACAAAAGTAGCGCCTGCCACACACCATCCTTTTAACTATCTTTACTTACAATTATTACGTCTATTCATTGCTATGTTTTGCATTTCAGTGAAAGACGGACAAACAAACAGACACACACTTTCGCCTTGGAATTTTATTATGCAAATATATGAGGTGTATGACAATAGGCTCCACCCATCATCGTCACTTTGAACTATTGATATTCATAAAGTACCTTTCTTTTGAAGAATTTGTTTAATGTACTCAATCTGAACTCAGATGAGCTTAACGCTGAAATACTCAAACGCCATTCAATATTAAATCACGCTTAGTATAGTTCTGTGATTACAAATTCTTTGTATATTCTCTGTCAAGATGGCATGATATTTAAGTAGAACAATTGGGTAACGTAAACGTAACAATTGGGGAGCCTTTCAGTTTTTGGGCGTGAGACACTCAAAGACTGAATGGCACTTTTCCATATAAACGACAAGATCAAACTATTAATTGTAGGTTATAATCATATTCTTACTGTAGTTTATATATTAATAAATAAATTATTACTTACAGTACTGGCATAGTGGATGAAAAATAAAACCATTAAAACGCCAAAGTATATGGAATGCTTCAACAAGTCCATTTTTTTCAACTAGTGGTGCTTGCGTGAGATGAAAGTATGCTTTAATAATAAAATACGATGCAAGTAGAACTATTTTATGTACACTATAAAAACTGGTAGGATTGTGAAATGAATTAAATTACTTTTCGGTAATAATAATGTGCCTAGGTATAACGACGTCTTGCAACTGGAGCCAAGACAAACTTATCTAGTGATAGGTACACCGTTGGCTAATAATGACATACCTATTTTCTTTAAAGACTACCTAATAGGGTAGGTAGTAAACAGAGTATGAAAATTAAAAATTTAATTAGTCCGTCAGTTAGATAATGAAAAGAATATAAGACACATATTTTTTATTTTGTCGTATAAGAAAACAAAACTTGGATAAAATGGAGTTAGGTTTAGGAGTAGGAGGTCGTTATGTCACGCTACCCCATTAAATGTAGTAAATGATGACGTCACACGATTTCAAATCAATATATCGTCAAAAGTATTTAATTTTGTAAGAAAAGAAAAAATACGTACACACGGCTACACATCAAGCTTTACATAATCAGTATAAACTGAACGTTAAATGTGCGGAAAGATGATGCGACGCGATACCAGGGTAAACTGGTTTTGTATAGATTCATGTGTGGCCGTGTGTACCTATGTATAATTTTTTTAAATAATCTACCAGATGGATATTAAAATAAAGTTTTGGATACTATCCTATTAATGAGAAATCTATTTTGGATTCCTCGATTGTCGTTCGATGCGAACAGACGTATTTATAACTTACTATTGAATTAATGCAACAGTGACCTACTAAATTACTTTTGCTGATACTGTAACTTAGTATTTTACAATGAAAACATAATCAAATCATAGTAGTTTGAAAATGGATAAAATGCCGAATAATCTGGCTTCCTGTGCCTCACCAATAGGGAGCAGCCGTAAATCTGGCTTCTCTATAGAAGCTGTGTCCACGCCCGACATTCAGAACTGGATGGCAAGCATTGAGAAGCAGTTGAACGAAGTATGTATTATTGCCACAGAGGGCAAACTCAATTCGGAGCAAAAACTCAAAATTTCTAACTTGAGCCGAAAAATTGGTGCTGATGTGTCGCAAATGGCTGTCCTCTACCAAGCTTTAAAGCAGCAAGCCCGCTTAGCCGTCAACATTATGGATGAATTGAGGGAAAAACAAGATCTATCAGACCAAATGTTGGAGATCAAAAACACTCTCAAGAACTCAAATACAACAAAAAACGAGTCTTTCGCTGATATGGTGAAGAAAGGTAAAAGTTTCGTGCGACCTAACAACTTGTGCTCTGTTGCTATTTATCCAATAAATAAACAGAAGTCTAGTGATGAAACTAAATCGATTGTGCAAAAAATTATAAGTCCTGAAGAATTGAAGCTACATGTGCGCGGAGTCCGTCGAACTCAAAATGGAGGTGTTATAATTAGCACAGAAACCAAAGAAGATGCCGTCAAAGTCAAGGATGCAGTAGGCATATCGTTGTCTGGACTCTTTGCTGATGAACCCAAAAAGCGCCAACCACGACTCAGGATTATAGGAGTGCCGACGTCCATGAACGATGCTGACGTAATTAAATGCATATACGAGCAGAACATAACTGACAAGTTCCCAGATATGTCATTAGAGTCCTTTTTAACGGCTGTTAAAATAAGTCACAAATCTGGAAAAAAGGATGCATCGACCTGTAACTTCATAGTAGAGTTTCCAGCAAAGATACGTAAAGCCCTTATATCCCAAGAAAGGCTTTACATAAACTGGACTTCTTGCCCTGTCAGAGATTTTACGCTCGTCACCAGATGCTACAAATGTCAGCAGTATGGTCACGCAGCAAAAACGTGCCGGGAGCTCTCCCCATCGTGTGGCCACTGTGGAGAAGTGGGACATTTAACATCTGCGTGTACTAAGAAAGTGGAGTCCCTTAAATGCGCAACTTGTTCTCGGTTTAACAAACCCAGCCAACATAAAACTGGAGACGTTGAGTGTCCCGCCAGGAAGATAGCGGAATATCGGTACATCAACTCAATCGACTATGAGGGTGCATAAAAACGCATCACACTCTAGGTCTTTCCGAGTTGGTTAACCTGTGCCCTGAATAACAGTTACACAACATAATAGCATTATTGCTACCTAAGCAATTAATTTCATATTATTGTAATTAGAAAATGACCGAATGTATTGTAACCTAGTTTATATTCCTGCTGATGTTTGATATGTTGTAATTCTGAATAAATGTTAATGTTAGGTATAGATAATGTTGCAATATTTTTGCCTATCCCTTCGGGGATTTATTGTTATGTAAGTAGGTATATTTTATGTATAACAAATAATTAAAAATGCACCTCTGCCTATCTCTTATGAGAATATAGAGTATGAGGTTTTATTTTGTATGTATGTATGTTTATTAAAATAATAATATTGTTTACTGTTGCATAATGATAAGTATGTAGTTACGTTTTTAGAAATAAGATGTCTTCCTACAAAAGTAATGTATAGAGCTCCTTTCGCCTGCGATACAGGATTGTCCTAGTGCAGGCATCTAACTTTATGAGATCAATTTCACTTACTTGAAACATATTTTGTATTTTGCATTTTTGAATTATGAATAAAATTTTATTTTATTTATTTATATTTTTATTTATTTAGTGAGATGATTGAACCAGAGGCCTTAGTACGAGTTTGATTTACGTTTAAAGTATTCGAAACGAGTACGCGTTTGACACTCTGATTGTCCGGCTCCAATGAACCAACCAATCAGAGCCCCGAACGCGTACTCGTTACAATTACTTTAAACGTAAAAGAAACTCGTACTAAGGCCTCAGGTGTATTTCAAACTAGCCTCCCCTGCAGTTGAACCCGCTGCTCGGCTCATATTAATTGTAGCCTGATGTTTTACTTTTTTATTTAGCTGCCTTCCTCAAAAATGAACTATCGAATACGAAAAGAGTTAATATTCAATTCGAATTCAGTAGTTCCAGAGATTAGCACATTCAAACAAACAAGACTTCAGCTTTATATTTATACTAGCTGTTTCCCGCGACATCGTTCGCGTGGAATTGTGATTCACAGCTCCTCCCTCGTAGATGATAGCGTGATGATAGCCTATATGTTGACCCGAGCTGTTATTAATATTCATGCAAAATTTGAAGTAAATCCATGTAATACTTTTGGAGATAATCCCGGACATACATGCAGACAAACAGACAAAAAATCTAAAACTCATATTTTTGGCTTCGGCACCGATTGTAGAGGTAGATCATGCCTCAACTTTGAAAAAAAAATATTCAATGTAGTTTTGACTTTTCTACGATTTCATTACATGTATAGATAATCATCTATTATCTATACAGCGGGTGAAACGTATACCCGCTCTGCTGCTCCGCTATTAAACTGTCAAACACCAAGCGGTCACCGGTGACCGCAACCTATTGTTCTATAATTGTGTCTACAAAACCGGTACTCGACGAGTTAAATCGTAGCATGTTGTTTTATAACCTAGAGCCTTTCTTGATTAAAGGACTATCCAATACAAGAAGATTTTTGAAATCGAAGCAGTAATTCTTGATATAAACGCATTTAAACAAACAAACTCGTCAGCATTATGTGTATACTAACTTTTGCCCGCGGCTTCGCTCACAACGCTTCGCGTCCAACATTTTTCTGATCTCCACACAAATTTCCACCTCCGCAGAATGAAACAAAAAGTAGCCTATGCAACTCACCATCCTTTTAACTATCTTTACTTACAATAATTACATCAATTCATTGCTATGCTTTGCCGTGAAAGATGGACAAACATACAGACAGACACACTTTCCCATTTATAATATTAGTATAGTTTAATGTAGATAGAAAGATACATATAGATGGTCACGACAAGTCACGTATTCATGCTAGTTTCTAAGGCGGCGTCTTCGAGGTATACCTATACCAAAATGTCCATGACTAACTATATTATCGGTAATATCTACGACTGAAACTGTACAAACCTACAATGCCAACTGGGCCAAAACCCAAGCAAAAGACTATCCGTTTATCCCAAAGTACATGAACATAGTGCGCAAAGCTTAGGTTTGATTAGAGGAATAGAGAAGACCGGGATTGGTGGTCACAGAGGTCACAATAGACGAGTACTCAGTAAATACCTCTATATACTTCATGTACCAAATATTAACATTGATCGGAATCAAAGAATCAGAGGTATATCACGAATTTTTATCGCCAGTTCTGTGATCCAATTGCAAAATGACTGCTGACAACCAACCATATATGAGATAACCAAACCCGGTTTCCCCTAGATATTAGAGGTATAGACGTTGGTGTGAAACTACGAATAACTTAAAATATTTATTCAGTCACATTACTTCAATGAATTATTAATTGAAGTGAGAACATTGAACAGGAAATAAATCAAACTGTCGATTTCGCAAAGCTATACGCGAGGCAGTTAAAATGAACGTTAGTACCGTAAGCGAAAGTAAAATCAATGTGACCTGGGCTCGTGTATTAGACGTCAATTTGTAATGAATTTAAAAGAAAATACAGTATTAGTGCTTCATGTGATTTCACTCTTGGTAGTTGAAGAATATGTAGCGTCCAATAATGCTAAATCAGTAAACTCGCAAATGTGTATTAATTTGGATAATACTGTTAGAGGTATTATTAATTTAATAATTATATTCTTTGTAATGATTATAGATTATATTAGATTATATTCTTTATTCACGGAACTGATGTCGTAGGAACTGATTAAGGAACTAATAATTTTACAGAGACCGGGGTTTGCGCTCTCTGATAAGCCTTTTTTTTTTTTAAGGGGCGAAAATCATCGAATGACTGCTCCCACCTGGGTGAGGCGGGAGGGAGTGTCAGACTCTTAATGACTAAGAACCACCCTGTTCCTTCTCCTGTACGTCGATTCGGAGCCCCGGTTACCCGTTAGGTTCTTCGCGACTCCGAATCGGCATCGGCCGTATTGTGCCCCATCTGTGGTGGTCTGATGGCTCTTTGAGGCGCGCGCGGAACGCGACGCGCCGTACGCTCGGGTCTGTTTCTGGTCGGACGGGGAGCCACCCATGCTCGCCGTCCGCAATCCCACGCTTACGGTGGCCGGAGATCGTCCCGCGATCCCCGACGCCCGGTGTGTCCTTCGCGATGGCTGGGTTGCGAGGAGGTAGCGCTTCACTGTCTCACGCGTCCCGCCTCCTCCTTAGCTGGCATGACTGCTTCGCCATCGCCGATCATTTCCCTGAGGGCACGGCGGTGCTCAGCCCACGCAGGGCATTCTCCCACTGTGTGTTCCACCGTGTCCTCGGGCGGTCCTCGCAGTGATGACACCCGGGCGTTTCCTCCCGCCCCATCAGACACAGGTACCTCCCGAAACTTCCATGTCCGGTGAGGACCTGCGTCAGGCGGTAGGTGAGGACGCCGTAGCGTCTCTCAAGCCACTCCTCAAAGAGGGGACTTACCGCTGCAATGGCAGCGAGCCCACTCTGATAAGCCTTAATCTCTGAAACAGTGATCTTATACGCCTTTCAACTTGTCAAAGGTCGAAATTATGGCAAACCCTCTTTTGTAGAAGAGTCCGTAGTCTAGTAATGGACTGTCACGAGCAATTGATAATGATGCTGAATTCTTTCCTAGCTGTGCTTTTCTGCTTCTCTGCCGTCAGTTGAAACATCAATAACGACTAACTGAGTACCTAATGAAGAGTCGATTGTAATTAAAATTAATTACTGGACAGCTTTCTGTACTATAACCATCTATTGGTGGATAATATCGATATATTTCTCCTGTAATTACAACAAATCTGGAATGCAATTATTTACGAAGATATAGTCATAAATATAATTCTTACACGATCAAATCGGCATAGCCATTACATAATAACCACATAGACCTTCTTTAAAGAACCCAATGAAGGTGCTCAATAACAATATAAGGTATTCAATAGTTTTAAGGACAAGTTAAGTTTTAATTACTCAAAAGTAAATAATAATTAGGTAATGATATGAAACAGATTCCACTTTGGTCTACAGTCCACGTTGCGTTATTTGACGAATGTCATAAACATCCTTCAGAATCACAAATAATAAGCGGATTTCTCGCTGCCAGATCGTGGACACTTTCAATTTTTTGTAAGCCCTAAAGCAATCATTTGTTATTTGTAGATCGCCTATTGCTTGTGAAGGATTTCTGCAAATGCAATACGCCTCATTAATTGTTTACGTCTATTTTCAGCTAAACACAAGTCCTGTTTATTGCGACCTGATACGGGCCCGTGTCGAGCAGACATTATATCTTGGTATTTTGATGCGAAACAAGAAAATTGTTACCGTTTCTTCTACGGTGGTTGCCAAGGGAACGGGAACCGATATCCAAGTAAAATAGCATGCCTAAATTATTGCTACGTTAATGCGAGCATACAAAACAGTAAGTACAAAGTTCCAACCGATTTATTTTAAATAGTTCAGAAGTTCCAAACGATTTATATGGCGGGCAAGAAACTGCTACATAATTTAAGGCGTGCTCTACCTCTACAATATTCAATAGTGTTCGACGTCTTGCTTTTAAAAATTGTCTCATTTTAACCGTATACCTTTAGAGTCACTGTTATTGTTTCCGTTTTTCTAGAACCTCTTTTAATAATATACTACCTCTACTTATAGATAATTACATGTACATACAAATAGGTAGATCGAATGGTTCATGAATTTGACGGAAGCTAAAGAAGTATATACCTATAGAATGCTTGTGTTTGAAATATATCATTGTTTAAAACAAACGTATGAATGAGGAACACTGATTATTGTCTTTTTCACCAAAAAATGTAACAATTCGAAAACGTAACAATTAATGTAAAGCAATACTTAATACTCAGAAGCAAATAATAGTTATTAAGTGTCTTTTGCAGACCCGATACCACATTTCTGCAGTCTTGCATTTGATTACGGACATTGCTTCGGACAATACAATAGATGGGGCTGGGATCCCTTATTTAAGTATGTGTTAAAAGTTACTTTTAATGATTTAGTAAGAAAAAAATGTATTGTAAGGCATCGTTCATACCAAACATGCCCCTGACTGTGAGCCGGCGTTACATGGTTTTTCGCTTTTTAGTTTATTAAGTATTCAACATATCGTTTACACTGAACCAACTATACGCTACCTATTACGTAGTGCATTGTTCCTGACTCTCAGTGATTATTGTACTACGCGTCTATTCACGTAACAAAGTATTAGATTGCCTATTCTTTTGTATATAGCGTATTGCCACCTTGTTTGCGTGCACTGTAGACCGAGTCCACGTTCACACTGCTGGGGCAGACAGTGAGCGTACGGAGAGTCGGTGGCAATGGGTAAGTTTGGTGTGAACGATGCCTAAACTCACCCAATCAAGTGTTATATTTTTAGAAATGGAAGGCAACCAAAGGCATTTAACGAGTGGATTTTCAAAGTCTACTACACTACACTATTATAATCCAACACGTTGAGTGAACGTGTCACGATGCACATGTTGCGCGTCCATTGTTGTATAGTGGACGCGATACTAGTTTAACACATCCACCTCTCATTGCAATCTGAGTTTGAATCAGTTATATTATTAGTCTCGTTAATGGTATAATATACTTAACAGCTCATGTCTAAACGTGATTTATACATGAGTGAGAATTTTGTAACCCATAAACTGATATACAAAGGAATAAAACTACATACCAATACATCGATGTTCACGCAATAAGTTCGCTATAACCATAATTCACTATTGCTTAAACAATTTTTAGGACATGCAGGCGTCGCTTATATTCTGGCTGTGGAGGTAATCAAAATAATTTTGAGACTAGGTCGGAATGCCTGGCAACTTGTCTCACGGGACCAAACAACACTTTGAGTCAAAGGAAAACATTCACGACTTGTATACCTTTTACCATCCCTGAAACTTAACCAAATCAGTGAATCTACTACGACATGTGACGACTCATGTCACAAAGATTTACCACTGCTCTACGGGTTGAACGCAATCTTTCTGTGGACTGAAATATATAATAAATTAGTGAATAATATCGTGTGATCAAAGAGGAAAAATGTTTTCGTTAGCATTCGTTTTTAACAGTACCCTGACGTCACACCATGTGTGGTTGGTCGCGAGTGAGTGCCCCCCTAAATTTCAGAAAAAAAAACCGCGGTTATTTGAAAACCATCATCGAGTGTTCAGATGCGTAACGAAAACAAAAGTTTGTTTGTTTATTTTAACGCGCTAATCTCCAAAATTACTGGTCTGAATTGAATTATACTTTTTGTGTTGGATAGTCTCGCTACGATCAATAGGAACCGAGCCGAGCGGGTGAAACCGCACGACAGCTATTTAAGATAAAGTCTGCGTTAAGTATGATAAAACCTACGTTTGTTATTTTACTCTAAAGCTACATACGAGTACATATACTTACGTCTATTATTCAGAAACTGAACTGCCACCTATGACAGATGTACCACATTGGTGGTTCAATTAGAACCACAAAACAATTTAAGATCCCAGTACGATACGACCTCAAAAGTTACATCGCCATAAATCACACTCATTCTACTAAAAAAAAATATTTTATTAATAAAATGTGTAAGTATAGAAGACTCTACTACATAGGTCTAACTGAATTATTTTTTAGTAAACTATTCCTGTTCGTATCGGACTGTACTGTAAAGGACAAGAACCTAAAATTAATGCATAGTTATGAGAATAAATGGTAACATATCATATGAAATATTTTGTAGGATAATTAGAAATAAGCCTTTGTGACTTACCTTGGGATTTAAGTAGCATATACATATAGGTAAGTAGCATATACATATAGGTAGAAGCAACTTATTAACTTAATTGTAACATGTATGTGGTTCCATCATTCTGACAAATTCTGGTTCTGCATGCAAACTGCCAATATAGTTTATATATAGGTACATGTGCCAGCTACATATATAAAATAATTGGCAAGATTAAACTTTTATGGCACAAGTTGGTCGTATTCAATTTGCGGTTTAATAAATAAATGGGTAACATATTAGGTTACTGATTTTATATTTTATAGTTTCTCGTTTATCGACTGCCGATAAGATAATTCTTATTGCACTTCGATGCAGTGGGTTTTTTGGAAAAAGAAATTGTTGATATTTAGTATGTAATGGTTCTTCAAGGCAAGGAAATATATCCTTTCCGAGTATACTTAGTTTTGTCAATATTTTTAATTTCTAATTGCATTTGTGATACCAAAAAGACTAGAAGTACCCTGGGTGAAAATCAAAAAAGATTTTGTTTTGGATCGGATTCGGATAGCACAATTAGAGGTATGAAAACATATAAAACGAAATAACTCTATCACCGTCATCGTCATATCAGTCACAGGACGTCCTATCAGACATCTCTGCTTACTACCATCGCGAAATTGTGTTCTGACGCACTGTTCACCATTTTGAACCGACTTCAAAATCAAATCAAAAAGGAGGTTCTCAATTTTACCTGTATTATGTCTGTGCGTTATTTCCTGGTTATTTCGTGATTGGCTGTACCAATTTTGCGGTGTTCATAAAAGTGTTTGCTACACATAGAAGAAGGTTTTAGTGTACCAATTAAGCGACTTCAAGAAAAGAAGGAGGTTTAAAGATGGTTTTATTAAATGTAGTTTATAAAATTATTATTATTTTGTGTTTGGTTTTGTCTACTTTCTGTCTAACTGGTAACTGTCTGCGTGGTAACTAAATTTGTTTTGTTTCAATTTTGATTCATATAATGCAACTAAGTATTTATTTACAAGAGACGCCTATAGGCTGAAGAAAGGCTATTCATAAAAAAACATATCGATGAATTGAGAACCTCACTCTTTTTGGGAAGTCGGTTAAAAAAATAGATTTGATCTGCCTATTAAAACCGGGCACCAGTTTTCTTCAAGCAATGAACGAAGTAAATATGTATACCAGAAAGTAGTACGAACATCACTAGACGGTAAGTAATACTAGATTTTCATGTATTCTCTTACACATAGCAATGCGGCAATTTTACTTTTCCGGTTGACATTGATGCGGATGAATTTTATAGTATATATATAGTCATATGTATATATAAATAGGTAGTATATTAGTATAGTGATTATCATTAGCATTTTTTCAATTCATGATAATCTCTCATGATACTCTGACATAAGTATCTTATTCATTGATAACGTACCTATGTCCTACAAACGGTAACTTAGTTACCTTTAAACTGTCAAACACCAAGCGGTCACCGGTGACCGCAACCTATTGTTCTATAATTGTGTCTATAATGACGGTACTCGACGAGTTAAAATGAAAACCTTTTGTTTTAAAGGAAAATAAGTATAATTTAAATGTATTGTCCTTTTCAGCTAAACGTAAAGTATGTTTACTAAGGCCTGACACGGGTCCTTGCAGAGCCGATATTTTATCTTGGTACTATGATGCTAAGAAACGGAAGTGCTATCGCTTTTACTGGGGCGGTTGCCAAGGGAATGGAAATAACTTCGTCTCAGAAGAGGAATGTAAAGAAACATGTTACCTTAGCACAAATATGAAAGCTAGTAAGCGTTTTATTTACTCATTTTAAGTCTAATATCAGTAGTACAATAAACTCGGTCGGTCGGTCGGTTGTATTGTTGCATCTCTCATTTTAAATGTAGAAGAGCCATGCTTCGGCACTAATGGGCTGGCTCGGCTGGAGTGATACCACGGCCGCACAGAAAACTGATGTAAAACAACACTTCCGTTGTGTTTCGTCGTATAAGTGAGGTTACTGGAAGCCCAATCCCTCATCCCCAATCTCCCCAATCCCCGAATGCTCAACAATCCTCAAATTCCAAAACCCCGAAAAAGGCCGGTAACGCACTTATAACACCTCTGGTATTTCGGGTATCCACTGCCTATGGACGGCGACGATTGCTTACCATCAGGTGATCCGTCTGCGCATCTTTTTTCTTGAAAGCTAGATGTATATATAATGAGGTAATATATAAGGTATTATGCAAGTAGTTAAACTCATGGGTGATAATTTAAATCGAGTTACTTCCCATGGTTGACGATACTAACGGCAACACATTTATGTCGTTAGTAGACCCTTAGTTTAAAACATTAACTAGTATTTCAGCCCTCTTACGTTAGATTAACATTTTAAACGTGTCATTATTTATTTTTGCAGCACACACTCCGTACTTTTGTCAGCTTGCGTTTGACTATGGAACCTGCTTTGGACAATATAATCGATGGACTTGGGATCACGTAGCCGGGTACGTAGTGGTTTATACAACACATCAAAGAATTTGCACTCTTTGAGCGAGTTCCGCAACAAAGGTGTGTAGCTCGAGTATGACGTCATACTGTTCATGTCACAAAGTCTTCATGACTGGTTTAGTCAGTGACGCTTAAGAATGCTTTGTGCAATTATTTTGGCTATAGATTTATACATGGCACAGCAATTATATAATCAACTCCTGAACGATTGGAAGGAGTGAATTTCATATATTTTTTAAATGCACCATGTTACAGTCACTGCAGACGACGCTTGTACTCTGGGTGCGGTGGTAACCAGAACAACTTTGAGACGAAGAGCGAATGCATGGCCAACTGCCTGACGAAGCCAAACAACACCTTAACCGTTGACACCATGCGGTTCACGACTTGTATACCATTCACAATATCAGATTTCAGTTAAATAGACTTACTTACGGTCGAAAGGTTAAAACGGATCTTATTCTAAAAACTGTCAGTTTTTGACTAAAACTCCATTCCTACAAAAATGACCAAAATTCGATTTTAATAATATGCAGAACATAACAATAAGTTGATATTATTTGTTGTACATAGCAAACTTACACACAACATTGTCAAATCTCATCTAATGAGTTGTATACAAAGTCGGTATTAGACAATTAGCAGACATTCCAGTAGAATCTTTATGAAAACATCATCTTAATAATATATACATCAATTTTAGCATTATCTACAGCCGGTAGCAGTGTAGGTACTGCTGGACTACAATCCATTATAACTATATAAGGGTGCGTCCAAATCCGACGAACGCCCCTCGCGTCCTGCCGCGAGCCGCCAGCGAGCTGCACGCGTGCATTTAAAATAATTATTTATATGAACCTTCAATGAGTTGAGTACCAAACCGTTGCTTACAAACGGCTCGCGAGTGGCGCATTAGCCAGATGTGGACGCACTCTAAGAGAGTGTTGCCTCAATCTCAACGCTTGACAAAAATGGGTTGCGGATCGCAGTCTTAAAAGTAGTTCAGGTTTGCAAGCACTGCTGCCCGATTTCTGTCCAACTTGTAGTCCTTAAGCCAGCTCTACCAAAATCCTCGGAAAGAGTTTGAAACATACATAGGAAAAATAAAGAAAGAGAAATTTAAACCGCTTTTTATTAAAGTAAACTGAAAGAAACGAAATATTTGTGCATATAATATTAAGATTAAATTTCAACGTGACATTGTACGAGATAATTAAATTTTATTCTTCCTCATCGGCAACTGTTCTCAGCATCACGAAGTACGAGACCGAAGTTTTCAAAATCTGGAATCATAAAATTAGTAAGAAAAAATTATTTAATTATCATTTGTCTGTGAAATAAATATCTTTTAAACTAAAAGTCATATCTGTGTCTATGTATAGCTATTATTTTACTATCTACTTAACTAAATGGTCTGGAAAAAGAGGTCGATTTTCTATATCGAAGTTACATGCCATCTTTATATAAAAATGAAGTTAAAATTGAATAATATTAGATGACCTATGTATTCGAAAATATCACCGTACCGCTATCATTGTCTGGACACCGACAGTAATCATGCTGCATGCCTTCAGATTCATGGATCGCTGAGATTGCCTTAACATGACAAACACGTTCTTCCGATTTGCAGTATCCATGTATTCCCAGGGCACACTATACACGGAATCTATTAATCTGTCATTCTGGAATTAGAAGTCATTCTTATAAACTTCTATTTAATTTGACTACTTTTATCTCTTTTAATGCAAGAACGACTGAAATGTTCTGAAGAAAATGGCACAGTAATATGTGGAATAATGTCGTGGAGAACAACGGGTTACCGGGACTCCGGCTCGACGTGCAGGAGAAGGAACGGGGTGGTTTTTAGTCAGTAAGAGTCTGACACTCCCTCCCGCCTCACCCAGGCGGGAGCAGTCATACGATGATTTTGTCCCTTTAAAAAAAATGTGGAATAATAGTACCCACTTTACTCCGCTTACCCCGGTAATGCAGGTAAAACCGCTAATGGAACCTAGTCAGCTTATAATAATAGAAGAGAGAGATTTATGAAATTGTTACATAAGATACAAACATTATGTAACTTTAATAACAATAATTTTATTAACGGTTGATGGTTGATACATGTCGCCATTGTCAACTACAAATGTTACAGTACAAACCATATTACGTTCTGTTTTGAAATTATGTGAGAACCCAATACTTACTGATGATCCAAGCAGCTCAAAAATAATGGACAACTGAATCAACTGCTGAAAGATAATTATAGTAAGAGGTCCGTATCGAGCTAATGCTGCTGTATCCTAAAACATAATAAAATTATAAGAATATCACTTAGTACCATTTCTGAACAACTATCCAAGTATTTTTCAACAATCGTCGTAGAGCGTAGCAGCGTAGCACTGATCTACGCTTGACTATCTTACGGCTACGCGATGTCTACGCCTCAGCTACGCCGCGTAGGAGCAGCGTAGACGTTGCCTACGTCTCCTGCGGTTGATTTTTCTACGGAAACGTAATGTCTACGCCGCACCTATGCCACGTAGGAACAGTGTAGACGTTAACTACGTCGCCTACGCTTGATCTTTTTACAGCTACGTAATGTTGCGCCACACCTACGCACCGGATAAAACCGTAAACATTATGTCGTAATTCGTTTCAGTGTACTACGCCGTGGACACTACGCAATGTCAACGCCAAAGCTACGGTTACATAAGTTCTGCGCCGCGTAGGACCGGTGTAGAAGTTATGTAGCAATTCGTAACCGATATGAAAATCCTATAGCGTTACTTAGCGTGTTCACAAGTTTAACAATTCAATGTTGTAAATTAATTATTATAAAGAATATGTTTATTTATTTAAAATAATCATTTTAAAATCCGAGCCACATACCAGCTGTGAGCACTCCAGGAGCAAGAGACATCCGCTCACTTGATGAAAGAATAAATACACCAAAAGAGTCCACCCGAAACTATCGGCCATCATTGATGAGAAACTGAGAATGGTAAGGAGTGTCTCTTAAAAATATTCAAAATTTGTACTTACCAAATATATAATAAATTCGTAAACTTTTTGTTAGAAAGGAGACAGCGAATGTACCTATTTATGTGTGTTAATATACTCACTTGAGAACAAGACTGTGGATTTGAATACAGTCCCGCAGTCGAATAAATACTTCAACTAATTCTTCTTCATTGTATTTGTTCTCACATACTGTGTACGCATGAGCATCTGCCGCAGCGAGCACTGAGGCCGGTTTTGGGAAGTTCTCGAGATTGTAGGACAAAACGCGTATATGACCCCATAGGTGAAACACCATTATAAATATAGTCAGATCAATAATACAGAAGTATGTGGCGCAGGTTATACAAATGTACCAGTTGTACAAGGAAACAACAGCATAGCCTTTGAAACTAGTTGAAGTGTCGAAAGGCAGCGCAAAATATACAGCGTGGTCGAACGTGGCGTTTGGAGGCGGCTCATCTCTGAACATGCCTGCTGCATAGCTGTTGTAGATAGGAGTCAGGTTAAACAGCAATATGCCGCAACAAATCAACACGAACACGTACATTGTGAAGAAATGAGATATTTTATGGACCAGTATGTGAGTCTGCAATGTGAATGTACCGTCATTAATAATGGAATTGTTTTAAACAAAGAAAGAAATAACAACTGGTTATAAACTTCTAAATTAAATTACTTGCCTCATAAGCATATTTAGATTTACGTCTAAAATTGAAAAGATGTACTTCTTTCAGAAAATAGAATATGATTTCGTTGTATTTTCTGGTCAATACCAGCACCGTTCTTAACTGTAAAAATAAAAGAAATCATTTTTTCTGTATTCAAGTTTCAAATGTGTTCATATTTATTAAAATATTGGAACCATATGAAAAAAAGCAAAATTAAATAAAAATAGTTATTATTTTTGTACACGAATTGAAATTAATAAGTATATGATATGATAAAATGGACAATGATACTTACGGCGGCGATAGCATTCATAAATACCGTGATGTAAGTGTGACCCAACTCGAAAGATGGTATCTTCCCAGTGTTGATTTTAAGGTAAAGCGTACCAGGTATCAGGGATACCATATCCAAAATGCAAATGTAATATCTAAAGAATTGAGACTTATACGCTTCCTTTGGCCACCCATCTATAACCCACATAATCTTTTTAAGAATTCTAAGGTATAAAATGTCTTCCACTTTCTCAATCCCCCTGCAAAAGAGCATTTATTGTTTCTGGTCTTACACTAAACACAGTCATGACGATATTTCCAACAGGGACGGTGATAATGATGCCCTGGTAAGTACAGGGTATACAATTCATACATTTGTCAAACCTAGTTATGGCACAAGACATAAACAGTATACATGTACACGTTGAATAGTTAAACTCAATACAGCCGAATAATATTTCAGCAGTGTTTTAAGTTTAACATGGTTTTTGTGGTCCATGTCATCATCATCTTCAGCAACTGAAAGACGACCACTGCTGGACAAAGTCCTCCCCTTTATTCCTCGACGTTGGAAAATGGCTCGCCACTTGCATTCCATGGTTTCCCGCGACTCTAACAATATCGACGTCATCGGTGGTTTTGGCATTAAAAGAAACTTACTCCAGATCGCTACCATCGGAAAAAAATTTCACTGATGACAATTTTATATCCATTTTGATCAATGTTTTCTTCTTCTAATAGCAATTAAAGAAAAAATATCCTTTTTATAGTCTATTTACGATTCATTATTTAGAATGGCATGATAATTTCACGGCCACGCCACTCTGTGATAGACATATTAAGCTATCATCGCTGTTCTAGGGTTCCTCGAGTGTTGGACTAGTCGTAGTCTAAGTAAAGTTTGCCAGCCTGGGTTTAGCTCAGAATTACGTCAGGGTCTTCGAATCTGAGCCTTCTAGACGCCCAGAACTTAATCAAACTTTATCAAATTTTATACTTAGGTTTACCTTTCAAGACATGGGTATATTAGCTTATCCACGATCGTTTTTCCTAACTGATTCCTACATTATGATAAAAGAAGTAGCTGTAGCTTATTCTATATTTGTCATAAGTTTGAAGAAAATAGAAAGATCGAAGTAATAATCAGGATTAACAGGCTATGGTCCAACTCAAACCTACAGTTTATTCCTGAATATTAAATCTAATCTAACTATAATCTATAATCAGCTTCCTACAACTTTCGGCTGTGCTATTGTCAGTCTTCTTACGGGAGGTATTGATTGTTTATTAGATGCTAAGATACTGACAATTTTATTACATGTTTTCTGTTTAGGTATTTTTTAGTGATAAGCCTGTAAACGAGCAGTCGGAACACATGATGGTAAGCAATCGGCGCTGCCCATGGACACACAAAACATCAAAGGCATTACAAGTGCGTTATCGGCCTGTTTTGGGTAGGGAATTTGAGGGTTTGGGGAATCTTGGTAGAAATTATTCTTCATCACCTTAAACCCTAAAACGAACCCTAAGAAATAGGGTTCGTTTTTCTATTATCAGTTATTTATTAACTGTACAATATAATTGACATTTGACAGTTTTTAGCATTGATGAATTTTCAAATATTCAATGTTATTCCTCAGTTTAAACGGAACTGAGTATTAAAAAAATGGCCCTTAATCACTCTAATCAGCGAATAGTAGTTGATTCTTTAACTACTGCATAAGTTACGTAACTATTGAGTACGTTGACCAAGAAAGTGTACCTAATAATATTTGATTATAGGTAACCTACGGTTTTGTGCCTGTACAGACTATATTTATTGATATTCATCTTTTGTCCAAAGTCGGTTAGAAATGGGTAGCCCATTTCCATGTCACAATAAATGTCATCAACAATAGCATATTTTTATTTAATCAAATTCAATAATTGTTGGTTTCAATGCTTCTTAACTGAAATTATTATGAGAAAGTGCACGTGTTTACTGCATGAAAACATCCATCAAGAAAATAAATTATATGAATTATCATGAACTGAAGTTCTACAGTAACTATAGAATCTATATATTATGATTATACCTAATGTATATTAAAAATGGTTTCATTATGTTTGTTAAATGTATGGGTTGCCGAAAATAAACGATATTTAGGTATATATATTATTGCGCAGGTACATCTTTTATGTTCTAGCAATCATATGATAGATGTATTAAGTATTTGTTCGACAATCTTACTTTGAAGATAAAACTGTTGAGGACTAAGAAAGTATATAAAATATTAAAGATTCGTCTCAAAAAGTACAGTCTGTCTATTGTTTGTAAGTTGCTTCAGTGGGTAATTATATAATGTTTTCAGATCGGAAACCGAGTCAGTAGGGAAGGTATTGAAAAATGATGAAATGTTTTGATTATTTTTATAGACTGACACTTAGCTCCATCTAGTAGTCCAAACAAAAACCGCACTGACAGTACTAATAACACATGTCATGTCAAAAAATGGACACGATTCGTGTCAAGTGTTTTACTTGTGTGTAATTAAATAATGTGTGTTAATTATTAGAGTAAAGTGATTCAAACATTCGTACAAATGAATAATATAATAATTTAAATCAAATAAATATCCATGTATTTCATTTGTAGCAATTGGTAAGTGGCGCCATCTACTTATATTGCGTTTTACTAATGATGGTATGTGTTTTCTGTATACGATGTTGTAGTACCTTCAATTACGGAGCCAGTACCATCAATAGATGGCGTTATTCTAAATATTTGAAAAGGATTAAAAGTACCATTTTTAATGTTCGTTTTTTATATTTTGAATAATATCAATAAATCCAATGTATATGCAAATAATTCTGTGCCACTATTCCACGTTCTAAGATTATTTAGGCACCGCTGACAAACGGCACACGAAAAACATTGAAAGGAAACCTGGGCTTATAATTACTAGCCATAAATTGAAATCGCCAACCCGCAATGGGCGACCGAGGTGAATAATGCTTAAACCTTCGCCGTGTGTGAAGAGGCGTTTGGTGCAGCAGTGGCCACTTATAGGCTGTTGATGGTGATGATGAAGATACCTATATTAGCCTTTAAAAACTAACAGTTGCAGTCGCCTCACGCCCAGAGGCACGGTAGCGCGTTGAGCCAAGTTGAAAATACTATTTTACACCACTTTCATTAACATCCCATCATTCTATCTCTAGATTATGATTCTCCTTTCCTCTACAAACGAGGGGTTTGCCATAATCTCCAGGCTTGGCAAAGCTTGAAATGGATAGTTTATAAGAAAACACGGCTGCTACTGCTGGCAAGTTTCTGATAAATATTATTATGACTGCCTCGTTGACCAAGTATTCGCAAGTGTGACTGCCGGGCAAGGGGTCTCAGGTTCGATTTCCGGGTCAGGCAAATTGTTACTGGGTTTTTTAAAAAAGCAGTAGGCTCACGCCCTATTACATGGGACTCATAACATAATTATTGAAAAATGGGTGTTACATTGTACAACGAAATAAAGTGCCGTAATGTGTGTAGGTACTTTGTTAAATTAAATGCATGCTTCATTCTCTTTAGCTACCTGAAGTCTGAGTACCTAAATAAGAGAAAAGAATCACGACTATAACCACTGTTGTTTTTACTGCACCAGTTTAGTAAGTATCAAAGTCAAAGTCAAAGTCAAAGCATTTATTTCAATTAAACTGTCAAATACCAAGCGGTCACCGGTGACCGCAACCTATTGTTCTATAATTGTGTCTACAAAACCGGTACTCGACGAGTTAAACCATAGTTTGGTACTTTTGAAACGTCAACAAATACAAAATAAATAATAGTCTGTCAGTCAGTCCGCCAGTGAAATTAGGTGAAGCTAGGTGCTCATTCCAAAACGTAGATTCGAATGGAGAAGAACGAGCAAGAAACTCCATTCGTTACTCTTTTTAAAAAAAGTATGTTCTACAATGTCTCTGATACATATTTCAATACTGTGCGCATATGTAAGAACAATGTATAGTACCAAGATAACTAATATAGATAATGCTTTGCAGTTCATGTTTCAAATACTAGTTGAATTCTATTTTCGTGCATCAAGTCACTAGTTGTGATGTTGCACTAGATTCTAGTGCAACATGATGATGATGTTGAATGATGATTCACAACCATCCGCAGGAGTCCACTGCTGGATTACAATGCACGTGTTCACCTTCCCTAAGTTTAAAGGAACTCCTAAGCTAAGATAGGTATAGGTTCTGTTTTCACCTACCTTTCACCTATCTACAGCAACGATATTGCCGCCGAATTTCGCGAGCGAAATCATGAGTAGACAGACGATTTGGTTTATTAAGCGATCGTCGCTGATTTCCAACACAATGATATCATGCGGCCTGCTAAGTGTTGCCTGGTGGATATGAGGTTTTTAAGTACGCTTTGGGTAGGGGGCTACCGGAGCAGGTCTATTATGATGGTGGCCCCAGGAGTGGTTTTAGTGAGGTAAGAATCCCACACTCCCTAGTTTTCTATCCCAAAATAAACTGGGCGCCTTTTGAAGGTTTCCCCCGTTATCAAAAAAAAGCTGGGTTTGGGTATACTACAATAAAATTTTGTAAGTCCAAATATATTGTTCGAAACGGAGTTTCGCTGAATAATATTCAGTCCTTATTGAATGCGGCAACTTTGGTGAAATTTTGCCACTATTACCGCAGTACAATTTTATTTCAGTACAGTCACTTAAAGTACGGTGATTTATTAAAAAGACTTTGTTCATCAAAAACGACAGTTGAGTCAGAATTTATGATTCCATTATACTGAAACACTATCCAGGATATCGTAAGTAAAAATTCAGACCAAAAAATAAAGAATTGTAGCAACAAGAGTCAAAAGTCTGGAATAGGGTGTACTTTTTCATGGATTGCACATAAGTCATTGTAATCTAAAAACTACATTACTTACTTGTTTTTTGTTTTATATTTCTATAATCGCTGTTAAAACCTTGCCGATCACATGGTGTCATTTGATCTTCGACTTCAGCGACACCTTATGTAAGTAAGTGACACCAAACAGTACAAGTAAGGAGTTAGTTTCGACTATGTTGCGTTAAGTGGTTTTTAGATAAGAGACAGTTTAGGCGTGATTGGTGAAAACGGCTATTAACCATAATCTCCACACTTGGCAAACTGGATGCAGATCGCAATTTATACGTAATAAGTTCACAAAAATCTTAGTAATAGGATTAGGTTTATTAGAGAACGTTGCGAACTGATTTGTGTTAAATAATATGTAGTAGGTATGAATGTGGAAGAGCACCTCTGTGGCTAGAAACTATTAGAGCCTTTCTCAGATTATTCCCGTAAGCAAACCGCGATTTTTAGTTATTAGGTAGTCCATTAGATGACTCAATTACGACAGCCATGGGAAGAGTAGGGGTAGCAAATGTATTAATGTATCCTACACTACCGTCATGACGTCACCACACAGTTAAGCAAAGTGCATACCTTGGTACAATGCTTTAAATTTATTATTTTTATTACTGTGTAGTGCTTGCTTGCTTCCTACCTAACCGTTATATAAAAATCTACATACCTATGTGCTTTTAAGTTATCTTTATTTCAACCTGTTTCGAGTTCGCATTTAGGACCTTCTTCCTGCTACATTTTCGTTTAAGAATTAACTAGTAATTTAACATTTGTAAGTTTTAATTGAAGCGAGAGATTTAATTTCATAGTTAGATATATTGATATATAACTACTTAAATAAGGAGCAAAAACAAGAACCACCTATCAAGTTTCGAAACACATACAAAGTGATATGTTTAATAACTTACTTAACTCAATCATTACCAATTAACCGCTAACAGCCAATTAGTTTGTCCGTGATTTAAAAATGATCAAAGAAGCAGGTTTAGCGCATCGTTATTCCCGTAGTGGCAAACGGAACGAATAAGCTAAGCGGAGGGCGGGGGAGGGCGCGGGTGCCGGCGGACGGTGCGCGCGCGGCGCGGCCGGTGGTACGTGCGCGCACTGCGCTTTTTGCTTGTGGCAGGGCGACCGCGGTGCGGCGGCGGCGGCGGAGGCGCACCGGGATCTTATCCTTATTGTATTTTATTCTGTTCTTAGCTCTCTGTCCCGACGAACGTCCCACTACATCCCTATTGTAAAACTGAACGTTTTATTGTAACAAAGCCAGTTTATAATAAACTAACGTATTATGCCAATATGTTAGTAAAAACTCAGTCATTCTTTGCCCGGTCTTCAGATGGTCTGTTTTGTTGTGTGAACGAGTGTTACAAATAAAATAATAATAACGGCGAACACTGATTTTTAAGAAAATTGCTTTATCAACTGACATTATGAATGTAAATGATTTAGTGACCCGTTTATTTTTTCTCACCATTATTTATATTGTTGGAGCTGCACCTGATGATAAGGTAAATATTATTTATGTTTTGTTGATACTTTCATATTATTACTCGTGTGACTTAGCCTCGCGCCACTATCTCAATTTAACGACACCTTTGACTTAGTAAAGCTCTTTGATTAGTTAGCTTTATATTCCTAGACTAATAAATCTGTGGATACAATCCCAAATTGTAACCAAAATATTTCTTTTATTTTGATTTCTTTTTTGCTTATGTTGGTCCAGTATTGAAAGCAGGAAGTGGCTTCGATATTGGTAAATATGTTCATGCGTGTAACTGAGTATGTTACTGGACGGGTACCCGACGTACTTTAGTTACTTCCTGTATCTATCAGATCGATGTGACAAGTGACAGACTACAGAATAGGAGTTATCTGGCAACTTGTTTGTTTGATTCTCGACCTACGAACATAGGTGTTTTGGAGTCTTACATCTTCTGTACCTATCTGGGTACAACTACTCACTAACTATATTTCATTGTAATTATACCCCGGTGTATAAAAGTCGGAACATTTAAATTGCTGCATATGATATAATAGATACGGTTACGTAATTATAAATGAGATTGTAATGTCAGTTTGTAGTGAGGAGATAAATAAAGGGCTATCTGTGCTCAGGTGGTAATTTGCATTACTAGATCTGTAACTACTTGGGATTTTATGATTAACCCACTCATCGGATTACTTGTAATGAAATGTTCCAACAAGCCTTGAAGCCGATGATTTCTTTTAAACGATTAATGTTTCTGTTAAATCTATTAGTGCTTGGCGACTGAAATTGATACCTAACCGATCTACCAAAATCTATATAAATAAGAATCAGTTTCCGTTCGTTAGTCTCGCTAGAACTCGAGAATGGCTAAACCGATTTCGCTAATTTGTGGTCTTAAAGTGGTCGTGGAAGTTAAAAGGTGCGAAAAAAAATAATATAAAAGTTTATCAGCTAGTTAATCATATTTCCAAAACTGTCATAATCTAATCTAAGTTTTGGCAGAAATTCCACACAACTAAGGCCAATATTTATTAATTTTGGACCTAGTAAGTACTAAGTCCGAAAAAAACCGAAAGGTTCATTAATATTTATAAGTAAGAATACAAATTTTTAAAAAACATCACTTCGTATATGTTTTTGCTGTTTGTATCAAATATCGCAATCTGATTCTAATAGCCTTTAGGTAACTGTTCTCATATTCAAAAATCAAGGTGTTTGTTGTTTTTATTAGAGATCTTTTCCGAGTTACTGTGTATATTTGAATAGATAATAAAATAGATTATATTACATAGTTAATCTATATCAAAATGTTAATAATTGGGTGTTGAAGGATATCTGATACTACTTATAATGAAAGAGCCATAAAGCCATGATGTAAATATTTTTTGGAGGTGTTCCAATCCGAAATAAAATGATCTCTGTATTATTGCCTATTTAGATATTCCGTGTATTTCTTCGTGGTTATTCCATATTCCGTGTATATTATGATCATCAAAACATTTCAGTTGTGTTTTTATGGGAGTCTCCATTAATCAAAGATTTCAAGTCTTTACCGGCAGTCAACTTTCCTATACATCAGAACTGACACAAGCACTCGTTAACTTAATAATGCAAGGGAACTTACTTCAGAGTCGGTAGTCAGATTCCCTGACCTCCGACCTGACGACCTGACCAGAGTTCGTGAAAGTTTTCGATTTGTGTAAACATAAAAGAACCGGCAAGTTTTTTGAAAATCCTATCGCTATCGATCGTTACAAGTCGTTTGGGAGACGTATTTTAGACTTATTTTTTGAGTAACAAATCCAGTACCAGGAAACAACAGTACAGAGCAAAGTACAGGCACATGCCTAAGTTGTTCTGCCATTATTATAATTCGGTAGATGTGAACACGTACCTAGAGCCTTTTTTGAAGTTGTGAAATTCAAGGAACACCTATCCAACCCAGACTTCATCTACCTCTACAGTGTAAAAAATTGAACCTTTGAAATAGTCGTATTTTACAAAAAAAAAACCGAAAAACGATAATGTGCTAAAATTCAGAAAGAAAGAAATTAACACGTGTATCCTATAGAAGTGTTCTTCACATGGTGATATTTTAATTGCTAATAACACCCGTTTTTCCCGGTCTCGGTGTCATGTGCATGTAAACTTATAAGTTTGTAAACGCACCCACAACACAGAAAAACATCCTAGTGTGGGAAAACGCTTATTTAAAAAAAACACACTGCTTATTCACAGAAATCTAATATATAAAATTCTCGTGTCACAGTTTTCGTTGCCATACTCTTCCAAAACGGCTTGACCGATTTTGATGAATTTTTTTGTGCTTATCCGGTATCTATGAGAATCGGCCAAATTTATTTTTCATCCCCTAAATGTTAGGGATAGTCCACCCCTAAATATTTTTCGAGTTTGCGCGTACAAAGTCGCGGGCAGAAGCTAGTCAGTCTGTAAAATAAAGACATTTTGTAACTGCTTCTTTTTAAGGCTGGTATTAATGAAATTCATCCCTACGGGAGTCAGTTTACCGACTGACGAAATTACAGTAAACTCAGTCATCGTTATCATCTCAAGTGTTTTTCAGGTGTAGGCCTCCTCCAATGTTTTCTACTAAGTCCTACTAAGGGTTGTTAGCACCCAATTTCATCCCACCACCTCCTTGATGTTATCTTTCCATCTCATCTGCGTACTACCAATAGGTCGTTTATGTTCCCACGCACTCCACTCCAGCAGATCCCTGCACTAAGAGTTGTGTTTACGGGGAACTTGTGCTGCCTATTGCCACTTCAGCTTGGATGTTTGTTTGACTATATCTGATGCTTTGTTTCCTCAGCCATTTATTAGTCTTGTGATCTACCAGAGTGACTACCACCAACTTACGTTCTATGGGCTTTCGGGTGACAGTTAGTTTCTGGAGTACAGCTATAGTGGTCACCCAAGTCTCGGCTCCGTAGGTAAGGACTGGCAGGACTCATTAGTTAAAAATGTGAGCTTTGTGACCGTGTAATAGTAAATGCGTAGGTAAGTACAACTAATGTCAATCTTTATCCGAGATCTGTTATTAATGTCAGCCGCTACTGAGGAGACTCTAACCACCTGCGAATCAGAACACTGGAGGAAAACACCATTAATTTATCATATAACAATAAATTATGACATTAATCGTGATCTTAATGAATATCAAAATACTAAACATATCAACATCTGTTATATCGAAACCAGTCGATTTAATATTTAATTTGTTTGTTGTTTTTGTACCTGCCCGACTTTCGACCTTGGTCTTGCATCTATCCTGCAGGTGTGTTTATATCCGTTGCGCATATGCATAAAATTTTGAAATGTTAGTTCAGCTGCATTTGATTATATTGATTAGATTAGATAGGTACAACTTGGGCAGAATATATTAAAATACATCTGTATTCTATTCACTACCGTTGGCTAGTGGTAGTCATAGCATAAACCGTGCATTATTATGTTTATTAAACTCCCTTTACATAATGTAAATGTTCCCAGGACGTATGAGAAGTAAGTGTGCCCAACAGGCCTATGCCATAACCTATTAAACATCAGATACTAAATAGCACATCATTTGTTCGCGAACATTGATACTGGCATTGAGAATGTCTATTGCCTCGCTTGCCATATAAGTGGAAACTGAATTTAAATTAGCATTTATGTTATGGGCTCGTACAATCATAAGTAGAATATTTAAAGTGTTTCCAAGTACACCGCAGTTCTATTGTTCAAATGATTCAAGGAATAAACTGGAATCAGAAACCCAAGCGTATTTTATACATGCATTTAGGCGTAACACCCAAGCGATTTTAATCAACTCAGAAACCTGATCTAACTTGGATTGGTCTCACCAATCATTTGCCTTGTGAAATACAAGCCTTTCTAAAGGAAACATAAAAGTATGGAACGGTAGTACTTACCCACAATAATTTTATAAACATCTCAGAAGATAGTAAAACTGTTACAAGTTTACGACCACTTTCGATTCCATATGCATCAGATGGCATTTGCGGTAATAAATAATTTCCCAAAATTATTGTGCATCGATCGATCAATTGGGTCAAGTGACAATTGTCAATTAAATACTAATGAGCACTCGTTTCTTGCAAGAACTCCGCGTCGAATCCAGTGAACAACGAGGCGTGCAAGGCGCGTGCGACCGCGTGCGAATCGAACGCAGCGCACGCTCGCCGTCCTGTCTGCGGCACCGATGGCCATACATATCCTTCGCGATGTCACCTCATGATAGCCCAATGCAACGGCCCACCAGTCACTATAGCAAGGAAGGGACCCTGCGTCGGTAAGTCACAGTTACTTCCAGCTACGATATAAAACCGAAACACTAAAGACCCACTCCTAACATTCAGTAAACCAGTCTGTATAAGAGTCTCGTTGTTGCAGATAAGTGATATACTCATGTTGTAAGCTTAGGAAATATTTATGTTTCCCATGAACACAGCTCTTATAAAAAGCGTCTTTGTTAGTCTTGACCTTGCCTTTGCTGTACAACTGATCTTTATGAAGTCATGGAATGTTGTCAGTTTACACTTTTGCAACGGCTATGTTAGTCGCTCTCGTTACAGATAAGCTATAGACTTGATGATTCCTCTGCTTCCGTTTGTGTTTTAGTTACGACGTACTCTAACCTTATTTGTTCTTTCATTTATAGAGGTATTATGACCGTAACCACAGCTACTCGCAACGTATACCACATCAAGCGACTAGACTAGGTACCTGTTGAAAAATTGCCTTGTACATAAGTTTCTTTGTCTCTGACAGAGGGACAATCATCCTGCCTGATAGCGCAACGATATGCCCTAAACGCGCAGAGCGGGGTGTGGTCAGCATATGTTCCTCGATGCCGTGCTGACGGCAGCTACGCCGCCGTGCAGTGCGCGAGTGCGGGAGCGGCCCCGGGCGGCTGCTGGTGCGTCACTCCTGATGGCAAACCGCTCCCAGACACTTCTGTCAGAAACGGCAGACCTGATTGCACAAGGACCGGTAAGTAACTCTACATTAACATGAACATTGACCACATTTTTTATGTTAATCAAGGCTGTAGCTCATATACATTTGAAAGACCTATGAAATTTGCTAACCGACTACTAATTTTCTTATCTCTCTTTATAGTGTTGCTAAGCGAATTATATTTCCTTTTCTTGCCCAGCTCACCATCGTTCAAACTATAAAATCTAAATGTCATTCAATTTCTGAGCCTGTCATTTTGCATGTGAAAGTTTTTGCTCATAATCTGTCTGTGTTGTATTGGAACATGCTGGTTTCCATCCACCTACGCTGAGCTAAGCGAATTCTGTATTATAGCCAATTTATTTTATAGTTGGATAAACCACACTTGTCTGCTTGTGGGTAATATTACGACATTAGATCAGAATGTCTTCTATAAAAGCTATTCAATTTAAAAGCAACACTATAATATCATACAATTTAAATAAAACAATTTGTAACCTCCTTATATTAGGTAACTGGTATGATTGAAACAATGGTAGGACGTACGCTACTTATAAATCTTACTGAACATTGTAGTAGGCGAACGTAACAGCCGCGCCGCTGCGACCGCGACGGCGCACTTACGATGATTTATAAGTTTCAAAGCATTCATTCGTAGCTAATAGGTTGGGATCATGTTATAGGTGATGTATAGTGAGAGATCTCCAGTACCCGGATTCGACACATCTGTTTTATCTAACGCGCCATTGTAAATACCTTTGGATACATTTTAGACATCGTTTGTAAACAATGATCCAGATGAAAGCCAATGTTTATTATACACTAGAGCGCCTTTTGGATGTACCGATAGATAGGTTTCACGTAGGTAATATTATCTTAAGCAATTTTCACAGAAACATTCCCAATTCGTTAGAAAATGCTGATAAACACATCACTCTTACCTTTTATAAACATAGTGCTGATTCACATAAAAATATACATGGCTTGGGCCGTTAAACTAATTAACCATAGGTTAGTGTACTTTTAACGTAAACAGACAACAACGTATGTACACCTAGTCGCGCAGTTGTCTGTCGGTGGCAGAGGAAGATTAAAATGCTTGAAAAATACTCGTTTTGTGTTGAGAATTTTTTGCACCCAATGTAAAAATATCATTAAACCACTGAGCCTAAATATTAAGACGTTCAAAAGTTCGTCGTATGGAATGTAAATCCAGGATAAAATAACGCAATACATTTGACATACAAATTGCATCGCGTGCGTGCAGACGAAGCGGCTGCCACACGTCTGCTGTTGCGTTTATGTATAAGAGGCCCATCAAACTTGTTTGCAATTTATCAATGTACATCTAAAATGCACGAGTATCGCTCCTCAGTAGTCCCAGTGCAGGATAGGAGACGTGACGAGTAAATAACCACAGAAACTGATAACACGGACAAACGATCCATTACAATAGTTGACACATTAACATGTAGGTACACCACATTCTTATTTTCCTTCACTTTACAATGCATAAAATATATTTATAGTATGTGTCTGTCTCCCTGAAATATATAATTTCTGGTATTTCTGATCACAAGACAAGCACCAACTTCGTAAGACATATTGAGTGATAAATAATGTGAGTATATTTCGCGTATGTGTTGCACGTCCTTATAAATATTTATGCACATTTGTAAGTATTCTGTGATTAGAATGCAATTACATTTGGCGCCAAATAATCAGTATTACGCATACATCCATCGGGCTTTCGTTATGAATATATTCGAAATGTTTTGCCATCGTCTGCGGTAACTGGCAACAATTCTTTTTAATTATTGATTTATCTGTGGTCGAGTCTAAATATTTTCGCGTTCAGGCGCCAGTGAAATAGTGGATGTTTCACGTAAGAATTCTTTTAAGATGACTCATATTTATAACGCTTTATATTCTACTTTATAAAGATTAAACCTGCAGGTGTTTTATTTAAAATATTTGAAAGACGTTGAAGTTTAAGGTGCCCGTACTGATTTATCATGTTTGTCGGTCTGATAAATCATAATATTAGTCATATAAATAAAAAAAATAAATTACAATCTTAACACTACTTACTTTAACAAGTGTAATAACTTATCCATATATTTTAAAAAAAAATGTGTATTTACTTGTTGTGATTCTGGAACCATTTATGCAGTCTTTAATATTTTATGATACTCGAGTTATTATTCGAACATATACATACCTACATTCTTTAATTTAAAATACTTAAGAATAATTCGCGAACTTAAGAATAATAAAATACTTAAGAAAAGTTCATAAATTCTAGGCCACAAAATTATCCTTGACTGTAGGACTTCCCCGAAGTCAATCAAGATAGATCACAGGTATTTTGAAGTCGCTTAGGCACCTATACAGGATAGATAGCAGACCACAACAACGATTATAATCAATGCAACAAAATTAATTACCTACGACTGCAATTTTCGATCTGATAACTTTGTCAAATAAAAAACTTTAACGATAATTGCAGTATGAAAAAGATTAAGGCAAAATTAATGTTGATGAAAGATAAAATATAAGCACGACCTAACAGTTAGTATGTGATTTAGTTTGCTGTCACGGACAATGTCTCACTCGGTCAAATTCATTTTAAACGTTGTTATTGAGCACAGAACTATTTAATACCCTTCAGACAAAGGGTCATCCTACGCAGGGCATCGCCCGCTATTCGGCTAACAGCCTGCTTCCTTACACAAGTACATGCACCTTCTGTTATCTCCAACGAGTTGATCCGCAACTGATCCCAGCCAGTGAAACTCTAGGAGAGAGAGAGTGAACGTCTAACCATGAGGTAAAGATTGTGGTATTCAGTACAAATCTTTTGTGGTCAATCACTGCACGGATGATATTTTGTTACCATGCTACTCAATTTCAATATCAAGAACTTATTTTAACTATGTTTGTCACAAACTACATTCTTAGAAATTAACGATTAATGTTACATTGTTAATTTCAGTATTAGTATCAGTATTTTCAATAATGACTCAGCGAAATCTTGACTGCTACAAATCTTTCGTCGCTTGAACAATATATTACAGACATTTGTTTCTACCGATTGATAAGTAGCTGTACAACCAGCGTGTTTATTTTTGTACTCAAAGAAACGTGGTCGGAAAACAATACATGGTATGTCAAAGTTTAAAAGTATACTCAGCAGTTTTGTTTTCCATGGCGTTCCACTAACTATACAGATTCTTGGAAGGATCAATTTTCACAATATCTGGGTAAATATTGACACGATTCCGAAACATATTCCTTGAACTACATCACTACTCATGGGTACGGGATGAACATTATTCTTCACACGCCGGAAATGGGAGATTTCATATCGTTCTATCTCAGAATGCCTAAGTAGCTATACATGTGTTTTTCCTATAAAATGAGTCAGGCCCTGAATTTATTTAAAAGAACTAACTCGGAACAATTTTTGTTGCAAAAATAAACTCAGGTAAAAAAGTTAGCGTGAGTCAATAACTTCAGACTGCGTTGACTTGATTTTGCACTTAATTCTATCGAGGAATGCGGATTGATGATAAAAAACACCCGTGTATATTAAATATTAAAAACTACATCATATAAACGATGAGTAATGCGGGTACCTTTTTGTATACACGTTTTCTAATAATAAATTTTAATTATCTTTATCTTGTCTGTTTTAAATTAGAGGAGATTTTTAATAACTTTTTCTGACTTCATTGTAGAAAATACTTGTCTTTTGACAAACATTAATTAGTTGTTTTTAAATGGCGTTATGATGTTACACTATGTATACAATATTCAAATAGACGTTATAATTAGCATAGCGTAAATATTTTCATTTTTCTTGTTAACACGTGACCCCACGCCAGGAGCATTTGCCAGATCTGGAAGCTCCTTTACAAGAACACATCAAATAAACATTCTATGAATTATCCATAAGCAAGCAAACGTTTTTACACAGCTGTACTGCACAAAAACAATGACGATTGACAGCCGTAAGGAATGATGAGAATAAATATAATATTACAAGATCCTGATTCAATTTCCCTAACTAAAAGCACTTAGCATTCTTGTTAGGTGCGCCCGTATTGCGGCTGGCATCCGCATTAACTTACTTGTATGAAACCTGACGGTTAGTGCTAACTGCTAATATAAAAATGGCATCGTAAATGCAAAAACCAAACCTTTGTGACTTGATCAAAGTTTAATCTCGTATATCATAATGATTACGTTAAAAATAATCGCAAGATATATTTAAAATTAAATGCGTCCTAAGTATCACAGCTTCTTATAATAGGTTATCCTTTGACACATTTGACACATTTCGTTTGGACAATATAACAAATTCTCCGATAAGTAGATTAACAGTGACATAATCAAACTTTGTGAAATTGGACCTAAGTAAATATCATCATTTAAGTACCTCATCATAGGTGGGCAAAACGAATAACTTCTTATCTGTGTCTCCCGTATATTTTCCTTCCGGCAATCCCGGTGTTAAACAGTTCCTAAAATTACCTTTCCTACATACGTACGTACACACATTACCTGTTTACATTGTTAGTATACAACTATTCACAAACATAATAGTTGTTTATACATGCCATTGATCAAGACAATACATATATGTTTAAACTTGTGTGAATTAGAACTCTGCATTTGAACTAGTTAACTACTCATTATTCGATTTGTACACAGTTGCATTCTGTACGGCATGAACAATGTGTATTTGTTGACGAAACATATTGTGCTAAAAACTCTAGAGATGTCAATTATTTATTTTGACGGTTAAAAAGAATGTGAAACATTATTTACAATATATTTTGAGAACAAATCGTATGTATCTACTATCGAATATCTAACATGTGTCGTTCAAAAATGTAAGTTTAAATAAGTAGATAATAATAATATAGGCACATCTTGTAAGAAATGTCATAGACTTAACATTTGACTTTAACGCGTGCTAAATGTCACAAGCCCAGTGCGTTATTCTCCATGAACAGGCTAAATGACTTAACTCACTTTCGATATCGTACAGAGAGTATTTATCAACGTCCGTACTTAAATGCTCTCGTCTCATTCAATAATTAAACGTCTCTTTTAACTTCTGATCCAGAGTAAAAGGTTCAATTTAAACCACTCGTATCTCCCGTCCATAAATTAAAACAACGCTTAATTTATGACTTGCCACACGTAACTCGATGACTAAGTGAGAAATTATCAGTAACGGCGCGGTATTGACTAATTAAAGTTGGCCCCTCGCTTCTGTTAATGTCTATACTAGCTGTTGCCTTGGTCGTTCTTTGTCATTCCTGAGTAATTAATATTTTCGTGTACAAAAGTGTGCATAGGTACTTTATTATTCCTCCCGGCTGTTACCTTTCAAGCACTAAGAACTATTGCAAACAAATCATTTAAGTTTAGTCGTTCAAGTTAATGAACATAAGTAACGAAGTAAATATGTATAAGAATAGATGGACTTTCCCGTAAAGTAGTGAAATAAAAGTATGAATTGCTTTGCCCGCATCAATTTACTTCATTTTACAAGTCGTCCACTAATAATAATAGTCTCAACCATTAAGTGGTGGCGCCTGCACTGCCAATTAACCATTTACTGCCACTCATGTTGACCCGGTTGCGCGGATTCTATCTAATTAACTACTCTTCAACATCACGAATTGGTGACTGCGCATCTCAGCACAGACTGTATACAGACTCCAATGTCCCATTGTAACGGTTCATCTTAACGACCCGTGGCCGGATTGTAATGTGGTTTTCACCGTAACCTAGGCATATCTCAAAATATATGTACGAATGTAAATTAGTCATGTCAAGACGAAAGCAAACAGACAGGTGTTGTACAAGTATCGGTTTCTATATTTTATAACTTATCTTTTTCATAATGTTCCCTAGCAGGCAACAAATAAAGTCGGCATTATTCCGTAAACACTACATTCGGTACGGAGACAGATCTTCGAGTATTTTTCTAAGAAACAGCGGTCCGTCTCAGACTGCTCGTCGCCGATCACAATGGGGTCCACTTTTTTGTCATTCAAAGGTAAGGAGAACTCGTCTCGGGCATGAGACGATAGAAAAAAAAACATCCCAGTGATCATTTGAAAGCTTTGTTGAAGATCACACGGACCTTTGATGTTTTATATTTAACTATATAGCCTACCTGGCCACGATGATAAAGTCGTTAAGAAAGAGTTGAAAGAATAGACCGGTTTGCCTTTAGTACAGTCTCAAACATAAATTTTCATAGTTTGTAATAATACAAAATACATTGTGAATTATTTTGACGTTGGAGTTTATTTGCACTACATAGGGAGGTGTTATTTTTGTATCCACTAAAGCTTTAGGCAAACAGAGCTTGAATACTATTTTAGTCTTAATAAACTGGCTAACCGTATCTCCGGCTAGCCGGATAGTTTTGTAGTAGTAAAACCCATAGCTACTGCCCATAAAAGTTAAAAAAATGTGTTAACAGTCTGCTACATGGTGAAGATTCGAAATGGTACAATATTATTTGGGTCAGGCGCCGAAGTGTCTAACGAAATTGGATATCTGTTCACCTTTTTTTGTAGAAACCCCACGGTCCGGTCGGCCCGTTTTAAACTACATTTCGAAACTTCACATTAATAGTGTGAAAGAGTAGTTATAAATGTTATAAAATGTTTTATTGAATCAATTTGAATATCTTGGTACATAAATAGATCAACTAAGGAAGGAAAGCCTGTCATCTCTAATTTAATTTATTGTCCGTTTTTAGCTTCTTTTTCGTCGGTAAGTTATGGGGTGTCAATACATAGGAGTGCTTAGACATAACCAACCAACTAACTAATGTAAAGGCTACGCCGATTTGGCTGCGGTGAAATTTTTAGAATTGCCACGTGATCGCGAAGTAGGGCCAATTTTTCCAACGCTACATAAATTTAAACTGAGGAATAACTTTAAAATATTTGACTATTCTTCCATACTAAAAACTGTCAAAAGGCAATTTTATTGTAACAGGTAAGAATTAACTGATGATTGAAAAATCTACTGCAAATGATATTGACCTTAAGAGGACAATGCCGTGCTTTCGTGCATGTGTTGTATTACATATTTCTATTATCTTTACATTATAAACTGTTGTGTGTACGTATCTATCCAGTGATTCTCCATTCGTAGCTCCACGTATCACGTCAATCCTTTATTGTGAAGGCGGAAGCCTTAAATCTATTTGTAAGCCATTCAGTATTGTCGGTAGGATATCGTTCTCTTGACCAGTTAACCCGTCAGGGTCAAAACCACGCTGTTTACTAGTTACATATACACGAGAAAACTACGCAGGTATGTCTGTAAACACGTAGGTACACGAGTATATATTTATTTAATTCTCTCACCAACAACAATTATCACGTAGTATGTATAATATACTTCTTCAATTATAACATAGGAGACCACTGCGTGAACTATAATTACAAGTAACTGAGATAAGGAGTTACATGACAATATAAAAATAATTGAATAATTAATAACAGCAGCACAAAGAGATTATAAAAAACTCTTGATAAAAAAAAAACTATAAAAGAATGTTAAGGAGATCTAAGTAAATACTCGAGGCGCTGTTTCTTAAACATCATCATCATCATCATCATCATCATCATCATATCAGCCACAGGACGTCCACTGCTGAACATAGGCCTACCCCAATAACTTCCAGATAGGCCGGTAAACATGTATTACAGGAATGTTTTTTGGGTGCTGTAGACGAGACTTGAGAGAATAAGAAAATAATACATGTATTTAATTCAAAACATACTTATGTATTATAGAAAATTTTGATATTATTGTAAAAAATAGAATCGCCAGAAAGACTATACTAATGGTATAAATAACACAACGTTAACACAATCATATCTTAGTGCCTGTCTTAGAGACAGAACAATTAATTGTTTATGAAATGAACAGCATTCGCTTGCTATGTAACTAAGTTCTTACAGTACAGGCAATAATGACCAGCTTCTTGTGTCTTCTCTTGGAAGATCTAGTAAATAAGTCTAACGCACAATACCTCTAAAAACAATAGGTATATAATATGTAATCTCGTTTACATTATTATGTAAATCCTTTACGTTCATGCATCATACGATCATAACACGGGGTGTTGCCCTGCTATGACCGACTTAGTTCAAACAAAACGATAATAGGTACTATTTACTAGTTCATAATACATCTAATAGATGAAGCCCACGGTGCTAAATAGGGATTACTCGAGGGTCGTAGAGACAGGACCAAGAGATCCGTACAATGAATGGATAAACAATGGTTATATGACAATGACTGTACTTAAAGATTCTAAATTAGGGACTGGAGATCAGAGCCTAAGAAGGTATGAAGCTCCAGGTGTTTGTTTGGTGATATAGGTATCATTTTAATTGTGATCATTAGCCATCCTAGTACCGAAAAATTCATCATAATGCTTAATCATTCCAACAAATACTTAAATCAAATGCGAGAAAAATCTTGTAATAGCGACGACTGTGGCAATCATTCCGCACTCTCAACGCCTTCGAAATTAAGGTCTAGTTATGTCTTATGTCGGTTATTGCACTATTGAAAAAAAGTGTTTGTTAAATGAAGATTTTATAGCACAGTGGATTGTAAGTTTACCGGTTATATGAATGTTTTAGTGATGCACTGCGATCCGCCGCTACCGGGACCGGTTCGACTACGGCCGCGATCACCATACCACCGCACTCACAACAAACCAATGCATAAAAATAAATAACCAACCACATACGATCGATGACATTCTCTTAATGCTAGAAAAGTCACACCTATATAGACTTGTGCCTCATTAAGGTGGAGTTTTAGAGAGCATTAACAAACCCCGTAATAACACTTGTCACCAATTTACATCACCTATTTGAATAGCAATTGCAATTCAATATAAGTAATCATAAGGAAACTTAATTGATCAAAATTGGCTAGTTATTGAATTAAATCGCCGCCATGTAGGATTTTACGTGACAGGCAATTTATTATCAACTTCCATTACTTAATTAAAATGGCAAAGCGACTTGTAATTGCAGTAACTGATGAATTCAAATCCTAAGGCGAATTTAAACGAAGCCACACGTAAATCTAGTTATCAGCAAATAGGTATAAATAATGGTGTTTGTGATTACGATAATTGCTTCCTGCTTGCAATGATATCTTCTTGAGACTCGCAAGGCCTTTGACCCCTCGTGACTATAGGATCAAATCAATTGTACATTTCTGTATACCTATTGCCAGTTAGCAAATATTCTATCCGATAACATCGGCATAAAATTTATTGCCGATAAATTTTGGTGTACTTAAAGGTAAATAAATAGTCATTTTATTACCGACACCTTAACTTTCCAATTAGCGAAATATCTTCAGGGAACAACAGAATATACCTTCACCTTATTGGCTATTGGGTATAGGTACAGTCTGATTAAACCCGTTTAGTGGAGCAGCCTGTTAGGAACGATTATAACGATCCCTATATACATAAAATATTCAACGTCTGACCCACTGGCCGTCTTAATAATACCTACTTACAAGAGTTCTGCAGTTAGACCGATATCAATCTGTTTTTATTTTCAGGTAAATCACACACGAGGAGGCGGTCCTCGGTTCGCGGCCAACGCAATAAAAGAAGTAAGACCAAAGATTGATGTTAATAATTAAAGTCCGGTAAACACAGGACTCGTAAACCTGATGATGTCACATAAAAATGAGATCAGATCTTTTATGTATGTATTGTAAAGAGCCCATCACTTTTTAATTAACAAGAAATATTTATTATAAACTTGTATAATATATCCAAATGAACACCGAGTGGCATGAAAAAACTAGATGTACACAGTGTTACTGTTACGCTATTTTCATAAATGTAAAGAACCACAGACTCACACATAATGTGTTACCCAGAGTTTGAGATAAGTTTTATCTTTATTACTCTACAGCGTGCACAAGGACCGACCGGGCCCAGTTCAATGGGAATCTCATCAAAATCTTTAGCGGCGAGTTCGAAAGGGCTCGAACTGATTCTGGATCATCACCAGAACCGAGGGTAGTAGCCGACTGGAAGTTCAGGGAGCTGGATAGAGACCGTAGCGATGCTTTGCAAAAGTCCGAATATAGAGGACTCAGAAGACTTATCAAAAAGGTACGTCATGTTCTGTCTACGGTCCAAAGTCGACCATACACTCATATGCTCATAATACTCATTTTGCATGAAATTCAATGTGAACAGATGGTCAGATTTCCGGGAAGGATGTTTAGTCATTGAATTTTTAACGTACAGCCAGCGTTTAGACTTCAAAAGACTAGATCAACTTTCCTAATAGTGTTTTATAATGAATTACACGCTAATTTTATATAGTTACTGATAGGTTTCTGTTTTTATTTTTTACTATTCATTGATATTTTACATAGGTGTAGCCTTAAATCTAATCTGGCCAAACTTTGACGTTTGATGGCGAGAGACGCTCATTATTGAAACAATTGCAATTATATCGTATACCTCTATATTAGATAAGTAGGTGAAATGCAATATTTTCTTAATTGACACATAGGTACACTATAATTTAAGCAGGACTTAGAAAGTATGTGTTATACTACCTGTTGTTGTTGTTATTGTTGTTTACGTATGTAGAAAGACCACGGGTATAAACATAATTTAGTTAAATTTAGCCAAACAAATCACATCTCTTTCTCCTTTATAATACCAAAAAGCAATTATTTTGATACTCAAACTGCCACCAAAAGTCATTTAGTACTTCAATAAAGAGGATGAGTAAATCAAGATTACGCGCAAAGCACTTAAATTCATCAAAATGTGCGTGTGAATTATTAAATCGCATTTCATTACATGTCATTGGGTTCAGGAGTCGTGAACTATAACCCTGTAATACGTGACTTTGAATGGAGCTTCCATGAACATTTGCAGATCTCAGATACGTGCCTGCTTAACAATTATTCTATTCTTTAGTGTTGTATAATAAGATGTGGAAAAGACAATGGAACACACTTACTTAAATGTTTTTAATTTTCATACCAACTTTTGCCAACTACTATGTACTTACAAATAAAATGGTATTTTCTGTAATGGTCAATAGGTGATGGTATTCTAACATCATACTCCTTCTTTAAAAATTAATCTATTAGGTTCTAAATCAATTTTAGTTTCGTTTAGCCGTATATAGAGGTAGAGGTGATCAGAGAAGACTTCAGAAAAACTACACTACCCCGCCGGATAAATTAAATTAATTTTTATTTATTCAGTTTTTACCTTAAAATACCCATCACTGTGACTGAAACATTCAATAATATCTTCCTTAAATCTAGGAATTGAAAGACCTTTGATACAAGTCCTACGCACACGGCTGTATTCTCCTCGTGTTTGACCCCAAAGTTCTGTTCCTAAATGTCATAAGCTGTTATGTAGATAAGCCCTCTCAATAATAGGACACAAGATTGTGGAGATTAGCAATTCTCATAGTAATCTTATATAGGCAATAAGGCATACTACGTAATCAGTAGTGATTTTAACTGGAACTTATCGCAAGACGAGAAATTAAATCGATTAATCGACTGAAGACCTTTCTATTGATTGTCCGCCAAAAACTTAGATCGATCCAGGTACTTTGTATTAGCGTATTGCTTTGGTTAGTCGTATATTTATTTATTTTAGTTCCACTCATCTCTTCTGATAGCTTTCTGTGGCCAATCCTTTTCGTAGGCGGCAAGTTCATCCCACCATCTTCTTCTGGGCTTACCGCGACTATTCCTATATTTACTGCAGTAAAATCTCTCGGAGTTGCCGATATTTTAGGATCGCTTAATAATTTCAGCCGTAAGAGAACAGAGAAACGTTTAGGTACGTCTTGACTACGATAGGCATGCCTAGTATTGAGTATTTCGATACAGGATTACCTTTGAAATTGTTGTTTAGTTCACGATTGTCCTACATTCGCTACTTGAGCCATGAACTACGGAGGGTCAGGCGAATCGTCCATGTCTGTGACGTCTGGGGCGCAACGATCCACTCTCGCCGGACTCGCCACTCCGACATACACGACTGTTGACTCATCACACAATGACGTATTATTTACTACATGACTATTAGATAGGTACTTTTCTACCGCAAATATTTTAAACACTTACGTTTTCTATAAACTATTTTCCGCTGGTTTCTCCATGTTGGTTTGTATGCTGTTTTTTCTGACATAGGGTACTTACCCTATGGCCTACTTAGGCCTACTTAGGCCTGGTGTGCGATCTCCGAAAACGTCAGCTCAGTAATTAGAGTTACGTTTGTAAAGATATTTAAATAATTATATAACATAACATCACGCGTTTTATCCCCGAAGGGGTAGGCACCCATTTTGCCACTGTATAATGTAACACCCACTTTTCACTATTTGTGTTATGAGTCCCATGTAATAGGGGATGAACCTATTGCCATATACTGGGCAAAATTTCAGACTCGTTACTACTACAGAGAATTTAAAAAAATCCAGAATTACTTTACTTTGACCCCTTGCCCGGCAGTCGCACTTGCGACCGCTGGGCCAACGAGGCAGTCAGTCTTAAGTAATTAATTCATCAAAATTGTCTGAATAATTTCATCAGCTCTGTAATACTAAACTTTTACCAGAAAGGTTGATATGACTTGTACTAGGTACGTATTGTTATGCCGCAACCTCAAATCAATTTTTGTGTCAGTTGGTAGTGGCTTCAAACGAGGCATACTTGTATTCTGTACTTTGGAATCTTGATGTAACGTAACTTCTCTTCTTTAAAGGTGGTGAAACCCAAGCGGTGCGCACGGGCATGGGCGCGCGGCTGTGATGGTGATGGAGACGGAGAGATAGCTCATGCTGAGTGGGTAGCGTGTTTGCTGGTCAACCCGGAGCCGCCTGCACCGGACTGTGAGTACCTTTATGACTATGTTATAATAGGACAATAGCTAGAAACGTATCTAATCTACGTGCACATTAAACGAAGACCTACGATTCCTACGAAAGTAAGTTTTTTACCGTTTGTGACGTTAACGTTGACGTTGTGATACATTCTGTTGGTTTGAATAATTAACTCGTTTTAACATAAGCAATACCTCATCTGTTAAGTTATAATAAGTAGGTATACATCGATGATGACATCGAAAGACATGACCCATGTCATGTCTTTCGGTTTTAGTTAGCTACTTAGTAAGGTATTTTACTTTACTAATAAAAATCGAATGTAAAGTAAGGTTTAGTAGGTAGCAAAAGATATGAATAGTACAAATACAACTCATCTGTAGACAATAAAATGCAAAATCTAATAACCTCAATGGAAATAAAATAACTTATGCTCATGTAGGCATGGGTAACAGATTGCCGGTACATACCATTGTATATAAATAAACATAAGTAGATAAGCACCTAACTACAGAACGTTTAAAGAAAATCGTTAGGTATTATTAAATAATCCACAATACCTACTTAGGTATCTATAACATTTAATGATGTGGAATTCCAGCTGCAAAGATTACATTTCAAATTCAAGTAGACCATTTATCTGGTTGTAATAATAACTTTGTAATTAATTAATACAAGCTTGGAATACTATTTAGATGACTCCAGCTTTTAAAATAAGACTGCTTAGTATGTAATTTAGTAAGTAATTAATCAATGCAACTGAATATAAATTTATATTAGACTACTTTTTTACGAATGTGGGTTAATGCGTCTGATTGACTCGATAGTGTAGTGTTAGTTATGCGTGTACTAGTTATGCGTGTGCTAAGAAACCATCTAAATAAGGGTGATAGGTTCTAGATCAAGAATTACTATAAAATACTGCCTCGTGGGTCGAATGGTCGCAAGTCCGACTGCCGGGCATAGTGGCTTGGGTTCGATTTCCTGGTCGGGCAAAGTATTGTTGGGTTTCTTAAACAATTCTCAACAGTAGCACGGAATCTGGAATTGTGCCCAGTATATGGCAATAGGTTCACCTCTCACATGGGACTCATAACATAATATGTAGCGAAAATTGTGTGTTACATTGTACAGTGCCATTAAGTGCCGTAATTTGCACCTCTGCCCCCCATCGGGGATAAAAGGAGTGTGTTTTATGTTATGTAACTACTATAATTGCATTGAGACAGATGCTAATTAAACTCAATGTTTTCTGGATCTTTTTCCTCCCACATCTAAATATGATGCAAAATTCCATACATTTCTGCATATTTATTTAACCTTAAAAGGTGCATCGTTAATAAAGTACCTACCTTTATGTGTGGAGATTTATCGTTTATTCGCCCAATTTGTGGCTTAGCTCTTAAATGAGAACTAAATGTTCGCCCAAGGCTGTAAAATATGACTAAATAGGTTCTGAATATTAAGCACAATAAAATAATACTGCAGACAGTTTATAGACTTTAACGGTTTCATGTTGTTGACTTTTTGTTTTACGGTTCTTGCATGGCGCCAGGTCAGCCGGGTTCTGAGCGTCTTTCAACTTTCTGACTTTAAATGTTATTGCCTACTACTGGTTTTAAATTAGGATAGTGGACGAGTATCTAATTAACAAACGCTTTGCATGCTTATATAGTCTTCAATACCTAGGACTTATTTTCTTTCGCATTGTAATAACGCATAGGTGTTCGCACTTCAGTCAACTCTAAAACTGACAATTTATAGCTGTTGCATAATAACATTGCAAATGCGTGTGCAAACATAATAATAATATATAGTCTCTCTCCGTTTCTTCATGTCGTTGAATGCAGACGATGACAGCGGTCCGGAACCCGAGCCTGCTGATTACGAGGAGGAACCGCCACCAGATCCCAGCTCAGGTAGGTATTCCATTAACTACCATCACTCTCTCATCTTAGGTTATAATATTCTCTGCCCCGGCTTTATTACTCCTGTTCCCGTGCATGAGATTACTTAAATGAATGATTGGTTGAACTCTTATATAATTGTGTGTATATACAAAATTGAAAAAAAAATATAGAAACCATATAAAACGTGTCCAAACTAAATTATCCTAACGATTCGTTACCAAACTAGAAACTAAACCCTAAGTAGTTTATTTTATTTCTGCAGTTTTACCTGGGATTGTGCGGAACTCGTTCGCGCCTGATGGATCCGAGTCTGAAGCGAGGCGGGAAGATGAGGCTAACGACTGCCTGACAGACAGACAAGCTGTTTTGGACGAACAGGTTAGAATTTACCACTACTTTTGTACATTTCTTTAATTAAAACGAATTAGGTACCTACAACATTTTGGTGGCTACTTGTAAACCGCGGCTTTGCCCGCGTATTCCTGTTTTATCTATCGGGATAAAAGTATCCTATCACCTAAGCCATACCCTGCCTGTATAAGTACTAAATTTCATCAAAATCCGTTTAGTAGTTTCAGCGTGATTGGCGAATAAATATCCAAATAAAGAAACTTTCACTCACATTGAATTCAAGTCCATTTAACTGTACGAAAGACGTTAATAATTTACACAAGTACCTACATTAGGTACTTACACATATAAATGAAATTATTATAGCCTATGGGTTATAGGTAGGTAGTTAACAATTTACTATAGCACGGTGCTATAATAATTGAAAACCATGTTGTAATACCTATGTTGAACGTTAATAGTAATAACACAGCTAATTTATTGAATTCTTTATAATGAATGTACGTACTTACGTATACTGGAATGTATAATCAACGATAATGTTGGCTTGACACCTTAAATATATATATCGATAGTTGGATTTTAATGGATTATTAATTTGACTTGACCGTTATTCGAAGCTTATTTAATTGAGATAGGCCTTCTGCTTGTCGCGGAGAACCTAACGGGTAACCGGGGCTCCGGCTCCACGTGCAGGAGAAGGAACGGGGTGGTTTTTAGTCAGTAAGAGTCTGACACTCCCTTCCGCCTCACCCAGGCGGGAGCAGTCATTCGATGATTTTCCCCCCTTAAAAAAAAAAGGCCTTCTGCTTCCCTCCTTCCGCTTTTTCTATGTCTATCTCTTTCTACTACGTCACTTCCACTTGGCAGTGGTGGGGAGTCTTGCTAAGAGAGACTCGCTATTTTTATTTCATTGGCGTCTTGTTTCCCGCCGTGAACGGTTGTGCCTTGTGAGTCACAAGACAACCATTCACAAGTTGTGAAACTACCTTCCGATTTTATTATTATTTTTTATAAAAGTGATAAATGTCCTAACGGCTTTTATTACAATTGTAAAAATTTTAAATTAAATAAAGCTTAGTCTATCGTTATTTATTATGGAATTCAGGTAATAATTGCAATTATTCATGTAGTTCCTGAACACTTCTTCGTATGGAAGTGTCGACATAAACGTAAGTTTCGAAAACTAGCTAAACAGGTACGTAACCTTTACCCGTAAGCAATAAATTGTATGCACGTGAGTACCATTTTGGACCATGCATTTCTGTCTAGTGTTATTGAAAATTTCATTTTGATGTTGATGACCTGATAAATTGTATGGAAATTGTATGTCTATCAAAGTGTGTCTTCGGATAAAACTCAAGAGCTGTGCTCCCAACAGAAATGTTGGTTAATTCGGTACAATCTTGGACTGTATATTGCATACGTGGAATTGCTGACGCGATACCCTATGCTATAACTATTGCTCAGAAATTCGGGTGGATTTGTACCACTATACGAACAAAGAACGAAGGTTCTGTTCGAATGTTAATAATATTGCAGTTTTTTGTCTGTTGTACCTAATTGCCTTGTGAAATTACTGTGCCAATATAGAAACCGATGTGCGTTCCTATTATATAATTTGTTGCTTTGATATTGAGTTTGAGTTTAAAGTTAATAGTGTACTTGATTGAATATTGTGTGCACTTTAACAAGGGTTCTTGGGAAACCTTCAAGATCTGCTTACATGTGATATACTACTTCAAAAGTACCCTTTTTCCACAGGGGATTTTAGTAAGTACCTAGTCTTAAGCTTTATTACAGATTGTTTGTGGACATCGTTCTGAGATTCACCAAATGCTAAGAGGCTTAGCCATTACATAGAAAAAGGACTTCTTGATAAGACCAATTTGAAGAAAATTCCGCCAAAATAATATACCAATTTATTCAACGCAGAGAGGTTTACTGCCGCTATAGAATAAGCTGGTGGCGTGAGAAAATGTTTTTGGCCAATGCAAAAGGTAAATATTACATCTACCTCGCAGGTAGATTCAGTTTCAAGTTTCGCAAGTGTCCCAGGGGCCACAGCCTTACATAGCCCTCGCAGGGTTTTTGCTCAAGCTTTCCAACACATTAATACACATTCGCAATGTGCTAGCAATATCTCACCTTCGCAAGGTGGTGACAATAGCAATATACCCACCTCCACAAGGCGGTGACAATAGCAATAAACCCACCTCCGCAAGGTGGTGACAATAGCAATAAACCCACCTCCGCAAGGTGGTGACAATAGCAATAAACCCACCTCCGCAAGGTGGTGACAATAGCAATAAACCCACCTCCGCAAGGTGGTGATAATAGCAATAAACCCACTTCCGCAAGGTGGTTGTATCATATTCATGCTGTTTTTATATATTGCGGTCGCACCGAAAAATTGTAATATCTTTAGGAGTTGGTCAAATCCTCGGCAGAATAAAATTAGCAAAGTCAGGGGCGTAGACGTATTATCGCACCGTCATGACGCTGCAGCATTGACAACAACGACGTAAGTATAACAGAGCGGACAGTCTCCTGCAATTGGTAGACCGATGGGAACTTGTGAACGTCAGATTATGAAATAACAAGGTATCGCATACCTTTTTACAAAAACTGTCCATTGTTGACCCCAATGTTGTCTGAACGAACTTGTTGAACTGGAACATCTGTTCATCAAACATCTGTTTCACAATCTCTGTCACTCTGTTCAGAAATGACATCAGTCATGAACAAAATAACAGAACAGGCAGTTCCGAACCGAGCTGAGCAGCCAAGCTTCCTACCATTGCTATTTCTGGTCTAAGTGTGACCGCATCGTCCATTTGGAAATTCAGAATTTATATATCAGCTGACCGATTTGTCAATACACATACGTGTTAACACACATAGTATTTCTCATTTTCTACAACTTGATTGTCTATGCAAAATCGACATTTCTGAGGCGTAGTGTCATTTACCTGTGGCCCGTAGCCACGGAAGGTTTCTGCGCCTAAATTATCGCAATGAATTGCTACGAATGACTTGCTTATCATTAGGCATGAGCGCAGCGCCCAATACTTTTGCTGCGATTGTCCCAGACACTTGGGCAATGAGGTGTCGGGATTTTTTATTGCCACCAGGACGAAGGCCGACTCGGACTTCGTTTTAAACTTGGGCTCCATGTTCTAGAAAAGTTGGTTAATATTCAGGGATCCATGGTCAAATCCCAAACATTTTCCCGGAAGTAAAATTCCTGGGATCATTTGGCCATATTTTAATGAGGAAGAAATGCAAGTCACGCACAGAACTCCAGAGCCTAGTTATTTTTGCTGCTTCTGCAGTTTCAAGAGCAAGACTCGACTTTCAAGCGTTTCTGATCCTACAAGAATAAAATCTTAAAGGGCGATCGCAGATTGGTCTTCACTTTATCTCATGTGAACAATCTTGTATGAAGGAGCCAGAATTATCATCCTCTGTCGGTCCTACACATGCTACTCATTCCCAGCAGATTGTGCAATGCGTCAGATATTGCTAAGGGGGCTTACCTGGGCAATCTCTTTCTCTTGGGTCTCTGGTCAGAACACGAGAAAGATCGTCATAGCAACCAAAAGATAACGCTAGCTATTCTAAGAATTTTGGAAGATCCTTGTCTGTTCCTGAAATAGACTGGTTTGATATAGGACGACATCAAGTCTGTCGTCGCATATATTCGTTACAAAAGGGCAATAAGTGGCTCCAGCCTTGGATTTAACCCTCAATTTCCCATTATACGTTCATATGCGTTAACATACACGTATTTCATGTACCAGATATATGATGTACTTACAATGCCCAGGAAGATCATCTGTTGAGGTTTTGCGAAACTTTAGAGAGCATCTGTCTGCAGAAAGCACGAACAAAACGGTCTCCATATGCGGAGTTCCACTGATCAACTTATTTGCGTCATACCGAGTACATGTAATGACAATTACGTGCCCTTATATCAAGACTACGGACAAGCCCTGTTTTGTGACGCGTTTTCCCCCATATGGCAACGTTGTAAAACCCAGCGGGGGTGTTCTTTCCAGCTTTTTTGATTTCTTAGGTCCTGGATTATCTCAATCAGGCACAGAGAACGTGCCTACTAGTAGTTCCTAAATGAGAGCGAGTTTTTTGGCGTGTCTCGCTTGCCGTAGGTAGTACCCCGCTTCTTTACGCTTTATCACCTAGACAAAGTCCTAATTAAGAACAAGGCGGCCACCGCCGAGCGTCTATGACATGACCTTGGAAGAGTGGAAACGCGGGCCGTCTGGAATACTATTAAAATGATACTCTACACAATTAAAATCTCTCAAGAAGTCATGGCGTCCGTCAATACGTTAAATCTATAGTGCAGTCCTCAAAAGGTTGCACCGCACCGGAGGGGGGGGGGACCCCTCTGCTCCTATAGCAAAGTTTTTGATTACATTTTTAACTATGTCTGATCTCTATTGAATCAATAATTTGTCGTACAATTAAATTTAGTACAATCAAAATCTGTGGTTACTGTCCTTAGTTAACCAGAACCATATGTCCTTTAGCATTTATTGCTAAAAACTATACAATCAGTCACATTAATCTAACTTATGAAATAACACATCAGTTAGTCAATAAAACATGTTGTAAATGGTGATTGATCATGTCAATCCCCCTGTTTGGGTCATAAAGGATCTAGCTAGATTCTTAGACAGTTAACGTATTAATAATCTTTCAAGTGCAGAGACAAACAGCTGTTCTATTTCTCCTATACTCCAGGAGAAGATTCCATGACTTAACTTTGCTCGATATTGATTGTAATAATTACCGTAATCACAATTACGTACTACTTTCGGTCGGTTTTTAGATAAAATACTGATTCTGTTGATAGAATGAGTAGTGATGATTCACAGGTTCTGGCTCACGCGTTTGACAGGGAAATCAAATCCGGGAGAATCAGTCGCACCAATCCTAAAAAAAAAAAAAGGTTTTGGCATGCTCTGATCACGTTTCTGCAGTCCTTTTTTGCGTAGGATGCGTGGTTCTGGAGTTATGCAAATCAATTGCAAATCCATTTATTGTGATCTCATTCATTTCCGGTGCTCCTGACCCTCATCAACGCTCCATTGTTCTTATCTATACTTTGAACACCCTTTTGGCGTTCTTATCTATTACTCACTGGTAACCCTCATTATCTTTCATTTCCTATGTCATCAATAAAACACAATCATTCATTTTAATTTTCTAATTAATTTATTACTTTTTTCTACAAAATATGAGTGGAACATCTCATCCACAAAAATATCATTGTACAGTGTGTTCCCTGTAAATATGTTCGTAAAACTATGCATTGAACATCCCTGAAACTTAAATAGCAAATACATTAAGCAATATTCACCACAAACTGAAGTCCAATCATTCTGAATCCTATCAACATTCCAGTCCCATCTCTTACAATTCCTTTTCAAAAACTGAAGATGATATCGCTCAGGTGTTCGTCCATATGAATCAAAATATTGACCGATGCCATTCGCATCGATATGTACAGCTATCCAGTGTGACCCTGGTTTATCATCCGCATCCAAATTGCATATTATATACGTTGGTACATGTGTATACATAGGTAGTCTATTAGCAGCATAAACATTATTTTCTAGACTGACATGAATCTTTTTCATATGCTTTTGTAATTCTAGTGTGTCCATGATATTACTGTTATTAACAAATTATTACAGTACTAATCTATTCAATGGTTGTCATACGAATGTTCAATTATAGTGATTTGTAAATATTAAATATCGCATTCTTTTGGGAATCACAAAACAAGTTCATGCCTGTTGCGATGTGCGATAAATTTGTTGACTCATAGAGTTCAGATAAGAATGGTGCTATATAAGATCGAACAGTTGCAGTCATGCAGTCAGTCTATGGTCGTTTGACCACAGTGGATTGTGTACGTCTACCAATACTACGTTTGTGTTACTTACTTCAACGCATCAATGGTCATGGAGGTAAGTGTTTATTCTATTGACAAACTTACTTGTATTTCTGTTGTTGTTTCCTAACGTGTGTGTGTCAGATTAAGTGTAAACAAATTGATATTAACGTGATAACTCTGTTGTTGCAGAGATCATTCAACTTCGCAGACGATAATGAAAATACCTATAAACAGTATTACTACTCGCCACTCTCTCCCCAACACGAAGAAGAGAGTGATGACATCGTCGTTATTAACACAGACGATGGAGGAAAAAGGAAATCGCAACCGATTGATCAATTTTTTGAAGTGACACCAAAAATAAAAAGGAAGAAGCTGCTATCGTCGACTGTGGCACGAGCTGCTAGAGATGGCGTATCATACATCTCTACAAATTCTGACGACGGAGACCAAGCGACGCATCTCATAAAAATTGAAATGTATGATATGAAGAAACTATCCAAGATTCCAATTAGTGATCACTGGAAGCACGCTACCACGAGGATTAAATATTACGTAAAGAATAATAAGGATAGCATCTACGACAACACAAACGGTCTCGTATACAATATTACAAAGACAATAGCAGAAAGTGAAAAAGTTAAAAAATACTTTTTTAACAATGACACTCATTAGTGGATTAGTGAATGTGATTCTGTTTACTTAAAGTACTTCTGTGTACTCATTAGATTTTTAGATGACTTTCCTAGCAAAACACTTAACTGTTACTTACTGTGCTACATACTTTTTTCTTTATTATAAAAATGGAAAACTTCAGTGAAATATGCATCAGTTCTTTCTTTTCCGCACCCATTGAGGAGAATATAGAACAATCCAACAGTGAATTCAATCAGGAGCTGTCTAAAGTTTGTGATGAAATGGAGAAGCGTGAACTGTTCAATTCATCGTATGATGATGAGTTGTATAATCAATGTTTGATGGTTGAAACAACGTTGATGTAAGTATTAGAAGTACAAACTCAATAAGAAATATTATTGTATTAATGTTTTATTTTAAGATTTGTCTAACAATTTTCTTTTTTGTTACAGCCAACAACAAGTTGGAAGAGGTATCAAACAAGGTATCACTGCCGATGAAAATAAGGTTACCAAGAAAGCAAAATTTGACGAAGGAGCTTCTACATCATGAATTGAAACCAATGACGTTGACAACAATAAGGTGGAATGTGATAAATGTCATGTTTATATTAATAAAAGGTATTTAAACAACCATTTAAAAAGCAATACACATAAAAATAATCTTTTAAAATCACATAATTCATTAACGAATGTTACAGTTGTTGAAACCGCTTTTGGCAATCGAATTTTAACATATAGAATTAATAGTAAAACACATCAATCAGGGCAATATTTTGAAACGCCGGAATCGTTTTTAAATTCATTAAAAATCGATATCTTATTTTTGATAAATGAATGTATTCAACAACACACAATTTGTAAAATAAACTTCATATTGCATGCTGATTTCATACAACAAACTAAAGATATTAAAAATACGTTTGATTTTCAAACGTTTAATTACATAATATGTCAAGGAGATGACTTAAATATTTTTTATTCATCATTAATAGACACAGTAGTCGGTAAAATTTGTCAATTTGAAAAAAAAGATAGTGGTTGGAGTCTTAATCAAATTAAATACATAGATATGAATGTTAACAAATTCAACCCCCTACGTGGTAGTTCATACATCAACCTTCCTCAAGATATTAAATCAAAAAAAGCTGTAATCAATGTTAAAAATAATGATAATATGTGTTTCAAATGGGCATTACTCTCCGGTTTATATCCTGTATGTAAAAATGTAGATCGGGTAGCATCTTACGCAATTCATGGAAATAAATTAAAATTTACTGGTATTTCTTTTCCGGTTAAAATTGCAGATATATCAAAAGTAGAGAAATTAAACAATATTAGTATTAATGTTTTTGGTTTAGAGTATAATAAAGAAAAAAAGTGTAATTCTGTTGTAGGTCCTTTATATTTATCAAAATGTCGTACACCTAATCATATTAACCTACTATATATATCGAATGGTACTAACAATTATTACTGTTATATTAAAAACTTATCGCGATTAGTAAGTTCACAAATATCAAGACAACATCATGCAGTTTGTATATGTGATTCATGTTTACTTCATTTCCCATCAAAGGAAAGACTTAATAACCATCAACAATATGATTGCGCGCACATTTGTACAGAATTACCAAACGGTGTGGATTCCAAAAAGGATTGGTTTGGTAAAGCAACCTCAAATAATAAATTAAAATTTGATAAATTCGCGAAAAAGTTGGAAATGCCGTTTGTGATTTATGCAGACTTTGAGGCATTTTTGAATCCGATAGAATCATGTAGTAACGATCCATCCAAGCCTAGTACAATTAATATTCAAAAACATGAAGTGTATAGTTTTGGATATTACATTAAATGTTCATATGATAACAGATTATCAAAATATGAGACATATAGTGGGTCAAACTGTGCACAAGTGTTTATGAATCGCCTTTGTGAAGATGTGAAAGCAATAGTTAAAAAAAATAGTTTCCAAAAATGTCCCGTTCCATTATCAGATGAAGAGAAAATTAAAATTTCAAATTCAAACATATGTCATATTTGTGAAACTGAGTTAAATGAAGATCTTTTTTACGATTTTGATTGGCACACTGGTAGTTTTAGGGGTGTTGCACATCAAGTGTGTAGTTCTAAGTACAGAACCCCTCGTCATATCCCAATATTTTTACATAACCTCAGTCACTACGATGCTCATTTCATTGTCCATGCATTAAACCTCGATGATAACAAAGTTGAAGTTATTCCACAAAACAAAGAACGATACATATCATTTTCAAAACAGTTAACAATAAATAATCAACCAGTAAGTTTAAGATTCGTAGATTCACTGAAATTTTTATCGTGTAGTTTAGATCAACTAGCTAAAAATCTTAATGATGATCAGTTTACAGAATTAAAAAGGAACTATCCTAATAATGAAGATTTTTCACGTTTAAGACGGAAAGGTATTTATCCTTATGAATTTATGTGTAATAGTGATTGCTTGAAACATCCATCACTTCCTGATCAACACCAATTTTATAGTTCACTCACAGATTCAAATATTTCAAATGATGATTATAATCACGCAAAAGATATTTGGCAACATTTTAAGTGTAGTAGTATGTCTGATTATTCCAATTTATATTTAAAAACTGATGTTTTACTTTTGACTGATGTATTCGAAAACTTTAGAAAGCTTTGTATAAAAACTTATGGACTAGATCCTGCTCATTACTATACTGCCCCAGGTTTAAGTTGGGATGCAATGTTAAAATTTACAAAAATAGAATTAGAATTATTAACAGACTATGACAAAGTTGCTTTTTTTAAAGCTGGTATTAGAGGGGGTATATCTCAGTGTAGCAATCGTTTTGCTAGAGCAAATAATAAATTCATGGAAGATTATGATAGCGAAAAACCTAATTCATATCTCACATATTTTGATGCGAATAATTTATATGGTTGGGCAATGTCTCAATCTCTTCCTGTTGGTGGTTTTGAATGGGTAGATTCTAATACAGATTATAATGTTTCGGATAACTCTGATTTCGGTTATGTTTTAGAAGTTGATTTGGAATATCCTGATGAACTTCATGATTTGCATTCTGACTTTCCGTTATGTCCTGAAAACATATGTGTGGGTAATACTAAAGAATCTAAATTAGTTCCTAATTTAAATAATAAAAATAAATACATCATTCATTACAGGAATTTAAAACAATGCGTTGAAATGGGGATTAAATTAATGAAAGTACATAGAATTTTAAAATTTAAACAGAGTTCTTGGTTAAAGAAATACATAGACTTAAATACTAGTTTGAGAACATTAGCTACATCAAACTTTGAAAAAGACTTTTTTAAATTAATGAATAATTCTGTCTTCGGTAAGACTATGGAAAATATTGAAAAAAGAGTAAACGTTAAACTACTAACTCACTGGGATAATCGTGGTAAAGTTTTAGGTGCTCAGGATTGGATTGCAAAACCAGAATTCCATAGTTTATCAATATTTTCAGAACATTTAGTCGCAATACAATTACGGAAAACAAAGTTAATTTATGATAAACCGATTTATTTAGGATTTTGTATTTTAGATATATCTAAGACCTTTATGTATGAATTTCATTATAACTACATGATTAAAAAGTTTCATAATAAAATTAAGTTATTGTACACCGATACCGATAGTTTGATATATCAAATTTTTACAGATAATTTTTATGAGGATATAAAACCAGATCTACTTCACTATTTCGATACATCAGATTACCCGGAAAATAATATTTACGGAAATCCAAAAATAAATAAAAAAAAGTTAGGTTTTTTTAAAGATGAGAATAATGGTAAAGTATTGAAGGAATTTGTAGGGTTGCGATCAAAAATGTATGCCTTAGAAATAGAAGATAAATTTATAGCAAAAGCAAAAGGAGTTAACAAAAGTGTTACCAAAAAAATGAATATGGAAAATTACAAATCGTGTTTGTTTAATAAAAATGTATTATATTGTAGTATGCTTCGATTTAAGTCAATCAAACACACTATTTTTACACAAAAAATAAATAAAACATCTTTGTCATATAATGATACCAAACGATGTATTATGGACAACAACATTGATACATTGGCTTGGGGACATTATAAATTACGTTAAGTGTAATACTTTTTACTTTTATTTCTGTGTGTATATACAAAATTTGTTTTGATTGCAAAATTATGATATTACTATAATATTATATAATAGTTTATTTAAAATTTATTGTTTGATTGTAAATAGTGCAAAAAATAATTGTAGTTTTTATTTCTGATAAGTACTAAATGTATTAGAAATAGTATACAAAACATTCTGTTTTTCGCAAATTATATGTTTTAGGTATATAATTTTGTTAATATATAGTAATTTTACACCGACATTTTCATTTTTATTTCATCCCTTTAAAACTCTAGACGTGTGAAATGTATCACTTTATCCATCCGTTTACTGCTATTGTGGCAGGACCAAGTGGATGTGGGAAGTCAAATTTTGTAACAAATTTCATAAAATCAGTTAAAGAAATATGTAATTGTGATTTTAATCAGATCACATGGTGCTTTGATGAAATGCAGCCTTTATATAATTTACCAAATGTTAACTATCATCAAGGAATTCCAAATCTTAATATGTTTGATGGTGAAAACCCACACCTTATTATTATTGATGATCTAATGAGAGAGTCTGATGGAAGAATTGTGGATATATTTACAAAAGGTAGTCATCACAGGAATCTTAGTGTATTTTATTTAACACAAAATTTATTTCATCAAGGTAAAGGTCAAAGAGACATTTCTTTAAACTCAAGTTATATAATTTATTTTAAAAACCCTCGAGATAAAACTCAAATAAGATATTTAGCACGTCAAGTGTCACCAGATAACCCAAAATTCATTGAAGACGCCTACAGGGATGCAACTTTCGAAGCGCATGGATATTTAATGATAGATTTAAAACAGAATACAAATGATTTTTGTCGTATCAAGACAAATGTATTCCCATTTAATGGTTACTGCACAGTCTACGTCCCCACGAAAGAGTTTAAATACACCAAGAATCAAACAATTCAAATCATTTCTAAATGATGCATCGTCGACTCACCACGCATAAACATTTGCTAAACGCTTTGCATACGCTTAAACCAAAATATCAAAGAGCGTTACTTAAAACGTGTGATGAAGAAGAAATAAATTGTATTTGTGAATGTATTCATAACGTTTTACAAGGAAAGATACCTCTCAAAGATCAAGATAAACAAAAATTGAATAAACACAAAAATATACTCCGTAAACTGGTGCATAAGTGTACACATAAACTAAGAAAAAATATTATTATACAAAAAGGAGGGGCTTTCTTACCAATAATATTAGGTGCAATATTGAGTGGATTAGTAAGTGGACTAGCCAGTTAACATGGAAAATGCTAAGAAAATGATACTTATTGAACCTGGATTGATTGAAAAATTAAAACAAGAAAATAAGGTTACTAGTAATTTGTCTCGACTAGATATTGAAATGCAAAATATTATGAATAGTAAGACGGAAGACCGAAAGAAGTGGATGTTATATTTACAAACACTACAAAGATACCTTCACTTTACCGAAGAGGATCGTCAACCACTCAGATTACCAATTTATTCTGATACATCTAATGAAGATTCAAATGGATCTAAAATTGGTTTTAAAAATAAAGATAGAGATCTAAAAAGTTCAGTTGATGCTGAATCTTTGTTAGAGGAGAAAGGATCTATTAAAAGTATAGAAAGTGAAGCAAATCCACTGTATTCACCAACACAAATACTCAGTTTAATTCCAAAAACTTATAATAAAAAAGGTGAGTCATTATTAAACTTAATTGGAATAAGTAAAAGTAAAATACGTTGGGACAATGAAGGCACAGTCATAATTGATAATGAAAAAATTCCAGGAAGTAATATTGTTGATTTAATAAATGATTCACTTAGACCCTTAAAAAAAGTGATCCGATAGGGTGGGATAGATTTGCTAAAGCATTAAAAGATATTAAAGTACCACTTACTTATATTGGAAATCCAAAGAGATGTGAGTTTATTAACCAACTTCAAGCAAAAGATCTGAACAAAACCTCTGAGATTGAAGTTCAAGAGTTTTCTACACCGAGCAGTGGAGATAAAAGATCTATAACTAAAATACGTAAAAAGATCGATTGGGAAAAATGGACCCCGTACTAGAAGAAATTAACAGGATTTATTATGATCCATCTAACCCCGCTGGTTTTGGTAGTATTGATAAATTATCAAAAGCTATGAAGGAGAAAATGGATAAAAAGCAAGTAAAGGAATGGTTACAATCACAAGAAACATATACACTACATAAACCCATTCGGAAAAAATTCCCGCGTAATAGGTACATTCTATCAAACATTAATGAGTTGTGGCAAGCTGATTTAAGTGATATGCGAACTTATGCTCAATATAATGATGGTTTCAACTACATACTTTGTGTTATTGATGTATTTAGTAAATATGCTTTTGCAAGACCAATGAAAAAGAAAAACTCAGAAACAACTAAAGAATGTTTTGAAAGTATATTTACTGAAAGTAATTCAACACCTACTCACGTACAATCTGATAAAGGTACAGAATTTATTTCAAAAGATGTACAAAAATACTTTAAATCCAAAAATATAAATTACTATACCACTAACAATCCTGATATTAAGGCTAGTATTGTAGAACGATTTCAAAGAACTCTAAAAATGAAAATGTGGCGTTATTTCACTCATAATAATACTTATAGATATGTCGATGTTTTACAAGATTTAATATACTCTTATAATCACAGCATTCACTCGAGTATTAAGATGTGCCCATGTGATGTAAGTTCCAACAATATTATGACAGTTTGGACTAATCTTTAAAAAAAAAAAAAAAAAAAAAAAAAAAAAAAAAAAAAAAAAAAAAAAAAAAAAAAAAAAAAAAAAAAAAAAAAAAAAAAAAAAAAAAAAAAAAAAAAAAAAAAAAAAAAAAAAAAAAAAAAAAAAAAAAAAAAAAAAAAAAAAAAAAAAAAAAAAAAAAAAACCC
>JAZHFQ010000443.1:0-10721 GCA_038387885.1 Spodoptera picta
TCGACGCTTGAAAGGCAAAAATATCTAAGCGACAGAAATTCCAAAAATGAGTTATATATACCAATGGATTCATCATTTTTTTCTGCGTCGTTTAGTCTCATCGGGGTGCTTCTACGACGAGTTTTATGTCGCTTAGATATTGCGAAATTTATACCAAATCATTAAGTTTGTGCTCACTAACCGACGCAAAATAAGGGATTTTTAAGAAATTTTAGACTTAGGAAAATTAAAATATTGATAATATCTACTTAGTCTATTTTTCATGTTTTTAATTTTTTACTCTTTTGGACTTAACTATTTTCACTTATTCGTAAATTTCTTTACGTAAACGCTTAGTAGATTCTACCCGTAAAAAGTATTTGTGAATTGTACTTACAGTGTATTTAACTTGATGCCATTATTTTTTGAAAGTGCAACTTGTATAATTTTACCCATATTAATATGTAATCTTATTGGCGCTTAGATGCTTTTACTAATTTGATACATATTAATTGTTCTAATGTAGATATTTTTACTTGATAGCTTTTATTATTACCAATGTCGGTTATATAGTTTTACCTATTTTATTTGAATATTTAAGAATGGCGTTAAGATATTTTTTTTCTGTACATAAAATTTATCTTACGTCGCTAAGGTACAAAGCAAATTCCAAAATGTCGGTTGCGTATGAGCAACAACCGCTTGGCACGTATCGAGACGAATGCCATTCGGGCGTTCCGCGTCGCTTAGGAAGGACGGTCGTCCCGTTTATCACTTATTCTGCCGAGGCACATGAAGACGTGGTGAGTATTCAAGCAAATTACAATACCCATTCATTTATAAATTACGCTTATACATAGTACATAGTACTTATTAAATAATAGTATTAAATAATAAACATATTTCGTTTTATAAACAGGTAATACCTACATAATAATCGATATTTTTTTCTTAAAGTTAAAACCATGACTCACGAACGGAAACGTCGAAGCTCTTCAATAGTTGAGATGGCGTTGGTCAAAGCAGGTATAGAACAAAAGAAGTGTCGTAAACAATTGATTTTTGACCTAGACGTAGTAAGTACTAACCTAATTTATTGTTTATTTTACCTTGTTTATGAGTACCTACTATTGTCGGTAGATAGATTGGCGTAATTGACTTATTTTACTACTCAATGAATTGCACACTGTTGCTTTCAAATTAATTTTAACGGTATATGTTCTGATGAGCTTGCATCATTCTGATGAGATGCACTGAGTTATCGATGTCACGTGTGTGCACTTATTCGTAGTATTGTTTTGTCAGAACTGTGTGTATAATATTAGTTTTATGGAGGGGCAGTTGTGGCTTCACCGGTTTTACATACATTTTTGACTGCATGCCGTATCTCCTTCTTTATTATATCTGTGGGTGCCAACTTCTACTTTCTATAGAGTAGGGAGTGAGTAGTTTTTTAAGGGTCAGCAACGCACGTGTTGTGCCCCTGGTGTTGTAGGTGTCCATAGGCTACGGTAACCGCTTACCATCAGGCGGGCTGTATGCCTGTTTGCCACCATCATTGAGTTGTGTAATTTATTTTGAATTTAATCTTTCAAGGTAAGGAACCCTGATTCAACGCTGAACGTTGACAATACAAGACGTCAAGGAGAAGTGCTTCCGAAACATCCAAATATTGAAACATCTGATTTTAACATAAGCCAACCTGCGGTGTCGTTTAATAACAGTATTGAAACTAATCTTGAAATAGTTGTTAATGATAAATTAGATGATTGTAATTTTAATGTAACCCTAGGCCGAGAAACTGAAGAACCGGAACCACTGAAACAACAAATCCAAGGTGAAGACACAACGTCCCTGTCGTTAGATCACGCGGGTACGTTTACATCGGCTGGCCAAAGCAAAGAATCTAATGAATCTAATTCAATTAAAAAAAAGGTGGTAAGAGAAAACCCAAGAAAAAAAATCAGTACATTACATATCAGATTTAGAAGATTTTTCTACGTTCTATGGTGATGTAGATGGTTCAGATAATTGGTCAGAAGGGCAAGAAGTAGAGTCAGAGGACAGCTTGTAGTCCGAAAGAAAAACTAAAAAAAACAAAAGGTGCACTAAGAAAAACACAAAAAAAGTCAACAAGTTGAAGAAGATGTTCATGATGAAATAGTCGGAGAATTAGCTAACAAAACAAAAAATAATAATTCAAGAACAAAACGGTCTGAAAATAGAACTTCTGGTCTTGAATATATAACAAAGAAAGGTTTCGTTGTACCAGCAAAACTATTTTAGCTAACCCTTGTTGTGGTAAGCAATGTGGCAATGACTGCGGGTCTGTGACTGAAGAAAGAAGGGAGAGTTTATTTAATTTCTTTTGGAGTCTGGATAAAGTACGTCGTCGTGATTGGTTAGTGTCTCTTTTTCAAAAAGGACAAGCAAGTTGTTAAATATAAAACATCTATGAATGCCACTGCACCATCTTTTGATATTGAAGTTCAGTCAAAAACCAAGGTATCATCACTTCTGCCGTGTTATAGATCTCAGTTGCCCATAGCAAAAGCCAAATATGATGATCTTGTCAAACTTTGCACTGTAAAGTAATTCCTAATTACTTCAAGCATGAATTTGTAAACATTCCACGTGCAACTAACGTAAAAGATTGTCTTCCTGAATCAGATGTTGAAGATAGTGAATTGAACGGTTAAAATTAGTATATACTAAAAATATCGTGAGAAGAAGAGAAGAATTAATATTTTTAAAACGAGATCTCACGATATTTTTTTGGTTTTTGAAGATTGATTGATTATTCCTGCCCTAAGATTATGTAAGATGTTATATTATTGTTATGTGAGGATGTTTTGGTTGTCAAAAGTTTATAGCACCACATGTTGTCATAATGCAGAGCACTAGAGCTATTTGTTTGTTATTGTTTTTGAAGACTAGGTTTGATACTCATGTTAATCTAATTATAAGAATTCAAACTACCTAGCGTTTTATAATACCTATATTTTGTTTGTGTTTATAATTTTCTTTTGTGTTTTCAAATAGCGCAACTTAATGTGTAACTTGATTATTTTGATCTCAGAACTAGTAGAACTTATTAAGAGTAGATAGTCCCTAAGGAGTTATTATGTTAATTGTGTTTGTTTATGTGGTAACAACTGTCAAATAATAAATATGTGATTAAAGATGACTTTTAATAAAAATACCTTTATTTAACAAAGTTTAGATTCATTTTATGTGCCCACACGTTAAAAAAAGTACTTTATAATTTAAATATTGTCGCTTAAGAACTAAGATTTACATTCATTTTATTTAAGATAGGTACATTTTGTATGGAAGAGATTTAAAGTAAATAACACTTAGATAACTTACCGTATTTTATTTTACAAACTCTTAGATCATTTAGATAAATACTCTCGTCTATAAATTCTTAAGTGTTTGTATTTATTTACTTTTGCCTGTTATTTCCAAAATCATTATCGATAGCTTAAATAATTTTACTTGTTGCTCCAAACTTATCAGATGCAATTTAAATAATGTTACTTGTTTGTACATAACATTCGGTGATAACTTAGATAGTTTTACCTGTTTCTCAAATAGGGACTTTTTTATCTAAGCGACGTAAACTGCCTTTTATTCCGAGACCTACAGGGCTCATTTTAATATCAAAAATAGCTATAAAAAATAGGTATATATGTATGTTAGCAGCATCTAAATCCGTCTATATTGTAATTTTTGGTAAATTTTTTTCAATTTTTTTTTATTTCAAATCACTCTCCTGTAAAGTTCATTCAATGTCGCTTAGTAAATGTTGCCTTTCAAGCGTCGATATGAGATGTTATTCTATGATAAATGATCATTTAAGTTTGTACTGATAGTTATAAATTAAGTATGATACAGCGATATTACTGGGTATTAAGAGTTATTAGTATTATGACCACAATAAAAATAAAATTTATGAAGTAAAAGTTCTTCTTTAACCACGGTGATTAATATCAAATTTCATATTTTACGATCTCATCAGTCAAAGTATAAAATAATTGTCTTATTCGTTACTTGTGCTATAAAACACGATTCCGCATCAATTCCATTGAATGGGTTTACAAAAGGCTTTCTTAAAAGTAATATCGCTTGTAATCCCTTAGAACAACCGGCGGTCGAGAAAAGTAGGCCACGGGCCACTGCTTCTGTCCCTGAGTTGTGAGCCGAACTTTACATAACAGCTAACGCTAAACGCTTAGAAACTCGGAGCTGCGAATAATTCATTATGCGTTTCTCTAATATCTATTTCGACTCTAATATCTAAGGATAGGCGTACAACATAAATAACGTAGTTTACTAATTTAGGTGTACAGACAGAAATCAATACTATCAAATAAAAGAAAGCCACAGAATGTGTTGCTCTTAACGCATAGACGTTTGATTTTTATTGCATAGCTCAAATCTTGGATAGACTACGACTGTGAGCGGCATTCCATCATGTTTAAGATCTTTAGAAGTCAATGACGATTTGGTAACAATGCCCAAACCAATAGAAGGTAAACGTACTTTTTCTGAGCAAACATTACAAATAAGGTCTTGCCCTTCTTTTATTTTGAACAGATAGTAAGTGATTTTGAACAGGTGTTCAAAGTACACAATACTCACATTGAATGAAGCTGCAATGCTGCATTCGCTAAAATCGGTTTTTGAAGTTCTTACAAGATTTATTTCTAGTTGAATCTTGCTTTATTTGGGGCTGATAAAATGAATTCTCATTAGGTTTAGAAATGGGATATATGCCATATTGACTATTAAACTTTTCGATGTTTCGGCTACAAGCGCATTATAGTAAACTAATTACGGATTGACCAATTTATTGAAAAATATCAACATATTTTTGGGAGTCAGACTTTTAAGTTTTAAAGATCACAGCCTTAACGAATTTGCTATAGGATTGTATACTCATCAACTACTTTGTAAAACAATATGATGTTTATGGGTAATTATTACCATTATTTTAGACCTTGTCGCTGGTAAGCGTTATCATAGTTCTTTTATCTTGTAGTTGCGTCAAGTTACTATGACTGCTACCGTTCTTTGGCATGGCGCAACGCCACTTGAAAGCTAGACATGTGCCTAGTCCATTGTTGTTTCAACACCTGAGAAATTATTTACGAACCTGCTACAATTTTCTCGGCGTTGTTGTAAAATATGTTTTCACGATTCATGTCATGTCGTTACTACTTGTTATTTACCATACCTACTTAGGTGTGGGTCAAATACGCTAAGCGGTTTAGTTAGTTCTAAATAATGGTACTACAGCTAAGGAGTCCAAATGGACTCCTTATTCATATATGGACTTTTATTTTGACCTCACTTAGTTAAATCTACCTCTGTTACTTAAATAACTAAGTGAGGTCAAAATAAAAGTTTGGATTAGGTCTGCTTTACTCGGTAATCCAATTTTTACAAGATATGAATGTCAACATTTTAAAATCACATTACACATTTGAAAATCAAGAATTTGTGGTAATGAGGTGAACATAAATATAAATTCCTTCGGCCAGAGGTGCACATTACGCCACTTAATGCCACTGTACAATGTATGGTGTGATGTGTGAAACAATGATGAGGTGAATAATCGAATATTAAGTAATGAAGTATGAGGATTAAACATGAGCTAGAGCTGACGACGTTTAAGGCGATTTTCCAATCGACATGACTTGCTAAAGTATTCAACTACCGACCGATGTATGTCAAACCGAACTGTTTAATTTTCAAACAAGTGTGAAATTTTGGTAAACCGAGTAAAATGAAGAGAACATTTTGACGGAACATAGAGACTAGCATCTGTATTATTATTGGCATACCTAGGTGTCAAGAAATGCAGTCTTACAATAATGAATGACGTTTTGTTCAGAACCTTTCTAAGCGAAGCATTGTGTCATAGAATAAGTTATGGTCGTCTGAAAGTTCGGAAACAATTAAAAGTAAAACCTACCTACTTATAGAGAAGAAACTTTCCTTAAAAATACTTGAATTTTAGTAACTATTTGGAAGTAAATAAAGTCTATTTTCTTGTTATAGCGAACAATAACTGCAAGGCAACTGCTAAATAAATACGAGGTCTAATTGATGAAATGATTAATCCGTTTTTAGGTCGTTTCGTACGCATCTGTAGGCTAGAATTTGTGACCTAAGGCTAACTTTAACTAAAAAAAGACTTTTGGGAAAAAACTTAGCTTGACTTATCTATTTCCTGTTATTTTATTTCCTTTCTACTAAATTGAGATTCTGCAGATATCAATTTATTAAATATTAAATTTATCGAGTAATCGCAAAAAGGTCTTACGTAAGACTGCCTCGTTGGCCGAGCGGTCGCAAGTGCGACTACCGGGCAAGGGGTCTCAGGTTCGATTCCCGGGTCGGGCAAAGTATTACTGGGATTTTAAAAATCTCAGTAGTAGCACGGAGTCTGGAAATGTGCCCGGTATATGGCAATAGGCTCACCCCCTATTACATGGGACTCATAACATAAATAGTGAAAAGTGGGTGTTACTTCTGTGTGCACCTCTGCCTACCCCTTCGGGGATAAAAGGCGTGATGTTATGTTATGTTATGTCTTACGTAAGAAAATTATAAGGTACTTTATAAAAAAAAACTTCAGGCTCCATGCTAACAAGTACGAAGAGTTATGCTCCGTATACAATCAAATCTTGTATTTATTTAATACTAGCGACCCGAACGCCTGCGCACGGGTGCAATATGTATGTATTATATGTACATATAAACCTTCCTTAAGAATCACTCTATTTAAAAAAAAACCGCTTCAAAATCGGTTGCGTAGTTTTAAAGATCTAAGCATACATAGGGACATAGGGAATTCGGTGGATAGCGACTTTGTTTTATACTACCTCTATGTAATGACGTCCACCTCTATCTACTCCTTCTAGGACGATAAGACACGAATGTTATGTTTTGTACATATTTCTATGGATTTTTAAGTTTATATTTTCATGTTTGCAGGTGGGAGATCAGCTAGTGAGTGTGAATGGCTACCGAGTGGACGATGCGGTGCACGGTGAGCTGGTGCACTACCTCGCTGCACAGTCACGACTCAAGATCAAAGTTAGACGTGAGTACCTTATCTATATTAGGCTAAATCTACACCTCTTTTACTAGACCATTCAAACTGATTTAAAATATACTACACAATAACCAATACCTACAAACAATAATAGAAAAAGGTGTGTGTGAAAAACAAAATTAAAATTATTTCGCGTGTTTTTATTCTCATTAAAAAATACTGAAAGGGGTAAGGTAGTTGAGTCACTAGTTTCTACTAAAATTTTTCTTTCATATCATTTTGTCATATATATCATCATCATAAGATGATGACAAAATGACATAATATATATATCATCATCTTATGATGATGATATATATATTATGATGATTCAAATAAGTCTGACAGTAAAGCTATTGATTATTCAATAGCTTTACTGTCAGACTTATTTGAATCTTTGCAAACAACGTCAAATAATTCAATCATTGTGTTTATGTAACTGAGAAAAGATAAGAATTTATATCAGTGGGACGGACAGTAATATACGTAATCATGCCATCAATTCACCTGCCAGATGAGACGATTATTTTTAAGATGTAATATTTCATTTCACTGTAGACGTTTGTGGGAAATATTTATTTATACATACAAGTAATATAGAAATAAACGCATGATATAATACTATCAACAGTCCCGTGATGATCAATGTATTTATTATGCATGCGAAATGCGTATAAACTTTTTAATAAAACTTGAGTATCTGACTATTATGACATAACTCTAATAAATTATTTAGGAGATGTTGATTGAAGTTTTAAGTTGATTAACGAATAAATTAGCATATTAAAAGTGAATATGTTTTCTATATCAATGCTATAATAATAACTAAAGTTATTACGCAACTAGACTCAGTTTGCTATGACGCTTCAATACGTAGGCGAATCGTCTGACAATGTTAAAGTGAATAAAGTTATGATAATTAATCAAATCGTATGAGACTCGACCGGTAATAGAAGCCGCAGAGATTTTATAACTGTCGTGAAAGCGCGTGGGCGTGTGCCTATGAACATTGTCTATTAGGTAGTGTTGCGTAAAACGAATTATGACAGATGAAATGAGGCCCGGTGCCCAGTGATTGTTCAGAATTCCGAAACATTTCATAAATACCCAGCTCGGCTACAATATTGCAACATATCTATGACAATAACAACACTAGCTAACTAAAATATTTCCTTAGGTTTTTTTATCGATTCTTGTAAATCCCTTACACAATTCTCGCGCGAAAGTAGCACCATGTCTACGGTATTCATTTCGTCATTACTTATGTTAAGTTGTATTTTCACTTTTAAATCTTTTTGTTGCAGATGTGGGGATGTTACCTGTCAAAGAGTAAGTACACTTACTTAGCCGTGAACGTTTGCTTGTGTACATAGGTGTGCGCATTTGTTTGATCACGTTTTCCGCATTTCAGCAAGCCGCATGAGCCATTGTCATGGCAGTTCGTGTCGGAGCGAGCGTCGCTGAGCTCCGACGTGTCGTCCTCACCGACCCTGTGTCACGACAACGAGAGACTGACGGACATGAGGCTGTCTATACTCGTGCCCCCCAGAGCTAAGCTTGGCTGCGGGTCAGTACTCCTTCTACAAATATTATAAAAAGTTTTTATACGTAAGTTTTTATTTCAGCGTGATTACAATCAATGGTTGGATACGATGGCTAAATGAATTTAGATGATATTTGGTATGATTATGTTTTTGCTGTAGATATCTTGGCGTCAAAGCCGTGAGCTACACTTATGGGTGTGGACTCGTAGTTTTAAAAGCCGCACGGTGCACAGTGACAGGATATGTATCAGTCATAACTTTTATATGATCCCGGAGTGTGGATTTTTACTTAGAAAAAACTTAACTAACTGCCAATTTGTAGCGCTAATCGTAATAGTTTAAAAGTTACATCTTCACTCTTGTAGTTAGCCATTTGAAAGATTCCATACCTATAGCTGATTAATACCTTCGTGAACTGAATGTAAATTATGTAGCATATTACCATATTTATGTTGTAAAAACTGTTTGTTTCAGAATCTGCAAAGGTCCGGAGTGGAAGCCGGGTATATTTGTGCAATTCGTGCGGGAAGGCGGTATCGCGCGTGAGGCAGGCCTGCGACCGGGCGATCAGATCTTATCATGTAACGCCCTGGATTTCTCCAACGTTTCCTTCAACGAGGTGAATATCCTTTACCTTTATATCGACGGTTTTGAGGTCAAATTATTGTACCCATAATTTTACAACGCCGTATTTTATATGTGCTCATATACCCTGAGTTTACGTCTATACATAATAAATATAGTTAAAAGTTAGAGGGTTCTTAGTTAAAAGAGAAATTACGGTTTAGACTTGCTTGATTAAACTATGCAATACCTATTCGAACATTTTGAAGATTTTCGTATTGCTGGACGTCCACAAAAATCTTAATTGATATGTTCGACATTTTTTTTTTTTTTTTTTATATTTGATGGGGCGACGTTTGACCACTATCTCGCCTGGTGGTAAGCGATGATGCGGTCTACGATGTAGCACGTCGTCCCATAAGCAACCTATTCACTCGGGCCTTGAAGACTCCCAGGTTGTACCCTTCAGGAAATACAGATTCTGGCAAAGAATTCCACTCTTTAGCAGTACGCACAAGGAAGCTTGAAGCGAAGCGCTTCGTGCGTGTGGGCGGAACATCTACCATGAATCGGTGACGCTTCGCCGATTGTCTTGTGGTACGATGATTGAAAGGACTAGGGGGAATCAAGTTGTGCAATTCCCCTGCACACTCACCGAAATGTATCCGGTAGAAAACCGAAAGGCTTGCAACCTTACGCCTGTGCTCGAGGCTTTGAAGCCGAGCCTTCACAAGCGCATCATCGTCGATGAGCCTCTTGGCACGCCTCTCAATGTGCTCTAACGCGTCCAGCTGATATTTTGCCGAGCCGTCCCAAAGATGAGAGCAGTACTCCATACAGGACCGAACCTGTGCCTGGTACAGGCTCAGCAATTGTTTCGGCGTGAAGTACCGTCTCACCCTCCATAGGATACCCAACTTCCTACCAGCCAGTTGCGCTTTTGACTCTATATAAGAGCCAAAGTTGAGTGTGGGCGTCAGAGTTACACCAAGAAGCTCAAGATGATCGGTCATCGGTACGGACACATCCCGGAAAGTAGGAGCCAGCGGAAATTGACTCCGTTTGGCGGAGAATAGACACGCCTGGGTTTTGCCAGCGTTGAACCTAACCAAGTTGGCGTCACCCCAGTCGGAGACCGCCTTCAAGGTCGAGTTCAAACGATCGACCATGGATTCTCTTAAAGACTGGATCTGTGTTCCGCTAGTCCGCGCACTGGACACATACCTTTCAACAACTGTGCTGTCATCTGCATACCCAAAGATACCGGGCTTAAGCAGGTCGTTAATGTGCAGCAAAAAGAGCGTCGCTGAAAGTACTGACCCCTGAGGGACGCCGGCATTAATACCGAATTGGTCAGACGAGCAGCCATCGATGACTACTCGTATTGACCGATCCCTCAGAAAGTCTGCTATCCATCTGCACAGACCAGTAGGAAGTCCATATGCAGGAAGCTTGCCGATTAGACTGTCGTGCCAAACCCTGTCAAAGGCCTTCGAGACATCGAGGGAGACTAAACATTCATCGAGGGA